>JAWWEX010000182.1:109078769-109098565 GCA_035583215.1 Arremon brunneinucha | reverse complement strand
AGAAAAGAAAAGAAAAGAAAAGAAAAGAAAAGAAAAGAAAAGAAAAGAAAAGAAAAGAAAAGAAAAGAAAAGAGAAAGAAGCACTCCAAAGTGATATCTGTAATTGCAATCTTCCCAAAAGAAATTAATATAACCTGCTGAAAAAATCCTTCACTTGTATTAGTCCTCCCAGATTCCTAAACAATTGGTTTCAAGCTCTTGCTACTTACATATTTTTTTTTTACCAGAAAGATGATCTTCAGATTTCCAACCTAAGCCTCCCTGGTTAAAATACTAATGTTTTTATTTTGTTATCTCTGTATTGGATATGGGAAACCAGCCTTCCCTCCTAACAATTGTTATAAAAATTCTATAAACTAATTATGCCTTTTACTATGCTAACTGAAATGTCTGCAGTCTTTCTGGGCTGAAATCGGGATATATGAAATATGTTTTATTAAATGGCATTGCTGGGGAAAATGGCTTTTAATAATAGGGTTTACAGGACAAAAAAAATGTACACAGACTAAATATATTATAATTTCTCAGGAAAAGTTAAAAAGTTAGTAAAAGTTTGGTATTTAGTCAAAATGTGTTATTTGTCAATGAAAAAGGGAGAAAATAGAACAAATGAAAGCTTCTATTCTGCCCTCTCAACCTATTTCTTACAGAAATCATTGTCATTTTGAAGCTTATTTCTAACCCAAATACTTCCAGAAACTGCAGGTATTTGGCATTTTCCTTCTAGCCAGCTTCAAGTGGAAAATCACTCAGTCTCTTTGTGAGCATGTTCCCAGGACCAAAGAACTGTTCTCATTGGGAAGAAATGATAATAATAATAGCAGTAAAGTGGAGTTCCCTGAAAATTTTATTTTGAGGCAGTTCATTTTATGCCCTAACTTTATTTTTACAGAAGAAAAGGATGATTTGTCTTTGCAGTGACTGCAGGCCAAGGAGGGAGAGCGAAGCTGAGAACCTCCCCATCCATAACACGATGGTCTGAATAGAGTTCAAGTTTATTTGACTAATTCTTTCACCACTTGTCAGAGAACATACTTTTGTTTGTGGTAACAAAAAAAGCTCTTTCCTCCCCCGTTTCTCCTGCGAGTAGCACAAGCACTTGTGTGGAGCACAAATTACCGTAACCATTATGATGTTTGCTGTCAAACTCATTTATTTATGCAACTGCTGTGGAAAGGCCTGGGGCCCAAAAGCAACCCTGAAAGATTTCAGAGCCCTGGTGTGGGGTCATGAAAGGGAAAGTGAGGGGGAGGGAGAAGCCTCCACTGGTTATGAGAAAGGAACTGACACAGGAAATGGTCACATATGGCACAGATTTATTGTGTCCGGGACTTCCCATTCAAAACTCATTATATCCACAGCTCAGAGCAGTGCGTGGCACAGCCACATTCATTTTTAGGTCTGGCATCTGACAAAACTGCTGTTCTGCTTTCAGGTGGTGGTGGTGGTGGTAGTTTTATCATTCTTAGATGAGGGAGATGATGACTGGAATGGTGTCGACAAAAGCTCTGCTGTTTGCTGCTCCTCATCTTTATTTTGAGCCACAGGTATTGGTGTGACTAAAGCTTCAGTCAGTGAGGTTGCTGGTCAAGGGAAGAGAAAAATCCTCTTAAAAATACCTAAAGGAAATCAGGATTATCTTCAAGGGGAAGAAAATGGGAAAAGCTTTGCTAGTGACACAAGAAAAGAACTGATACTTGTGGAACAGCGTTTTTTTCAAAGGTGAAATAATAGGGACAAAAAGATGTCTCTCTTTGTATTTTTATTTGTCTTTCCTGGGAGACAGGATCCATCTTACACAGAGATGGCTTTTTGGATGGTGGTTAATCACTTCAAGAGGTTTGTGAGAATAGTTTGTTTGTCTTACCTGCTTCATGAGATCATTTAAAAGCTCCAGTCCACACTGTTTAACCATTTTTGTCTCCATGCACAGTAAAATATTTGGTAATGCTTTTGCATTGCATTTGTTCCTGAAATAAACATAATGAAGATTTTTGTGTTGTCAGGATCACTAAAATGACCAAAGTTCCCAAATCATTAATCATAATACAGAAAAAAATTGTTCCCAATTCTGTCTTTCTGATTTAGTAGAATTATGGACAAGCTGCTCTGGGCCAGAACTGACAGTAGCAGGATTGGGTCTCTGCTCAGTCCAGCAGCACTGGGGTATGGGCACAGGAGCTTCCTATTGCACCAAGAGTACAGCTCCAAACCCACTTTTGTCCCAGCCAACACAGAAGTGCCCAAAATAACTCCTGGGTCCTTTCCAAAAATTATCACGAGTCAGGAGCCAGTTCAAAAATGCAGTTTGGAGGTGGTCACTGTCCTTTGGAGGGTCCATGGCTTTAATTCTATGGAAGTGCTATGCCAGCTGGCCTTGGGGACTAGAACCTGACTTGGCAGCGATTATTTGATAAGTTTTGATGGATAAGACACTCTAGAAGCTCAGTTCCTGCTGATTCTTCTGGACACAAGTATTTCCTAGTGTGGTACCTTGTAATCCAGAAGATTTGTGGAATTAAAAGAAAAATCCCTTTATCCAACCTGGTCTGGGCACCATCTCTAAAGGGCCCTTCCAGATTTACTGACCCACCCCGCTTTGAGAGGGATCAAGACATTTTCTCCTGGCTGGGTTATTATTCTCCTCCCAACTATTCATGGGTTCGTGAGGCAGGTTTGGTGTCACAGATTTCTCTCAAATACAAAGACCAACAAACATCTCTCTGATTCAAGAGGTTCCTGACCTGTAAATCACTGAAAGCTTGAGGAGCATTTTGGGTGAACATTGCTATACAAATGCTTGGTTCCCATACTCTTTTTGATCCCTGTTGGAGAGCATTCTGACCTCAGAGATTTGCTGGTCTCTCTTTTTAAAATTGATGCTTTGAGGTCAAGAATGAATTATTATTATTATAGTCTCTGGGAACTGTAAAACTGTAATTTTTTGTTCATGACTGGGACAGATATATTGTCATCTGTAATGTGTGCCTTCCCTCTGAGGCGTGGGGAGCTCTGAAGGGTTGATGCAAACCTAAATATGAATAACTGTATGAAAGTGGCAAATAACACTTGATTTTACAGAGAATAACTAGTTTCAATATGTGTGACCATACCAAAGCATGCACAAAATGAATGCAAGAGCAAATATTTCATGTATTACACCTGTTTTTCTTTGGACTTGCATGTAAAAGGGATGGGTGAATACAGATCTCAGGATGTGTAAAAGAAGAGAGTTTTAGTACAGAGCTTTGTTCAAAGGAAGCAGCAGTAACTGTCTTTTCTCTTCTTGAGCATCTACTTTTACAAACCTTGAAGGAACATAGTATTTTTGAGTCCACAAATGTGCCTAAAATTGGCTGGGGGGGGGAGTCCAAGTTTTTTATAGAAGAACGATAAACAGGAGAGTATAAAGCCCCCACACAGAGTGATGTTATGAGACTCATTTCCTTCCAAAATAATTTTCTTTAAAAGAAAGAATTAACAGCCTAAAGCAGTCACTCTATTTTTATTTACATGGTCCCTGCTATGAGTACATATTTATTTGTGTGTGTGTTCCCATGGTTTAATCCCAGCTGGCAACTCAGCCTCAGAGAGCCCCTCAGTCACTCAGCCCTGGTGGGATGGGAGAGAGAACTGGAAGGGTAAAAGGGAGAAAACCTGGGGGTTGAGATAAAGACCTTTAAACAGAGGAAGTAAAAGTTTGTGTAAGCAAGCAGAGTAAAACAAATAATCCATTCACCACTTCCCATGGGCAGGGAGGTGTTCAGCCACTCCAGTGGGACTCCATCACAGGTTGCAGTGACTTGGGAAAATAAATGCCATCACTCCAAATGTCCTCCTTCCTTCTTCTTACCCCTGCTTTATAGGCTAAGCATGAACCCACATGGTCTGGGATATTCTGTGGGGCAGCAGTCCTGGCTGTGTCCCCTCTCAAATCCTTGTGCACCCCCAGCCCATTCACTGGTGGGGTGAGGAGTAGAAAAGTTTCAATTCTGTGCAAGCCCTCTCAGCAATAATGAAAACATCTCTGTGCTGTTAACACCATTTTCAGCACAAATCCAAAACACAGCCAAAAACAGCTACTGAAAAGAAAATTAACTCTGCCTGAACCAAAAACCAGCACATTTGTACACAAACACATGAGAAACATTTGTACCACTGTGCCTTCCTCTGCAACTGAACTCAGAATAATTTACCTTTTCTGGATTTCCAAGGTGCTATGCCTGGGCTCCTTTTTTTTCCCCCTTTATTTCCCATTTGAATGTCAGCAGGTCAAAAGGAACAGTTAATGCTGATGAATATTTCCCTCTCAGCAAAGATATGTGCTGGCCAGCCCAAGGCCAATGAATCGCAATTTCTAAACAGTGTCCCATTTATCTCTCCCCTCCCCCTTTCTCCCCTCCTTGCTTTTATATTTTTGTAGCTATAATTGTAGTTAAATTAGAAATAACTGATGGGCAAATGCAGTCAGATGGAAAGAAAATTGTGGGAGATTTATTTTATTTTGACAAAAAACTGACATTGCCTTTTGTTTTTGTCAGAAAGAGTCTCTATTTTTCCCTGTACCATGAATTGTGGAATCTATCACGAAATGGGTAAAAATTATTGAAGCAAATGGTGATGTTAACCTGAAGGGGAAAATCATTAATGTTGATGTATTTCATTCAATTTTAAATGTAGAATTTATTTTATTTTATTTATTTGGCATTGGGGAACAAGGGAAAAACCAGGAGACTTGTATAGGACGCTATGTGCCTTTAAGTCAGAACATCTATTTTAAAAAATGCTCTTCTCTCCTTCCACCTCTCTCCATTTTTCTAAATAAAGGATATGATGTGGTGATGGTGGCTGTGGTGGAGGTTTTTTCCCTAAGCAAAGAGGGCCCCCTCGGCGCATTATTCTTTTCAAATGTGAAATGAGGTGGAAAATCCTCATTTCACGACAGGAAGGACAAATATTGACACAAAGTTAATATTTTTCAGGAGTCCTAGAAGCAACCTGAGTTGCTAAAATCTCATCTAGATGTATGTGCTGGTGTGTTTATGTATATAAATAAATAATAAATTTGCCTTGATGATGGGTGGAACCTGCAGAAAGCAAAATCTGCTCGCTGAGGTGGAGGAATTATCTGCAGAGGGTGAACAAACACACACACATTCCATGTATCATTTCTCTCTCTTCTTGTGTGGAGCAGGAAAAACAGGTGAATTCATGAGCCCAAAGCACATATGTCCCCTTCCTCTGCCTGGGTACACAAGATCACAGCATGAAGTTCAAAAATATATGAGTATCTTCAAATTTCCCACACATGTCTAAGGACTATAGTTGACTCTTTTTTCCCCATTTTTTTTCTCCCTCTCTCACACACGTGTGTGTGTGTGTGTGCAAACACATACAAATAGAACCTGTGTAATCCAATTTCACCCATGGCGGGGGGATGCTTCTGGAATTTATCACTGCTATTGTTCATCACCGATGTAAATAGCACATGTCAGCTCAATATTCAGTGGTCACTCAGTATTTATTAAGTCCTGTCCACTCTGGCCTTTTTTAGAGGAAAGCCCTGGGGCAGATTAGCTGCTGGCCGTGACACGCCGTGTCACTTATCTGTTCTCATTGATTATCAGAGTCAGCTGTGGCCAGGACTCACTTTTTTCTTCTCCTCTCAGACCCCCTCTTACAAGCACCCCTGCTTGGATTTTCATGAGGAAATAATCAGATTAGGGCTTCAGTGGCGAGTTCATATGGAGTTCTCTTTCTCCGATGTGCTACTAACCGAATAAACGTGTTTTGTGGTAAATTGTAAATGACATTATGATTACTAAGGCCAGCATGGGTTTCATTTAAAAGTGATCGAAATTGCAGCCTGCAGAAATTGTGACTGGCAGATAAGGCCATTTGGAAGAAGACAAGCAGTGATGCGTGTGTGTGTGTGCACGGGTGTGAGTGTGTGCAGGAAACCAAGCCAGCCCCCTTTGCAAGGCAGGCAGGGCCAAGGAAAGTTCTGAGAAATCATGAAATATCATCAAATCCCATTTGTAGACATGAGAAATGTCACCAGGGGGAGATGGGGTGTTTCCAGGAGAGCCGTGGATGAGATGTGTCAGCCTTTGTGGGCAGGCTGCTGGCGGCACAGCGCGTCCTCCCAGCGCTCCGGGACAATTCCAATGTCTCTGAGCACAGCATTTCCACTTCTGTTCTGAACAGAGCTGTCCCTCACTCTCTTTTTTGCCTCCAGCACAAACTGACAGCAAAATGCTACAGCAAAATACTTACACTGAAAAGCAAAAAAAGATCCAGGAAAAAGCAAGAAAAGGGAAGCAAATTTGTAAGCCGGTGTCTAAAAATAGGGGGGTTTGTACAGATCCCGTCTCATTTGGACATCCTCCCTGAGCAGAGCTCAACATTTATGTAATTCCATTGCTTCCCTCAGGGACGTGCAGAGGGAGAGCTCATTCTGGGGAATGTTCACAGACCACGGGCTGCACATGATGATTCCCCTGGAAATACATCATACACAGGATTCAGGCTTTGAGATGCAACTAAAGGCAGAACCCAGAATTATTTAATGGAATCACAGAATGGCTTGGGTTGGGAGCAACCTTAAAGATCATCCAATTCCAACACTCCTACCATGAGCAGGGACACTTTCCACAGCACTACATTGCTCAGAGCCCCATCCAAGACTTCTCATAGTTCATTTATGTTTTAGGAGTCTGTTACTTTTATCTAGCAGAAATTTTCACATAATGTGTCCTTGATAAGTGACGTCTTTTAGCCCTAATGTCCTCTTATTCATCCAGAAGTTTGTGACTCTCAAGGATGTTGCTGTCCCTTATTTTTTATGTGAACTGAATGCATGTCCCCAAGCGCTGAATGAGGAGCACAGAGTTGGTTTGGGCATTGGCCATGCTTTGCCCAACACGTTTGTGAGCACAGCCTCACAGGCTAGGTGAGGGAAGGAGAATTCTAGCTGACTACAGCAGCAAATTCCTCCTTTGATTTTATTTTGAAGAGAGGAAGGAAAAACAGAAACCTACATCTTTTTTCTAAGATGCTCCAGGCAGAAATGTTTATGTTTTTGGTGCCTGTATCTGAACTCATTTACTTTTATTCTCCAATTATAATCAGTGGTGATCTCATCATTACAGCTTGAGGCACAATTTCTCTCATCTTAAAGCAGAGACCTGTATTTAGTTAGATGGAGCACACTATAAACTTATAGCACCATTCAGGATTTTGACAAAGGTATGGAGTGGCAGCACAAGGGGGAATGGCATCACACTAACAGGGGTAGGGTTAAATTTGATATTGCAAAGAAATTCTTTACTGTGAGGATATTGAGGCATTGGCTGCCCAGAGAAGCTGTGGATTTCCCATCCCTGGAAGTGTTCAGGGATAGGTAGGATGGGGACCTGAGCAACCTGGTCTAGTGGAAGGTGGTTCTTTGCAGGAGGGTTGGAACTAGATGATAATTAAGGTCCAACCTTACAACCCAAACCGTTCAGTGAGTCTATGATTCTGTTACATTAAGTGAAAGAACAAAGTGTTATCTAAAGTGGTTTTTGCACTCCCATTCATTGTGTGTTAGACCTACAGATGTTGCAGCTAGCAAAGGAAGTCCAGGTGACACTCTGCACTTGTGTTTAAGTGACAGGATCCCACATGTGGTCAATAAAATGATAGGATTGAAATGCAATCCAGATGACTAAACAGAAATATTTTAGGGTGAATTTCATTGGTTTTAAACTGCTTTGAATAGATGGCTGGGGAATTGGGTGTGTTTCAGTTACACAAATGTGTGTTTAGTGTGATTTCTGGTGCTGTGGGGTGTCCTTGCAAGGCACATGTCTTCTATAGACCCTGTGTCACATGTCTCAGGTACCTCAAGACATCCCAAACAAATCTAGACACCTGCCTGTGAGCAAATGGTTGAAATTCCAGATCTGAACTGACTGCAGTGGGAGTTTGGACATTTGTAACACGTGTGAGAGTCTCCTATATTTGTAGGTATCTGAATCTGATGGTTTCTTCCAGCTTCTCACTTGATGAGGTGGTTCATCACTGTAGTAGATTAATGATGTTCTGGTCCTTTCTAATGTTTTCTGTTTGAAGTGCAGTCTCTGTGAGTGGGATGAGACAGCATTTTGTAGGGTTAAATTATCTTTGCAAAGACTTGCAGTCATGCCCTGATTCATCACTCTGCTACAGGCTTGGGACCAGGAAAAATGTAGAAGGCACAAGGACATAGGGACAAAGTGCTGGGTCAGACAAAAAGTCTGTCTTGCAATTTATGTTCTTTCAATGGATATTGTAGTTTTATACATAGAAAGAACAAGGTGGGTGCATGTGATACTTCTCTGCCATTTGTTTTCAGTCCTCAACAATCTTCAGTTCCAGGATGTCTAGAGGTAGATGCAGTTTCTACCTATTTAATATCTCTCAGTGTCCAGGCTTCTCTTAAAACTATGTAAAATTTTAACACCGACAAAGTGACTTTTAATTTGGAATGGGAAAATAAGGACCTATTAAAAAAATTGAGATTAAGTCTGAAGTAATTAATTTTTTTCCCCATCTCCCTTTATTTTCTTCCAGGAATTTACAGAGATGACAGTAAGTGCCTCTTCAAGCCCTCAGTACAAGGCTACTTCTGCAAACAGACAGATCATGCACTTGTGATCTTAGAAAACTTGGATTCCAGTGTGGACAGCCAGAGACTGTTCCCAGTGGTTACAATGACTGGAAGCTTTATGGACACCTTCACTGATGAGACCTCACATTCTTTGTGCCGCCCTGCAGAGCATCGTTCTGCTTTCTTCTCTGTTCTGCCCTCCACCAAACTCACCACAGTTTGCTTCCCAGACCTGGCACCTCTGGCTTTCAGACTCTACCTCCTCAGTGGCCAAAACACAACCAGGCTGCCCCTTGCCATATTCTTCTCTGAACCACTCAGCCTTCGTGTTTTTATCCAGGGGAATTATGTCTCTCCGACCCCATCTTCTTTTTCACTGAACTCAGGGGCAGGGGCCAATTACTTCAGCTTTGAGGACAACCTTCTCTATGTTCTCCTCCATGAGAAGAAACCTGTGGAAATAGTTGCTGGCCTTTCCCTTCTTGTGGCTTTCACTGTAACTGGGTCTGCTGGGGAAGAGGGTGAGGAAACCATAGCACATCGATTGGCTGATTTCTTGAAGATTGGTCATGACCAAGTCAGAGTGGTCTATAATGTGCTGGGAAGTGAAAGCACTTTGCAGGTAATCTCAGCCAATGCCAGCAAAAAGAGATATCACTGCCCTAACATGGCGTTTTGCACAGCCTTTCAGAGCAGATATAGCCCACAGGAAGAGGGGACACAACCAGGGAGCACCAGGGCTCTGCATCCACCTGATGGGGTTGGCCCATCCAGAGTGCTGATCATTGAGCTTGGTGATCTGCCAGGTCATCCAAGAAATGAGTTGACAAGTGACAGCCTAAAGAGTTTGGCCAGAACAATTATCAACACTCATCAGACTGGAGACCTTCAGAGTGGCCTTGGCTTGCCAGTTGACACCTTGATGGTGACTCAATCTGCTTTGCTGTCCCCAAGAGAAGGTAACAGTAGGTAAGTCACAGATGAATCATCACCAGGTACTGATTTAAGTGTAGCGAGGTACTTTATCCACTTGATGTACTAATTAAGCTCTCCATTGACTGAAATATGACTAGCCATGCTGAAACATGTTATAAAATTTTCATTACTTGCCCAGAGAAGTTGTGGCTGCCCCATCCCTGAAAGTGTCCAAGGCTGAGTTGGACAAGGCTTGGAGTAACCTGGTCTTTTGGAAGGGATCCCTGCCCATGGCAGAGGGTGGAACAAAATCACCTGTAAGATCCCTTCCAACCCAGACCATGATTCTGTGATGTCAGAGCTATGCCCAAGTACTGGCTGGATTCCCAAGCATCAATTACCTTGTTTTTCTGTTGGTGCTCATGAATCTCTGGAATGCAGAGATGTCGGTGGTGCCCTAAATGAGGAACAAAGTTCCTGGAAGTCTGCCTTGAAACTATAGAGAATTGGGTTAATTCAGTCTATCATAGCTCTTACATTTTAAACAATTACTTCTATGAATGTTCATAAATTGATGTGGCAGCAGGGATGTGTTTTTAAAGATGAGTAGTTGCCTTAACTATCTTGAAGATCTAAACATTTATTCATATACATTTAAATTTAAGGCTTGCAGGATAGAAGACACTACTCTTCACCTTGATGCCTTAGTATGGACTCTAAGTGTTGATTATTTTTACCTAAAATTCTAGAGATCCATTTGGTCTTGATGATTCAGGATCTGGACACATCCAATACTGCCTGAACATGTGCCTAGATGTTGGATCCTATTCTTTTTCTTTCTGTCACAAATACTTGTCCATTTCCTCTTGTCAGCCTCTACCTCCAGATTCCCATGAGACCACCTGGTTTCTTTCCTCCACTTTTACATCAGTAGCTTTCTGGGCATTGACTTTTCCTCCTCCTCCTCCAGATACCTTCAAAGTAATCAAATCACCTCACTGTCTGCTTTAGAAAAAAATCAAAATATTTCAGTTCTGGTGAGTGTTCCTTTCTTTCTTTCTCTATCTCTGTTTTCTGAATCTGTTTGGAAGTGGGTATGACTGAAAGTCATGATTTCCTTCTTGGTGGATTCTTCAACTTTGGACATTTTTAAGATTCAGCTGGACAGGGTGCTGGGCCATCCTGACTAGACCATGATTTTTCCAAGAAAGTTTGGACCACAGGATCATTGAAGTCCCTCCCAACCTGGTATTCTATGGTTGTATGGAATCTGTGACAAATGCAAAAGTATTAAATGGTATTAAATCCCATTTTCTACTAGCACAATTCAATGATTCCATTAGCCCATTCTCCCACAGAAACAGGAGAACTCATGGTCTTCTCTTTGCTCACTGTATTCTTTAACTCCTTTTCAGTTCTGACTTTCCAGACCCAGTTCTCTCTGTTTGCCCAGGTCATACATCCCACATGATCTGGGCCCCCATGTTTGACTTTTCTGTTGGTAATTTATCAGCCACAAAAACTCCCATGCATTTTATCAGTAGTGGCTTTATATTTGTATCTCCATGCAGATACAGCAACAGACCTGCATCTCATTTTGACAAAAGAACACAGTATACTCTTTTGCTTTACAATAATTTCCCCCTGGATCTCCCTTTTGAGCCCTGCCAGTCGTAGAGTTCTTGGTCAGTTTTGTACATACTAATTTTTATTGGTATTCAATACCAAGAGTCACTTTTTGAAGGTCTTTTTTCCCTCTCCTCCACAGCAACAAGCAGCCCTTTCTCTCCCTCCTTCCTCTGTCCCCATCTTGCTCTTTTCAGCCTCTTACAGCCACCATTTGCACAGCCCAGATGTCAGCCCTTATCTGCAGAGGAGGTTGTGAAGAGCAGGGCTGGGATGGGAGCAGACAGCAGTGTATTTCAGCATCAGGTCCTGAAACTGTATTAAAAGCATATGGGTAATATGAAAAAGGTAATATCCCATCTGTTTTTAATAGGGGACATAGGATTTGATGTTTGGCCATCTTATTGTGTACTCTCTTGATATTGCATAATGTTATTTTTTGATGTCGTGCACTACTGAGGCTTATCCAAGTATAAGTATATTCCATATATTCCATCTATGCAAGAAAGAAATTGGATTTGTTTAAGAATTACCCTCTGAAATTAATACCACATCGTCTCCCAGTTACTGCTGACCCATGGATCATCCTGATGTCTGCCAGTGATACAAACTCTGCTCACATGCTTAACTTTTCTAGTAGACCCTGTGTGGCTCATGGTGGAAAAGGAGTCAGAAGGAGGACAATGGTCTGTGACTGTAGGAATCTTTGTTTTGTTGTTTTGGTTTTGGTTTGGTGGTTTCAGCTGTAGGTGGTTTTTTGTTTGTTTGTTTGGGGTTTTGGTTTTATAGGGGGCAGGATTTTATTTTTTGTTTTCTTTTGGGTTGGGTGGGTTGTTTTGTTTTGTTTTGCTTTGCTTTACTTTGCTTTGCTCTTGTGCTTTTGGTTTTGGGGTTTTGTTGGTTTTATTGTGGTTCTGCATTAAGCCCAATGAGGAATTATTAAGTGCAAGATCAGATCTTAAATCCGGGCCAATTCTGAAGATATACTGTATTTTGGATCAGCAGAACCAACATCACTGTTGTGAGTGGGGCTGTTCGTGTTACACTGAAGGACACTCCAAAATGGGAAAACAGAAAAATAATGTGGGAAATTTAACAGTGGGTAGTGGGGTCTTGGTACAGGTTGCCCAGAGAAGCTGTGGCTGTCCCTGGATCCCTGGCAGTGTCCTAGGCTAGGCTGTATTGGCCTTGGAGCAGTCTGGGCTAGTAGAAGGTGCCCCTGCCCATGAAAGGGGGTGGAACTGGATCATCTTTAGGATCCCTTCTAGCCCAAAGCATTCCATGATTTAGATGATCCCAAGACATGATCCCAAGAGACCCTCTAAAGGAGGGAAGCACCATCTTCTGTGTGCCAGCAAGGAAACATCAAGGCTGCCTTTTTTTCAGGCAGAAATGGCATCTCCACGCTGGGACTGCTCTCCCAGCTGTGTTTTGTCTTCCTGTCTGTGCACACTCTGTGAAAAGATTCCAAGCAGCAAGGATCAGGAGAGTTCCCTAGGATGGAGGCTGTTTTACTACAGATACAAGAGCAGTGCTAAAAGCCTTGGACTCACTGTCCCAGTTATGGGAAGACCTGGGATCTTTATTGAAGAGAATGCTCACATCACCAGATCATAGGACTGGCTCAGAACTCACCCACCCTCAGCTGCTCGGGCTCCTCTGCACTGTTATTTATTGCTCCCCATCAGTCATAGCTTTTCTGGAATTACTCATGGCTGACATTTTCGATGCAATAAAGCCACAGATAACCTGTGAAATGAAATCAGGGTTTTCCTGTTGGGACATGTACTGTCCCCAGTGTCTATCCGTCTCCATTTAAGCTGCACATGCTGGCACAGGCACAGATAATGGGGCTGGGATTACAAGTCAGACAAAGTATTCCAGTGTATTTTTCTGTGGAAGGAAAAGAGGAATATTTTCACACCTGAGTCATGCAAAACCCAGTTGGACCATCAGAAATACACAGAACCTGCACTCCTGCCAGGCCCATCTCCTTGGGCTTTCAGAGCAGTGAATTGTCCTGCATCATTATAATTCTCAACAACTCTCAATTTCAGAGAGACCTTTTCTCTCTGAAAGGAGGTTGGAGTCAGGGGAAGGTTGATCTCTTCTCCCAGGTAACAAGCAACAGGAAAAGAGAAAATAGCCTCAAGTTGCAAAAAACTCCCATCAGGGGAGGTTTATGTTGTATATTAGGGAAAAAAATCGTTCACTGAAAGAGTGGTCAGGCTGCCTGGGGCAGGGGTGGAGTCACCACCCCTGGAAGTGCTCAAGGGGTGAATGAATGGGACATCTGGGGACATGGTTTGGAGGTCAACACAGTGGTGCTGAGTTAATGGCTGTTTAAATAGTATTAGAGGTATTTCCCAACCATAATAATTTTATGGTTTTGTAACACAACAACAACTACAAAAAGATCTTTAATCAGCACAGTCTGGAGGCTTATTTGCAGCCCAGGACAGTGAGGCTGAAGGGGAGCCTTGGAAACCCTGCTGTGGTAAGGTATTAGTCAGTAGGTCTGTATTTCACACTGCCAAGCCTTTAAAAAATATGGCTTGTCTGTTATGATTTGAAGTGCTTTTATACATGATTTTAATTTAACTCCTTTGTTAGGGTCACTTCAAGCACGGCTCATTAATTTGTCAAGAGAAGACAGAGGTGATTGCTGTGGCTGCCTTAGTCTTGCACAGCTGGAGAGTCAGAGATGTCTATCACATAGTTTATTTTCCAGTAAAATGCCTGTGTATAATAGATACTGGGATGTATTTACAGATAGAAATCCCTGGTTTGCAAAATCTTCCTAATATCAATATATTATCACAGAACAGGAAGCCCAATGATAAATATATTGTGCATCTTTGTGCAGGTGCCTGTATACAAAATCAGGAATATAATTCTGGATAGTTGTCCAGAAGCCATTTAGTCCCGATTCCCACTCTACTTCAGGGTGCTTTGCTCCTTCTTAATTGACCTTTAACTGGACACAAACTGAAATATTTTTTTGTTGAGAGTTATGTTTGGGGTACCATATGAAAAATGGTGCTCGTGCAGGAAATTTGAGGCTCACAGCAAGGAATAAAAGGGAAGCAAATTATCAAAGAATGGCTCATTCCAATGGCAATTCCCATGCAGAGCACTAAATGAGATATTACAACTAATTCCCTGTGTCACGTGGCACGTATGCAGGCAGCAGGAGTGGAGTTCAAACTAGATGAATTCTGACCCCTCCTAACCCCAAAGTTCTTGGATTTGGTAACTTTTGTGAAGATTTTAGGCAGGCTGCTCTGTGGAATTGCACAGGGTTTTATAAAAAAGACTTGACAGCTCTTTTCCTGCATAAGTATACAAGTTTTTCCTCCAGTGAGCAGGCAAAGGCAGGATGCTAAAAATCTCCATGTCAAGAAGTGCAGTTATTGTAGCAGCTGAGGTTATTTCAAAAGTTTTATTTGCTGCACCCCTCAAGTGTGTGAAGGTGTGGAAGGGATGATACTCAGGAGCTTAAAGTAAGCTTAAAATCTCCTTTAATTTAAACTTATTTAATTTTAGGTTAGATATTCACAGAGTTAGACTTAGGTTAGATATTCAGTGTAGAGAGCATATTCTTTTGTAAAATATGCCAGTCACTCACAGCTGATGTACAAAAAAGGACAAATTCAGTTAAAGTAAAAGGAAGGACATTTCAGATGATCATGGAAACTGAGTTTATTTTAAGAAATAAGGAAGAGAATCATAAAACCATTTAGTAAAGAGTCTGTTTAACTTGGCAAAGCAAATTTGGAAGATATCATTCTATCTGTGAAAATATGTTGCAGGAGTA
Organism: Arremon brunneinucha; assembly: GCA_035583215.1. Taxonomy (NCBI): domain Eukaryota; kingdom Metazoa; phylum Chordata; class Aves; order Passeriformes; family Passerellidae; genus Arremon; species Arremon brunneinucha. The sequence goes on along the minus strand of JAWWEX010000182.1, from coordinate 109,083,575 downwards.
AATAAAAGTGAGGAATCTTTCAATAGTAATGGACAATGACAGCACAGCAACAAAGGAAAATAAAGCATTGAGAGGTAAATTTGCACTCAAAAATAGAAGTAGGTTCCTCCTGAGATAATAAACTGGAAGAACCTTGCAATATAACTGGAAAGAGAACATTTGACATTTCCGTTCAAGACTATTTTCCATATTTTTTCCACACACGGCCAAAATTATATTATTAATTTTATTTATTTATTTTTTAAATTTATTTACTTAATAGTTTGGGGAGAGTTGAGGTGGCCAACATCTCTTTTACAGTCTAGTAAAAAGGTAGGAAAGTCCACATGAAAAACCTAGAAGGTTTTCCATCAGAGGAAATTTTGGTTCTGTGATAGATTCTTATGTGAGTGATGGGATAAGAAATATCATGAGTATGAAGTGGAGGTTAAAACTTGAACAAAAAGTGTTATGTCAAATAAAAATGCCTGATCAAAAGTTGTACTTTTGGAATCAGGATGAATTTTTTATTGTCAATTCATAATTCTTTTCCTAGTGGGAAACTTAGTTGTGGGATGGGCCAGGTGGGTGGTGATTGGAAACTTAGAGACTCAGACACATCTTCCCACAGTGAAAGTGGTGACAATGGATGTAAAAAGAGTTTATGTGAAGGGATTCTGTGCCAATAGAATATTTATCCATCTCATCAACAGTAAAATTTTAGTCTGTTTCTACTTTTTTGCTTCTGATAGAATTGAAATTGGGCATCAAAACTTAATTGTCAATGTAAAGAAGGCCCAGTCATACCAGGGATGATGGTGCCACAAAATGTCTTTAATTATGTAGAGATTAGGCCCCAGATCTACTTTTTTAACTTTTTTTTTTTCCTTCATATTTAAATCAAGGAAGGAAAACTAAGGAGGTATCTTTTGACCTAAGTCCATGGTCAATAGAGTAACTGAATTGCTGCTTAAATGTAAATGTTTTTCATTCAGACTGTTCCAAACAAGCACAAAATACGATGTCTGTCCATAGGACTGTTTGGTTTTGAAGAGGAAAATACCAAAAGCAGCCCTTTGTGTATGAGCCTTGTGTGAAGCCAGCATTTCCCTTGCAAGTTTTCCAACAAATCTCCAAACTACCATCCATGGATCTTCACATTGGCCCTCTAATAATAGTAGATAAATAAAATAACAGTTTTCCACCACTGCTTTCCTGGGCAGGAACCATTCTGACACTGTAGGGTTAAGAGGGTCTATCACCAAGACACATTTCACCTCTAAGCCTTAAATTTTAAACTAAATTTCTGTTAGTATCTAGTGTACCTGGTGAACGTATCCAAGAATTTGTCATTCCCACTCAAAGGTGACAGCTGTGAATTACAAGATTCAGGCAATTAGGAGTCCTACCCTTCATATAGCTCTGGTTGCTTGCACTGACAATGGCTTTCCAAAACTCAGCTGGCTCCTCTGCAGGAAAGAAGAAGGAGGTAGGAGAGGTGCAGTGATAGCAGGAGAAAGCAGAGGAAGGGGAAGGTGGAGAGGGCAGGAGAGATTTGGGAAAAGGAGCACAGGACTTCGCATCTAAGGGAAGAAGGAGAAATAAATTGCCACATATCCTCCACGCCAGTCTTGGTCTTTGAAACTGAAGGGTTTGTGTAAATACATCTCAGTTAAAAATGAAGAGGATCAGTTCAAGGGAAGTTATTCCCTATTCCAGTGCTCCCTCAGAAGTTAATATTGTCCTGATAGATGCAGGAGATCCAGCAGTGTCCCTGACATGCTTCTCAAGCACTGTAAAGAGATCTGATTCCAGCACTGGTACCTCAGTGCTGTCAAACAAAACCTGCCTTGCTTGTGTCACATGTGAATTTATTTCCTCTCCTAACAACTAATGGGACCTGCGACATAAGTGATGATTTACACGACACAGGCGCCAGCAGAGAGGAGCTGCTGGCCACGTCTCCAAGGGACCAATCCTGTCCCCACTCCGCCTTATTTAACATGTGAGTGGTGTCACCTCTATCAGCAGAGCTTGTCTGCTGTGACATTCGAGTGAGTGATGGCCGTGTCAGCTCCCAGGCCAGCTCATTCTGCTGTCGCATCGCGCTCTTGGTCTCCGCTGCGCGTCTGATGGGGAAGGGGGAAAAATTCTTCCACATGCTTTGTTAGCAAGAATCTGGTGAGCAAAGGGTTAAATGGCTTGGGGTGCTGGGTGTTTGTGGGGTACTGTGAGTGGGTATATATGTAAGTGAGTGTGTGTGTGTATATGTATTAAAAAAATTACATATATAGATATATATATATATATGTGTGTACATACACAGGCACCTTGGTTTGGCTGTAGGACCTCGCGCCCGCAGGCCACAGTCACATTATCATCTGGAAATTGGATAACGACAGCACAATGACAAATCCAGGTTGCCTGCAATAAGGTGCTAATCCCTTTGCTTTAATATCGGAGCAGCGTGTAATGATGTTTGGACATCACTCCAGTTTACTGACGACCCCACTGGGGCTGGCAATAGAAGCGTACAACTGTCTAACAAGCCATCAGGTGACCGCCGTCGTCAAAGCAACGGGGGATGCAATCTAATCTTCCCTCCATCCCTTCCAGCTCCCAATAAGGACCAGATTATAGAAGTGGCCCATCAATGCTTGGTAACTCGAATCAATTAACGTTAATTCGCACAATGCTATGATGTATTGTGATCACTTTCATTTCGGAGAAGGGGGAAGAAATTGCTATAATTCACCTAAAATGAGGTTGTCTATGGTGCTGAGGTATTAATTGGGTGTCCATATTAAATGGAAAAGGAGCACGGTAGTGAAGGAAAAGTGGATGAGTGACTCTCTTGGCTGCTATTGACCTATCAGAAGAAGACAGTGCCCTTTTCCTTTGCTTTTATCTATTACAGTTTTCCCTATTGCGTGTCAAGTTGATGTATTATAAAAAATTCATTTGGTGACCTTCCACCCCCCTAGCAGATTAAACAATTTCACTGGGATGGCATCATTAACAGGGCCTTGCATTTAATGATGATTTCTCTAAAAGGCCACGGAGATTCGATTTTAAGCTAACAGATTTATTGCACTATTATAACATATCGTAAAAAACTGTACCACCTACGGTCTGGTTTTAGGATAGAAACTGTTTAAGAGTTTATGTGGAGCTTAAAGTGGTATTACCTTGGGATACGCAGCACGGCAAAGCTCTGACCTCCGGCGGGATGCTGTTTACTTTTAATAAAAGACATTTCTCTGACAGTAAACTTGGGGACTGCGTTATGGAGGAGGCCTGGCTTAGCTCCTTGCCACTGGCTTTGTAATCAGGGGCATTTCCACTGATCTACAGCTATTAATGGAAGTCACTAATGAATCTGGAGGATGTTGCTCTCCTATCTGATGCATCTGCTCTGTCCCTCTCCTTCTAAAGGCCTCTGGTGATGCCACATCTAAACCCAGATTCATTGTTCTAATGAAAGAAGGGCCTAGAGGGGAAGTCATAAGAGGAGAGGCTGAGGTCACTTGGTTTGCTCAGCCTGGACAAGAGGAGACTGAGGGGAGACCTCATTGCAGTTACAATTTCCTCATGAGGGGAAGAAGAGGGCCTGCACTGATCTCTGCTCTGCAGTGACCAGTGACAGGACCTGAGGGAATGACATGAAAATGTGCCACGGGATGTCTAGGTTGGATGTGAGGAAAAGTTTTTTCGCCCAGAGGGTGTCTGGGCACTGAACAGGCTCTCCAGGGCAGTGGCCACAGCACCAAACCTGGCAGAGATCAAAAGTGCTTGGACAATGCTCTCAGGCACAGGATGGGATGGTTGGGTCTGTCCTGTGCAGAGCCAGGAGCTGGGCTCCATGAATCTCTTTGATTTCTGTCCATAATATGGGAAAATATGGGAATTGGTGGAAATAAAAGTCATCCTTCAAATGCCTTTTTTTGCTTAAAATAGGAATGACCTCAGACTCCTCGTTGTCTTCTGATGCTCATGTTGCTCTTCCCCATCTGTATTAATTAGTGACAAGATCTGCAGGGGGTGACAAAGCTCCAACAGTGCACCTGAGAGGGCAGAGGTCTGGCTTATTTCATCATCCCATGACATCAGAATCCATTCTCACCCAAAAACTCCGAGTTCCTCACAATCTTTCCAGTGAATACGTACCTACTTTGTCTGCCACAAGTCCTCAGCTTGTCTATGCCCTGTCCTTGCTGAACCTTCCTTTCTTGAATCCATTGCAGTCACCAGCAATCCCCACCTTTTCAACAACAAAGAAAAATGTCTTTTCATCTGGATCATGATTAATTTAGTCATATTATTCCCTAAATTCTTCCCAATTTCCTTCCTCTTCCAAGGATACATTGATTTTACAGCACATTGCAGACATACCAGACAACTGTTCAATTAATTTCAATGTCTATTAGGAAATTAAATATGCCAGGGGCTGTTCTTTGGCACCAAGGCCAGCTGACATATTTCAGCATGGCCTCATCCAAACTTCCAAGTGAAAATATCTTCTGACTGTATTAGCTCCCAGGCCATTTGGGAGTTGTTCTGGACTTCGCCATTGGACCCGAACCTCAGCTTAAGAGAGACTGACAGTTTAATTGTACAGGTGATCAGGTGTCAGTGCCAAGGCTTGTTTTTTGGCATATCTTAGTTTTCTAGTAGAGACATTGACTTTAATGGACCCTTGATCCAGGCTCTCATCCTGATCTCCTTCCCCTTGAAGTCAATTGATAATAGTACTTCTTCTTCTTCTTCTTCTTCTTCTTCTTCTTCTTCTTCTTCTTCTTCTTCTTCTTCTTCTTCTTCTTCTTCTTC
>JAWWEX010000182.1:109022297-109036717 GCA_035583215.1 Arremon brunneinucha | reverse complement strand
ATCCATCCATCCATCCATCCATCCATCCATCCATCCATCCATCCATCCATCCATCTCTCTTTATATATAGATATATATATGCACGGATGACTCTCCAGATAAGTACCATTGTAGAAGATATAGATATATTATCTATATCTATCTATCTATCTATCTATCTATCTACCTACCTACCTACCTACCTATCTATCTATCTATCATCTATCTATCTCTCATGTCTTGCCTCATCCAGACAAAAACAAAGGGAATAAGTACATCTGACTGGTGAAGTGGCCAAGTGGAAGTGGGTAATGAAAAAATCTGAGAAATCAAAAAAGAAGTTTGCAAACATTTAGGCTGTCACAAGTGGCTCATCCAAATCCAGTGCTTCCCATGGCTTGGCAAAGGGAGAATTGGGGTGCATGGAATACTTAGAAGTGGGCCTTTCAAGTGGAGGATTTTTTGTGCATTTTGAGCTGCCAAACACATGCAGCTCCCACTCCCTTCTAATCAGTGAGTGCAGATGGAAGGTCAGCACCTCACAAGATCTGAATCTTTAGGCTGGAAGCACAGCTTAATGAAATGTGTTTAGAAATCTGTTTCAAGGAAATCCCCAAATCTTTTTTCTGAACAAAGGTCAAACAGAGATCCCTTCTCTGAAATATTTAGCCAGTCAGAGAGTTACTAAGGATTAATTAAAAAAATCACAGAATGGTTTGGATTCGAAGGGATCTTCAAGATCATCGAATTTCAACTCCCCTATGTCGGGAAGGGACACTTTTCAGTAGACCAGGATGCTCAGAGCTCCATCCAGGCTGACCTCCAACACTTCCAGGGATGGGCCAGCCACAGCTTCTCTGGGCAACCTGTGCCTGTGCTTAATATCTAATTTAAATCTGCCCTCTTTTGCCTTAAAGCCATTCCTCCCCATGGAGGATGTTTAGAGGTACCAATGTGTACAGGCACCTGTGCAGGTATCACCTGTGTAAATCAGATTATTCCACACTTTTAATGTGCGTTGCAAAAGTACACACCAAAGGCACAATCCCATTTGCTCCTTGTAATTGGGAGCCATGCTGGAGACAGCATAAAGGTTTTTACAGTTCCAGATTCTTACTGCAGAGGTTCACTTTAAGGAATTAAACAATCAAATAGTAGATGCTTGTGATACGTCTCCATGAACCAGTTGCTCTGTGCACCTAGCCTGGCATAATTCACTGTTTGGAGACAGCTCAGGAGGTGCAGCTGATGTCAAATGCAATAATCCCAAATGTTTTAGTGGTAGCTCCTGGGGAGAGCAGACTATTCATAGCCCTACTGCATCATCCTGCTCCTTGTTTTACAGTAATATTCCCTTCCCTGATATGGATCCCAATGGGTTTGATACATCCACTTTCCATTTAAACCAACAGCATCCTACTCACAGACTATTAGAGTAGTGCAAAACACCTTTAAACACCTGTCTGTGTAGAGTCCTTGATACCTGAGAGATTTCTTCTCTCAGCTGAAGTTCATATGTGCTTTTACCTGCAGGCAGATTTCTCCCAATTGGAACATGCTTCCCACCTTGTTCTGATGCAGCTCAGCTTCGTTCAGGTGGACAACACTGACACAAATCTAATTAGTTTCTGCTAAAAGTACCTACAGCTACTTGCCCTGGTCTCCAAGCTTCAATCTTACAGCATTTCTGATTTTTTAAAATGAATTTATGAAAAAAAAAAGGCTTTTAGATTTTTATTAAAAGCAGAACTCAAATAAAAGAAATGTCCATCCATCAAAATGTTTAGAATTGTGGGGTTAGGACCAGTAATGAGTCAGGTAGTAAGACACATAATGAGTTGATATGCTAATCCACATCCTTCAAGGTGGTCTACAGAGAGAACCAGGGCCAGTTTTCCCAAACTCCTGTCCTTGCCCAGCACATCTGCATTAAGAACTTGTTTTAGAAATAATTTAGGGAATCAAAACCTCTCTCTATTTCAAAAGGGCAGTACTAATCCTCTTCCAGTCCTTGCAACTCAGATCTGAGACCCAATGAACTCTTGAACACAGAGATTATGAGCAGTGCCTGGCTTGATTCTGCCATTTACAGAAAACTTTAGAATCTCTGGGTGCAGAGCATTACCCAGAGCTTCTGTCTTTCAAGAGACTAAATATTTACTGTGTAACAGCAGGGACACTGACATTTTTTATTTATAATGCTCATTGTCAACATGGTGGAAAATATTCACAAGTTCACTGGGAGTTTTCTGCATCATGGATTTAACCTTCACGCTGGTGAATATTTCTGTGTTCCCCCTAACTTCTATTGATACGATTCAGGTATAGCCTGAAAAAAAAATCAGTATTAAGAACTGTCTTATCACAACCAGTTTCTGTTGCAGAAAATGTGCATGTTTCCTGTAGGGGCCTGATCTGTCTGGTCTCAAAAGCAGATGCATTGTGAATGTATTTTCTGAGGTTTGTGTCAGTTAGACAAATACATTTGTCTAACTGACACAAACCTCAGAAAATATTAATTACTGTTGAATGCGAAGAAGCTGTTTATGCTTCAGAAAGCACTGAAAGCTTGAAAATTAGCTTGTAGAAAAATTGTTGCACATTTGGGTTGTCCTGGTACTAAGTCCTAAATAAATATTGTCCATTAATGTTGGATCTGTCTGGAGATTGATGGATTTATGGTTTGTCCCTGAATGCATCTTTACCCTGTTAAAAAGCTATAGGGTGGTGTTTTGGCTGTGAAAATGCTGTCATTGCTTTTGTAATAAACCAACTGCTTTAAATTCTCAGGGGTGAAGTTCACTGTGCTGTCCCAGCCATTTGCCACCTTCCCTGTGCCCATGAGAGTCAGGGCCAGCATGATCCTCGTTGTCATACTGGGTTCAGCAGCATCTGCATTCACCATTGTTCTTTCATTCTGCTGGTTCAGGAAGAGCAAAAGCCACAGTAAGTTGGAAATATCCAAAAAAATTTATACTTGCAGAATCCTTGTTTTATTTAACAAATCCCCAGAGTGGCCACAATGGGTTTCACATTATAGAACTCAGAAAAAGCTGTGGGACGTTCGATAATTAGGATATAGTTTGTAGTGTATGCAGAGACAAGAGTTGGGCTTCAATAGTCAATGTGGTTCCCTTCCAACTCAGAATATTCTATAATTCTGTGATAGTTCAAGGTTATACAGATTTATGCCTATAGGTGTTTGAGTCCAGGCAGATATTACAGAAAGTTTCTTCTTGGAAAGGATTGTTAAGAACTGGAACAGGCTGCTCAGGGTAGTGGTGGAGTCACCATCCCTGCAAGTGTTCAGAGGCGAGTGGACACAGCATTTGGTGGCATATATATATTCAAGCAATATTCTACTATATATTCAACAAAATGTTCAATTTTAGCTCAAATTAATAATTTCTGCTGAGCAGAGATGCACTGAGGGTGATGTTATTGTGTGTTTCATTGCAGAAACAAGGACTGAGCAGCCTCGTCTCCCACGGGACAGGATCAAGAGACCCAATGAACAAGCACAGCCTCCTGCAGCTCCCACCAAGCCTTGCTGCAGTCAAGGATCCAGTAAAAGTGGAGTGGCTGCAGCAGGAGGTGAGACTGCAATTCATAAATGGTTGGACACCAAGACTCAGTTTATGTCTTTTAACATGTTCAGATGTGCCCTGGGAAGTGATGGAGTCACCATCACTGCAAGTGTTTAAAAAATGTGAGGGATGTGGCAGCTGGCGAGAGGTTTAATAAAGTGATTGTGCCTTGGATGCAATGGTCTAAGAGGGTTTTTTTCAACTTTTAATGATTCTATGATTTTATAGGTTTGTATAGGACCAATGGTGTTAGTGTTCAGAAACACATAATCATGAAAATTATTATATGTAGGTGCTTTTATTGAAAAGCTCTGGGTGTCAGAGGTTACCAACCCAAATCTGACTCTGACATGCATTTGGGATGAACATGTTTTTAATATTCTATTGTTATATAACTTTCATGTTTGTTATTAAACTTATATTGTTCTATTGTATACATAGATTCCAGTCAAACATGGCTCCTCGTGGCCCTCTTAAATTTCTAACATAGTTTCTCATGATTCTTCTTAAGATTATCCAATAATTATATTTAATTACTAAACAATCATCACATCTAACAATTATATAATTTATCATGCTGCTTACACAGATGCAATGATCTGGCAAAACACAAAGCCTAACATTTTCAGAGTCTATCTTTAACATTTTCCAGGGCCCCACTATCAATGCCACATTCTCAAAATGTCTATCTCTTTATTGCCTCCTCCTTCTCCTTCCTGATTTTTTTCTGTTTGTCATTTCATCTCTAATACAGATGGAGTGAATTCCCAGCTGCACTGAAGGCAGCAGCATAATCCCCCTTATGCTCATGCTGTGATCCTTGGGATGTCCTGTGCAGGGACAGGGCCTGGATTTCAGTGATCCTCTTGGGTTCCTTCCCCACAATCCAGGATATTCTATGATCCAATGAGCCCATGATTTCTCCCAGTGTTTTTGGAGTAGGGCAGGGACCAATACTCCTGGTGTCCCCAGGGCTCCTCCCTGCCCACATCTCCAGGTGCTGCAGGGGCATCAAAAGCTCTGGGCAGATTTGCAGGCTGTGAAGGACTGCACTGAGTTACACTGGAGGTAAGAAACCCACCCAGGGCTCATCTGCACAGTCCTGTGAGTCCAACCCAAGCAGCTCCACTCCCACCCACCCCACCCTGTGTCCTATTTTACTCCCCAGGGTCCTGCCACCAACAACCCTTTCCCTGCACACCTCCTCGAGTGTTGTCCTTTCATCATCTTCTGATCAAACCCGGCTCCTTCTGAGGTCACAGAAAAGCAGACAGCCCCGGGGGCATGTGGCTGGCAGCACAAAGCACCAGCTTCCCTTTTCTGCAAGTGTGAAATGTTCTTACAGTAGTTGAGGGCTTTTTTTTAATCTCACCTGCCAACAGCACAGATCTAAGGGCATTCGGGTAACCCTGATGAACCCCCCATTTGCTCTGTTTTGGGAATTTCTTTTTCCTCCTCCTTACCGAAGCCTGTGGATTACATAAGAGGCAGGAAGAGGCGAGCTGGAGTTTTATCTTCTTTTAATTAGCGTCTATCACAAAAGCAGAGGGAGAGAGAGAAAGAGAGAGGAAATTCTGCAGTTTATGTGTTTTGATATTTGCCATACTCTTCCAAAACACAGCATTCAGCTGTGTGCCTTAGGACACATATCTGCTATAAATTCATTTTTTATCTAATTTGTCTGAGATCTAAGCTTCCTGTGGAGGTCTGAGATCAAAGGATCTGATTCTGTCTGATGTTGGCTCTGACACATAATGCGTGCTGACTTAGTTCTGTCTATAAACTCGCAGTGGGAGGCTGCCACTCTCCCTTGGCACCTTTACATAGTGAACTTTCATTTTGACTGGGGAGGCTGACAGGTACAGCATTGATTGGAGCCATCATGTAAATAATTCATGGGAAGAATTTTTTTTGTCAGAAAAAGGCAATCCAGCCACTTAGAGTCTTTTAGGAATAGTTGCAAGACAAAAAAGATTCCCCAATATGTTCAAATCTAAACAAGGATAACAATATCTTAAGTGAATTTAATACATATGACTTGGAAACGTCTAATGTTTGATTCCCTCCTATTTAAAGTGCTGTTGGTTTTGGAGAGAGAGGGAAGAAATCAAAGCTGCACTCTTTTTGTTTAGCTTCTGCTTTGTAGCTCTTCCCCTCATAAGAAATACTGATTTTCTAACACAATTAAGTGTTCAGGGCCTTTAGTTGTTAATCACCACAGTAAGACTTGCAAAACAGAGATTTTCTCATTGGTGGGTGCTTGTGGAGTGCAAAGTCCTTTGGATCAAAGGTCCTGGATATTGTACCAAAAGGAGCAGCTGAGGATGAAGATGAGGGAGGAAACAATATTCACAGGTATGAAGTACAGCAGGGAGAAGGAATCAAGATATTGCCTTGCCCAACCTTGGTCTAACATGAAAAATCTCCTTAGTTCTTGTAATTATCTCTCTCTTGAATTGAAGAACTTTTGGTGGACTAAGGCACTGTTAACAGAACACACCTGGAGGTGCAGAAACATATTGTTGCTTTTTGCTTTTTGCAATTTATTCTGGTGGTTCAACAGAGTGCTTGTATACTCCTACAATTTACATTTGCAGCTTCAATCTTCTGTCCTTTCCCTGAACCTTTTCAGAATAGTACCTGACTGATTCTGATTCAAAACTCCTTGGATATCTTCAGCCAGAAATCACTGTGTGTTCCTGAAAATGTAATCCCAGTCTGTAAATTGGGTCTTCCCTTGTGGCTCCTACCTTGCTCAGATCAGCTCCTCCTCCTTCCTTTCTACCAGTTTGCCATTATCCCTTTGTTTTAGAAAATTTCATCAGAATCAATTTCAGCCTAAATTCCATATCACCAGTGGAAACACTGAATATCTTCCATTTCAGTGGTAGAGCCTGGTACTGCCACACATCCCTGAGAATTATTTCCCATATATAATTTCTGCCTGAGCTCTGTTAGCTGGTACTTAATCCAGTTAATCATATGCTTTCATGATATTGAATAGTTTGTATTTAATGTTTAAAAATCAGGAATCTCAAGGCAGTACTTCATCCTTGAAACTACTTCTACACAGTAAACTTGTAGCCTTCTCCAGTGATTCAAACTTGCCTGAAAAACCTTTTTTCCACTGTTGATAATGGCACCTTTGAAGATGAGAGAGTCAATAAATCTCCAGAACTAACATGCAGCTTTGGTATAAGAGATCATGACCTTATTATCTTGTTTATGTGTCTAAAGAGGAAAATTGAACCTGGTGATGTATGTAATTTGTACCTTAAATCAGCCGACTACCTGAAGTTAAAGCCAGCTTAAGAAGGAAAAGTGCTAAACATAATAATATGTCTGAGTGCTGGAATTTTGGAAACAACTTTCTGGTGGATTTCCAAGAGGTACAACCCTGGAATTTAAATTTATGAGCGTACAAGTTGAAAAAAACTGCAACACCCTTTAATAGAGCCCAAGCATGAAGTTATTGCCAGGGCTGTCAGAGTTCAGGTTGGTCAAGGAGTGTCGGCACAACCTTTCTGAAATATGATTTAATTTTAGGTATTTTTGTGAGAAGCAGGGGTGGTACTCAATGATCCTTTATGGGTCCCTACCAATTTGAGATATTTTATGATTCACAAATACAGTTCCAACCAATGAATTACAGGAAACGCAGAAGAGAATCTGAGCAAAAGGTCTGAGCAGCCATGAGGCTGAATGTCACAGGCTGTTAAGGGTTAAACTGAAAGGACAAACCTAAAATATCAGAAGTGGTAATTACACATTTTCTGGCATTGTTTGTGCTAAGGACCTTCAATGTGTGTGCTGATAAATGGACTAAAAAATCTGATTTTGTCTATTGACACACATCACATTAACCAGAACTAGTTCTGGATTTGGAATGAGTATTAAAGGTTTGGGTATAGGCTGATGGCTTTTTTTTTTTTTTCATGGGGGGAAGGAGAAGATTGTAAGAAAATTATAAATGTTTTTAGCATCCACATGAAGCTACAAATTAGGCTGCCAGTCATGGCACACTCTGTCAGCTCAGAAATTATCTGCTATGTCACTACAAGTGACCCTGCCTCTGTTATTGACAACCATTTGATAGATAAGGATGTAAACGTTTCCACATGAAAAATGTATAATATATATTTACCTTTTCCTTCATTTTTTCTATGTCATTTTTAAAAAAACAGCATTGCAGGTTACAGGCTCTGCCTTGAGTAGGACTCAAATGTCAGAAATACAAAAAGTTCTAGCCTAAGTTACAGCCTATTTCAGAAAGGGATGATGCATTTTATGGCTGTGTAGTATTAAAATATTATTGATCTTAGCAATACATAACTTACTAAGAAACTGTATTCTATACAATTGATTAATAAACATTTATTAAAAATTTTCTAAATGTTGGAGGTGCTCTAGCAGCTGTTAGTATATCAATAAGCACAAATCAGCTCAGTTTGTTGGTTTTTTTAAATTTATTTGTGGAAATAATTAATGGTTATTTGGCTTTGCCAATTTATTTCTGTCAAACTGCAATGTATGGCCACCAAAACTATTTCTGAAACAGTAACTGCTTTTTAATTAATCATGGGATCATGGAATGGTTTGGGTTGGAAGGGACTTTAATTATCACCTACTTCTTCCCACCCTGGGCAGTCACACCTTCCACTATCCCAGATTGTTCCAAGCCCCATCCAAGATTTCCAGGGATGGAGCAGCCACAGCTTCCCTGGGCAACCTGTGCCAGTGGCTCACCACCTTCGCAGGGAAGAATTTTTTCCTAATCTCTAACCTGAATCTCTCCTGTTCAATTTAAAAGTCTTCCCCTTTGTCCTATCATTGTCTGCCCATGTAAAATGGGGGAAAATATTTAAAATTTATTGATGTCTTTAACACACAATAAAGGCATAAAAGGATAATATACATGAAGGTAGGGTCTCATAATTATTGTGAGAAACAAACAAGTCTCTTTTTTTTCGTAGATATGGAAGGAAGTGGAGCAGTGGGAGCTGCCACAGGACATGCAGAGGAGCAGAACCTGCATCCCTGGGAAGCCAAGTCAGCAAGAAAGCCAAGCACCATCCAGCCCAAGACTGGGGGCAGACACACCTTTCCCTCAGCCAGGAAAAGTGGCAGACACCAACAGCCCCATGGAGGAAGAGCTCCTGGTGTCTCTGAGGAGCATCAGCAGCCAGCAGTGCCAGGGTGCTCCAGCCAGGAGGAAATGCCCCAACCTTCAGCTGGGTACAGCCAGGAGGAAGAGAAGCCCGACAGGATGCCCCAAGCCCAGAATGATGTCAGAGAATGTGTGGCCATGGTGGCAGCAGAGGGGTGAGGCAGGGATGGGAGGGGATGAACCACTGTGGTCACTTTGAGGCTGAGCCTTTTGCCTCTGTGCTCAGAGAAAACTCTACAGGTGTTGGGATGGGCAACCACATGGCCATGTGAGCAAATGAGCCTGCAGCCAACTGTGAGGCTCTTTGATGCTGACCTTTCTTGGCTTCCAAAATGGGCTGGATGCATCCAAACTGCCCTTTGAGAACAGCTCTCCTGACTCCTCCAAAACTCTCTGCAGGAGTTGTTTTGGGAAGTGTTTATGGGATCAAAAGCAGTCAGGGATCAGCCTAACAACTCAACAGGGTTTCTGACACTGCGATGTTCTAGCATGGATGTAGTCTTAGGGTCTTGAGCATTTCTGGTGAATATGCTCAAGACACTGCATTTCTGGTGAATATGAATATGTAAATATATATATAATTTTCCCATTTCTTCCAGCCATGCTTTTAGTTTCATTCAAAGAACCTTAGTATGTACACAAATATTTTCCTTTTTTTACATTTATTCAACTTTCATTGTGGCTTGAGTAAGTGCTTCCATAGTGCTCTACTTAAAATTGTTATGTTTTGTTTTGTTTCTGGTTTTTTGTTTGTTTGCTTGTTTGTTTTTTTAGATTAAAGTGTTTTACTGAGTAAAAATTGATACCATTGTTTTCTGACACCTTTAAATCACTGACTTGTTATGAACACTACTCTTTATGGATGATAATAATAATAATAATGCTGATATTCTTCAGCTGCTCAGGGAATTCCTCTGTGCTTTGCTTTACTGAACTGGAAGATGAGGAACTTTATTATGCCTACTCTGTACCATAAAATTCTTGGTTGCAAGGTGTCCTGGTGGTACCAGATAAAATTTATACTCCTTTTCAGAAAAAAACTACTTAATCAGGAAGATGAGGTGTCTGGTCAGATCAGCATTGGAAGAGAAGGTGAGAAACCATCATTTGGAAAACACTTAAATAAACCACAAACCGCTTCTCTTCAGGCTGAAGGAGTTAAGGTGCAGATTCTGATCAAGCTGTTCTGTTTCACGGGCAGAAAAATAGTTTCACCATCTTTGGCTTCTGCACTATGCTGTCTTTATAATCATAATTTTGGGGCAAAATTAGACCGACAACACACTGAGCCAGGCTTCTTGTTGAGTGGAGTTTTTTTTGCTTAAGACACTTGTGGATGAAGATCTTATTAAGTGCAATGGATCAGCCTTTCTGACCTACCTTCCATGGTATAGAAAAGCCATTTAATACATTATTTTCTGCAGAGGCAAAAATATTATTATTGGGTAGATCCCTACTGCTCATGATTCAGGGTCTGAATAAAAAGTTATCGCTTTCAAAGATATCCATTTCTGGTGGAAATTATTGGGAAACCCTTCTTTTTCTCCACAGCTGATACCCAGTTTCAGATGCTTTCACATGGTAGTAGAGCCTCTCTACAGAAATACAATTTCTCCATTCCATGAATTCTATTTCCCTTCAGTGTTTCTACTTCTAGTAAATTACTCCATCACATCCAACCAGTATAAAAGAAAATAATGTATTATTACATATGTCAAAATGCCAGAAAATAAAATTAAATTAGTTATATGAAAATACAATACAAAAAAAGGAATTATTTTAGGGGAAATAGTCAGATATACTGGAAATAGTTAAGGGTTTAAATTAATCCTTTAATTTATAATCCTTGAATTTGACCATACTTTGTTTGCAGAATAAGTAATGTCCTGTAAAGCTGGACCTCTTAAGAGAATTAACAGGGCTAAAAGGCTTTATTAGCAGCATTTTCAACTGAGTGAGCAGTGGCACATGGGAAAGAAGTAGGGAGAAAGTGAAAAAGCACAGTGAAAAATGGGCGCAAACATGCAGGAAATCCTGAATAAGTAACACATTTAGGGGATCTTGTGTGTCAGAAAAAAAAAAAGAAAAACACAACACTGTAGTGATCAGAGAGAAAGATGTGAATGAGACTCAGTAGTTGACGAGGCTGAAGCCATTTCATGTTTAAGCATAAAGTGACATCTTTTCCTAAAATAATTTGGTTTATGCTGAGTGCAACAGCAATTGGATGAAATGGGATCCTTCTGCTTTGTGGCAGAGGGAGATCCAGATTTATTTTAAAATGTTTCCATGTATGTTTTCCATGATACTGAGTTAAAATTCTCACTCTTAAAGGAACTGTGTGATAGGATGGGAAGTTTTGGCTGCCTCATCCCTGGAAGGGTCCAAGACCAGTCTGGATGGGGCTTGGAGCACCCTGGGACAGAGGAAGGTGTCCCCACCCATGGCAGAGGGTGGAACAGATTTGTATTTAAGGTCCCTTCAAACCCAACTCATTCTGTGGTTCTGTGAACACCCCCACCAAATTTGCTACAGAATGTCCTGGGCAAGGAAAGAGGAGAAGAAACATCTCATATCCCAAGCCAAAACCCTCATTTTTCTGTATTTTGAATGCCAGCTTGTCCTGAGGGACACTTGTTGTCATTGCTGTGTTGTGGTCGATACTTTTGGTGATCCTGCTCAACTTTTGCTTCAAGTTCTTCTTATTCCTTACACTATAATTAGGACACTATAATTAGTTGTCCCCGCCTTTTTGTGGGTGTTTTATGGATAAATTTTTGACCTTTACATTCCAAAATCCAGGATGGGGCCAGAGTAGGGATGCAGCAGGAGGAGGCAGATGAAGAATCCACAGTGTGGTGTGTGGGTTATCCATAATATCCCATGGGATGTGGTGCCTTCGCAGACCTGGGCTTATCCAAGCCCTTGGCTCAGCTCAGTGCATTCAACTGCTGTCAAAGTCCAGCTTCTGGGAGGACATAAATAGACAGCAAGCAGGATTTCAGCTTGGATTTTGGAAGGAGCCCATGGGGATATCGCGGCAGAGATTCAAGCTCCAGCACAGCCCAGACTCAGACCAGCTCTGTGAGAGACACAAAATATTTCCAGCAAATCTACTTGGCTTTAACAAAGTGTAGCTTCCCCACACTGGATGTGAAGGAAGCCTTGCAAGTACAGGAAAAATTAATAAAAAAAATCTCTGAATCTGCCTGTGGAGATCCATCCTCTGAGGCCCCAAGTCTTTCTGGACAGTCATGTTAAATGTCAGTGAAATTTGACAAGTTTGGCTCTACTGAAGCCAATGGAAAAAATTTCATTAATTTTGCTGGATTTGGGATTTCCACCTGGTAATCTTTTTCTGTAGTCCCATCTACAATACCTCTGAGTTCCTTTATTGCTATAAATAAGTATATAGCTGAAAGGATGCCTTACCTTTAACCAAGCTCTCCAGGATTTCTGAATTGCTAGACAATGTATGGTCAAAATTATTCTCCTTCCTTTTTTTTTCTCCCTATTTTGTGGGAGTGATGTTTTTTCCTCTTATGTCTGAAGTAGAGGAGTGCATTACAGACAAATTTGCCTAAGGCTTTGGGCCAGAGCTGATGAGACTTCACGAAGATACGGGAACAGGCATGGATAGGAAAAAGAAAGCCTGTGAAAAATTAAAATGACAAGCCTGGTTAGGGAGCAGAGATAACTGGTGATGTAGTAAAATTAATTACAGTCTGGGTTGAAGGAATTGTGTGCCTAAGACAAAATTAAAAAAAAAAAAAAAGAAAGAAAAACCAAATAACAGCAATGAGATTATAAACCTTTTGATCATCTCTATATGGTATAACTTCCAGTCCCTATTTATTATGGTAGTTATTATGGCATTTATTTCTATAGCATGGGAGGTATAAATGGCAAACAAAGGAGGCAAGAGTCCAGTCAGAAGGTTTTTCTCTGAGCTCCTGACTCTGCAAAGAATAACCTTATTAACAGTGAATTGCACTCAAAAATATCTTCGCTGGCCTAGGAACTGTGAGAGGAAACCTTTAGTGGATCTAGGAAGCTGCATGGTGCAACACTCCAAGGGTGATTATGGACACACTGATTATCCAGATACACAGGTTTTTATATATATTTTTTGCAATCATTATGCATTTGCCAGAATGTGAAATAATTCCAGCTTTCTACTTACTGAAATGTGAGAAATGCCAATAATTTGTCGGGCAGCATTATTTTGCAAGAGCAAAAAAACAGATATCCCAAAGGATGATTCCAAGATTATGGAACACTCAAGCAAGGTGGGATTTCCATGGTGTATATAAAGACTGTGTTTCTGGGGTAATGGGGTCGGGAGGTAGGTGCTACCTGAGGTACAAAAATTTCCCATATTGGGTGACATGAAGGGCTGCAGTGGGGGACACTGTAACTTCAAGAAGTCTAAGACCAACCTTGGAAGAACTTTTGAGAAGTACCAGAGTCCCTTTTCCCTGGCTCAAACCTCTGTGTGCAGGGCTGGAGCTGCCAAGGAGCTGCCAACAACCTTCTCTTCTCTCACCAAAGCATTTCAGTTTTCATAGAACAAAAATTGAGCTACAATGACTCTGCCATTAGTGAGTTTTCCAGAAAAGAAAATAAAAAGACACAGAGAAAGTTTTATTTTTTAATGGAAGTTGAAATGTCTGTTGGAGGAGGGTCATTTATGCTTTCCTTTTGCTTTCTTTTTTTTTCTTTCCTCTTTCACAAGGAGGACAAAAACAATGGGGAAGAAGGAACAAAGAGGAAAATAAAAGTAGTTTTGAAGTAAGGTCATGGCAGAAGGCTGCACATAAGCAAAGTCAGCCTCTGAACAATTTCCATATTGTATTAGACCTGAGGGCTGCCAGCATTGGATACTTGGGGACAAATATAAGAAAAACGAAAATATGAAATTAGCCCTCCCTGGGTTTTATTTTGAGCAAGAAGAGACTTCTGGGATTGTTGGTTGCTCCTAATGACTTATTATCCCTGAAGATTTTATAGAATTGTAGCACTAATGTAATGTTAAACTGAATTATCTATTTCCTGTGAGGGGAAAAAACAAGCAAAAAAAGAAGAAAAAAAAAGCAAATTCTGCTTTTATTTTTAAGTGTTCTGCCTGGTGTTTTCCAGGTTTTTTGTTTTTTGTTTTTTTTGCATAACAAAGAGGGAGTAATACTTATTCACCTTGCTTTCCAGAGGTGCCACACATTCTTCATCGCTTTCCAAGTCCTGTGGGAGTCCTGTGGGATTCAGGCACCTGACTTAAAATTCAGCTGAACAGATAAAGGGTAATACAGGAAGAGAAGGAGAATATTTATGCTCAATCCTTCTGCCAAAAATCCTCTTGATTTGTGCAGTTAAACCTGTGGCATGTAGGTGCTGACTGGGATCCTGACCTTTGGTCCTCAACTAGAAACCCAGAGTCTGGTGGGAAAAAAACCAAACAAGGATGAAAGGGATAAATAATAAACCCATTAATTTTAATTTTGGGAAAGGAGAGGAACAGAAAGCAGTGATAGAGCCAAGAGAAAGGGGTGAGAAAGGGTCTCTGGAGCAGCTCTGTGAAGGATGGACTCCAGCCAGGTCAGCCTGGGTTTGTCAGAGACAGGAGCTGCACACAAGCTGAGCTCAGGGCACCCCCCAAATTCCCTGCTGCTTTGGGTGAGGGTCATTTCCCA
>JAWWEX010000182.1:108958502-109019287 GCA_035583215.1 Arremon brunneinucha | reverse complement strand
ATCATATCATATCATATCATATCATATCATATCATATCATATCATATCATATCATATCATATCATATCATATCATGCCAGACCAAAACTATGCTAAAGAAAGAGAAAGGATACAGACAGAAGGCTTAACAAAAATGATAATGAGAGCGTGTGACAGACTCAGAGATTCCAACACAAGTGGCTGTGGTTGGTCATTAAATTAAAACAATTCACATGGAACCAATCAAACATTCACCTGTTGGTAAACAATGTCCAAGCCACGTCCCAAAGCAGCAAACACAGGAGCAGCAATCAGATAATTATTGTTTTCATTTTTCTCTGAGGCTTCTCAGCTTCCCAGGAGAAAATCCTGGGCAAAGAGGATTTTTCAGAAAATATCACGGTGCCAATCCTGCTTTTAATGAATAATGCCTCTACTTTTAGAGGTGTTGAGGGTGGGTTGGGATTTTTTTCTTCTGGAACAGCAGCAATGCATGAAGGTCACAGAATCACAGAGTAATGAGGTTGGGAGAGACCTCTAAGATCATTGAGTCCAACCTGTGCCCTAACACCTCAACTATAGCACCAAGTGCCATGTCCAGTCATTTTTTAAACACACCCAGAGATGGTGATTCTGCCACCTCCCTGGGAAGAGCATTCCAGTACTTTATTATTCTTTTGATGACACATTTTTTTCCTGATATCCATCCTAAACCTTACCTGCTGTAGCTGCAGACTGTGTCCTCTGGTTCTGTCAGAGACTGACCCCACCTGTCTGCAGCCTCCCTTGAGGAAGGTGTAGAGAGCAATGAGGTCACCTCTGAGCCTCCTCTTGTCCAGGCTGAATAACCCCAGCTCCTTCAAATGCTCCTCACAGGGTTTGTGTTCCCAGCCCCTCACCAGCCTTGTGTTGGAGCATCCTTCCCAACCTGAGGGCCCAGAACTGGACGCAGCACTCACTAGTGTAACAGGGTGCTGTGGCCTCGCTAGTGCTGTTCACAGGGGAGGAGTGCCCTCCCTGCTCCTGCTGGCCACACCGCCCTGTTATTTCTCACCAGCCCTCTTGCTTTTCTCTTGCAGCCCTCGGATTTGGAGCAAGGCACTGAGAAGCACGAGCACACTGAGAAGCACGAGGCCGCAGGATGTCGGGGCGGAGCGGGAAGAAGAAAATGTCCAAGCTGTCGCGCTCGAGCAGGGCCGGGGTGATCTTCCCCGTGGGCAGGATGATGCGCTACCTGAAGAAAGGCACCTACAAGTACCGCATCGGGGTGGGGGCACCTGTCTACATGGCTGCTGTCATTGAGTACCTGGCAGGTAAAGGAAAACCTGCTCCTGGTAGGGCTGCCCACACACAGGAGCCAGGCTTAGCCAGGGGATGGGGTGTGAGCATGTGGGGCACTCCTGGAAATCAGGATCTGCTGAAACCTGCTGAAAACGCTTGTTTGCTGGAGAGCTTGAGGGTGGAAATTCTCTCCTTTAGTGACCATGGTTTGTCACTAGCTGGAGTGTTATTTTTTATTGTTTTGCAGAGTGAGGAGTCAGTTCTGTATAGTTTTGTAGCTGTCATAGAGTACCTGGCAGGTAAAGTATGACCTGCTCCTGACAGTGCTCCTCACACACAGGAGCCAGGCTTAGCCAGGGGATGGGGTGTGAGCATGTGGAGCACTCCTGGAAATCAGGATGTGCTGAAAACACTAAGGAGGTTCATTTGTTTCATGGAGAGGTTTAAGGTGGAAATTCTCTCCTTTAGTGACCATGCTTGGTCACTACTGGGAGTGTTATTTTTGTTTTGCAGAGTGAGGAGTCACTTCTGTGTAGTTTTTGTAGCTGCCATAGAGTACCTGGCAGGTAAAGCCAGACCTGCTCCTGGCAGGGCTCCTCACACAGGAACCACCCATGGGATGGGATGTGAACATGTGGAGCACTCCTGGAAATCAGGATTTGCTGAAAACTCTAAGGAGGTTCATTTGTTCTCTGAGAGAGAGGCTCAGGGTGGAAATTCTCTCCTTTAGAGGCACCATGCTTGGTCACTAGCTGGAGACTTATTTTGTATTGTTTTGCAGAGTGAGGAGTCACTTTTGTGTAGTTTTTGTCCCAGTGAAAAATGGTATTAATTAGGTTTTTTGATACACCTAATTGTGAATAATAGGAGAAAAAAAGCAAACCCACCTTGTACTGCTTCTGTGGTCTTTAAGTGAGAAAACTGTTTTGCTGGCTGCATTTCTCCTTGCAGGAGAGTGTCAAAGTGTTATGAAATATAAAGGTGGGGAGGGGTTTTAATTTAAATTAAAATTAAAATTTAATTTAAAAAACATTTTGCTTTGCCTAAGTGTATAAAGATAGTGTTCTAGGGTTTAAATCTTCCCACACACCCTGAGCTTTGTTTTTCCTGCCTTTCTGAAATCGAACTTTGAGGAAGGGACAGGTGTCCCATGGTGATACAATATACTGTGATTCTGTACAGAAATATTTCAGAGTGGCTTTTGATCATACCTGCTGAGTTTCTTGTTTAATTATGGAAAATGGCACTTCAGCAAATGGTTAGAATTCAGGGTCCAGGTCACTCAGGGTTACAGATCAAGACTGAGGTGCATTGGAGAATCTGGGAGAGTCACAGCCTGGATGGAATCAGTTGTGTTTCAGCAGTGTAGTTTATTGCCAAGGTGGCATGAAAAAGTTTGCATGGAGCTCCATGCAACAGATTTTATGTAAACACTGCTGTCTTTTTCACTTGTGAAGCTTGTTCTCACTACCAGACAATAAAAGCATTATTTTCTTTCAAAGGTGTGGAGAAAATATGAGAGCTCACTGATTAATTTCACTAATTTCACAATTTCACTATTAAAATTAAATTTATCATAAAGCCCAATAGTAGATTGCAAAAATGTCCATGTTTGTGGCAGTACATTCCAGATGAGAATCAATTTTATTTGTTTTTCCCCTGAGGCTACTTCTGGAGTTGGAGTGACAAAGTATTGCTTGTGTTGAAGAAATCACCACAACTTTTATAACATAATGTGATGCATTGTGACTCTGCTGACCTTCTGTCTGCAGAGAAATACTTTTTTTCTTCTCCTACTCCACAGGGAGATATTTCTAGGATAAACACTTGGAGATGCTTGTTCTGAGCTGTGGCAGTTTTTGCAAGGTGCAGTAGTAAATTGTCAGCAGCACATCTGGAATGTGCAACATTTCAGTGCTGCAGACTGACTTGTGGTCAGCACTGTTTGCCTGTTACCTGAACTGGAGCAATGAAATTCTTGGCTCTGCTCCTGGGTTGTAAGTGCAGTTTAATTTCAATCATTAATCTGATATGAGCAGATTATGTGTGGGCCTACAATTTGCTTTAGAAAAAACAAAAAAGAGTGTGTAGTCAACCAGGCAAGAAGGTTGCTAGAGGTGTAGGCTGGGAGCCCACATAGATTGTAAGGGAATGCTATTTTCAGCTGCTTGGTTCAGCAGAGAACTCCTGCATGGATTGTGATAGAATGGAGTAATGCTTCTGAGCAAACATTTATTGCTGCTGGATTGTGTGCTTTCCAAACCAAAGTTGCTGTGCTCTGTCCAGGGATTTGTCTGGAAATATTACAGAGGTGGAGAGCTCAGTTAAAAAAAAACAAACACGTGTTGCAGCATCTAATCCTGCTGATCTAGTTATTGCTAATATTACAGGGGTATGAAGTCTTTGGTTTTGGGAAGTCTGTGGAAACAAAATAGGTTTTCTAAGGATGGTGTTGAAGGGGGTATTATATGTCAAACAGCTAAATTTTCTTATCGTTATCTGATCTTTCAATTACAAATGGCATTCTTTTCTCCTGGACCTGCAGGTGTGAAATGGTGGCTCCTCAGGATGAAAGGCTGCATGCAGGGGAGCTGCTTCAGGCTAAATCTGGGAGAGTGGCAGTAAGGGACTGAAACAGAACAGAAGCAGGTTGAACATTTTTTTTTTAATGTTAAAACATTCCTGAAAACTTCTCTTCTAAACCCCTGAGTGCTTCTCTGTGTTTGAGCAGAGATTTAATGCTTTACAAAAGGAGAAGAGGGCTCTGTGCCACCTCAGAAAAATCTGCTCTCTTTGGCCAGGCTCTAACTTTGATAAAACACATATTGCTCATGCTCAGCTGAGACTACTTTGACTTTAACAGCTAAAATCCCTGAAGGTTTGGTCCTCACTGAACATGTTCCAGCCTCTCTCAGCTCCCAAATCATAACATTGTGGGGAGGCAGTGGTTATGGAAGAAAAATATTGATGTTAGAGACAAGGTAGGGATAGGTCTGGCTGCTGGGGAGAGCTGGACTGATGAGCAGTAGGCAAATAAATGGTGAGGAGTGTCCAGATATCCTGCCAGGAAGCTGGAGAGCAAGGTGAAAAAATAGGAAATAGGCCAAGGTGCTGGTAATGAAGAACCTGGGCAGGAATATTGAGCCAGAGTAGACAGGAGAAATGGTGACAGGAAAGGTGCTGAGATAAAAATCTTGGTGTGGATTGCCAGGGAAAGGAGATTGGGATGTGGGGAAGCAGTCATGGCTGGGATAGGAGCAAGGTGGATGAGGCTGGAAGGGTCAAACAGAACCAGAACCACCTGAGTGCCTGCATTCCTCCAGGGCTGGCATGGAGCAGCAGATCCCTGTGAGTGACCACTCCTGCTGGTCACTGCTGCTGGCCCAGAGCACTGAGCCTCAGGGCTGGCATCATCCAGAGGCTGCATAAACATCTGGAGCACTCTTACTCCAGTTTAGGGAGTTGGGACTGCTCTTTGCCTTTGGTATGTGTCTGTGTCACAGAGATACCAGGCCCCTGTTGTTCCCTTTGTAAGCAAGGTTGGTCATGGCAGCACCTCACAGCCATTATCACCCCCAAATCTGCACTTTGTCTGATCAATCCCATCATTAAAATGCCAGCAATGGTGGTGAAATCTCAGGAAAAGGTACAGTGTGAAGATCTCCTCACTGTTCTAAACCTTTCTTTTTAATCTCTTGATGCTGTTTTACATTTTAGGCTTGAAAATCATATTGTAAACCTGCAGCTTAATTCCTATCCAGAAGGTTGTGTTTGCTGAGAATTCCACTGGCTCCAGAGTTAAAATTCTCTGAAAATTGGCCTGAGTCCCATGTGATTGATGGGTTTTGCAACAGACTCAAGCTCTGAGTGTGCACAGAGCTGACTGCAGGCACAACCACCTAAATCAAACATCAACTGCATATGTCCCACAGGGCATCTTCCCAAAAAGCAGGCAGAGAACACAGAAGCCCCCTGATGAGGAAGCACAAGCCATGTTCAGAGGAACTTGTGGGAGATGTCAATGGAAAGGCATCCTCTCTGAATTAGGGCAGAACACACCACCAGCAAAGGCTTCCTCCTTCTCAGGAGCCACCTGGAACACTCTTCTGCCTCTTGTGCTCATCTGCCATGCAGAGACAAATCCAGCAGGCACCTTTCCACCTGTAAATGGAGGACAAGGACTCCATCATCAGTAGATTATTGCAGGGTAGAGGTATTGCTGGTAGATTTTATGTGGTAGTCTAACAGGAGCTGACAGAATTTCTCCTGAAGGGGAAGTGGAAAACAAGACAACCTGTATGAAATCTTTCCAATTTGCTATCAGTAATTCTCACAGGCCTTTCTTAGCAGTCCACCTTCCTACACCCTTTGGCATGGCTAGCATACTTTAGTTCCCAGACATTTCAGATCTGCTGATCCATCAGCTAAAGAAATCTCTTTTTCCCTGTATGTCACAGGGTGACAAGATGTAATCCCATCCAGGTCATAGCCTGGCTGCAGCTTGTCTCTGCTGGAAGAGAGCTATGTGCTTCTGAAGGTGTCTGGATTTGTAGTTAAACTTCTGATGTGGAGGCATCTTTGTGGATTTTGACTCTTGCAGGAAGCAGTAGTATTTGAGAATTCAATGTAATTCCTAATGCCTGTGCTTAGAGCACAAAATAAAACAAATTTAGGGCTGAAAATATCCAGATGCCCAGTTCCAAGAGAGCTTGTTATAGTATAGAACCTATGTTCTACTTTCCTATAATCTATATTACTATCATATTCTATAATACCTATTTATATAGGTATTATAGGACCTATATTCTCAGAATAGTATTTTTAGTATTTAGGTAACCTCAGCTGTTAAGAAGTTTCTACTTGAAATGTAAAGCAGTTTCTTTAGGGATCTGTTATTGTTAGCAGGGCATGTGATAACTGAAGCCTCCAGTTTTGATATTGTATTTTGTAAATTTTATATTCTTAAGATTATGAGCCCCTGCCTCCACCATTAGAAAAAATATGCATAAAAACCTTCACTAGAAGGAGGTAAGGCAATCATTTACTGTGCAAATGTTTGGCATCCTTAGGTAAGTCATGTACATATTCCACAATCTGCCAAACATCACCTCTGCCTCGGATTCCCTTCTTCCCAGTGGCCTGGGATGGATGGATGGCTGGCATTTGAGTGTTCTGCCTTTTTTGCTCTTAAATTAGGCAGAGGACTAAGAGTGCACCATCAGGATGCTGCTGGCCAAAGGACCCAAATCTGGGGCACTGGGGTGAGCACCCAGGTAGCAGGATGTGCCTGTTGTTGGCACACCTGAAAGAGCTTCAGTTCCCACACAGGTAAGTATCTGCTGGTTTTTGGATTTATTTTTTTTCTCCCTGATGCAATTTTCCTCTGCTGTCAGCACACATCTGCAAACCCCACTGGAGGAGCCTGGGTCTCTTTTCTTGCTCTCTGCTGGTGTGCACAATGGATGGGATCTGTTCCTGCTGTCTGCTGCTGTGTTAGCTCTGCTGGCAGAGCTCTGGGAGAGGGTCTGACACTTCCATGGGGGTGAATACAGCTGGGCTGTGTGGGATCTCTTCGCAGTTTCCTCCTTTAAAATCCAGGA
This sequence comes from Arremon brunneinucha, assembly GCA_035583215.1. Lineage (NCBI taxonomy): Eukaryota > Metazoa > Chordata > Aves > Passeriformes > Passerellidae > Arremon > Arremon brunneinucha. The sequence continues at coordinate 109,012,427 of JAWWEX010000182.1, read as the reverse complement.
CACACTAGGAGATGCTAGAGCTGAGAGATTCCTGCCCTAACTTTTACAATTCACTGTGAATATATATATAATTTTTTAAAAAGGCTTTTACATTTCCATCATTCAGTTAAATATGTGTGCTCTGTAGCAGTGAAAACTGGAAGACAAGTTTGTACTTTTGTTATTCTGAGTAGAATTGAAAGGTTGTATTTTCCCCATGAGCCAGAGCTAAGCACCATGTTGAAATCATTTGGATTTTAGCCAAACATTATGTACATTTCCACTAGATTTTTCCTGAAAGACCTTTTTATAATACTTATAGCTTTTATGTAGTCTGTAAAAAGGAGTAGGATATCATTAAGACATCAATAAGTTATTAACAGGATACTGATTGGCTGTAATTTTCATATTCCTGTTACTGACAAGCACAAAGCCAGAAGACAGGGACGCTGTATACTTTTAAAATGAAATAAAGTGTGGATATGATTTTTAGGAGTAATTGGAAGGAAAAAATTCCTTTCTCCTTCCTTCTCAGTGTTTCAGTAGGGTCCTTATATGAGAAATAACTTCTGAGTAGAGGCCAGACTATGTAAGCTAATGAATTATACTGATTGCTACAGTCCAAATAAGCTCAGGAAGATGTGTCTGTATTTCTGTAATAATTAGGAAAAGCTCAGTGACTTTGGCTACAGTATAAATGTTACTGTTTCTCTAACTGGTAGGTAGAGAAACTACCTTTGAAGTGACCTCCTGTACCCAGAGATGTAGAAGGACCTTCTATCAATATTTCATGCATTGAAGCTCTCATGTTGTCTCTGCTTGCATCTGGATCAAACCTTTCATATCTTGTTCTGAAATGAAGCTTCTCACAGATTCTCAGTGCCCTTTAATGCAGAATTCCAGCAGTGCCTGGCTGGTGTGTTGTCTTTCCAAGTATTTCTTCAAATGCACCTCAGTCTTCATCTTCCCTGGTCCTGAGAATCCTTGCTGTTTGTCAGAGCTGTCTGTTCCAGGTTGGGGGTTTCACTGCATGCCTGACTGTTCTGTTGTCACAGGGCTGCTGATACATTTTGGGCTGCTGATGTACATTTTAAGTTTTTTTTTTTTTTTTTGCCTTTTTGAAAGAGAATTAAAAGAAATTGTGTGAACCAAGCTTAGCATATTTTCTCCTTTAGGGAATTAGGAAGGACAAATTAATTTATCTAAATGTACAGATATATTGTGTGGGGTTTGGTTTCTGCCTTTCTCTAGTGAGAACCCTTTATTATATAAATCTGGAAACATCCCTGAGAAGGTGAATGGATATTAAGGAGCAGTGTAAAATGTGTATGCAGCATGTATCTAAGCTGCATTTTGTTACTGGTTTTTATCTTGATGTGTTACAGCTGAAATCCTGGAGCTGGCAGGAAACGCGGCGCGGGACAACAAGAAAGGAAGGATTGCCCCCAGACACATCCTCCTGGCAGTTGCAAATGATGAGGAGCTGAATCAGGTGCCTGTTTGCATTTTGGTGCAGGAGTTGTGTACTTGGGTGAAGCTGCCACCAGGGAAGGTTAGAAACAGCTTAGTCTGAGACAAGAATGAGATTGCAGTTACTGGAGCAGAACATTGTGCCCTCTTAAATAAAAGGAAACCAAAATTAAGGTTATTACATACCTCATCTTAAATCTTATGGACATAAACTTTGGTTTTTCTTAGCAAACAAAAATTAAGGTTATTACATACCTCATCTTAAATCTTATGGACATAAACTTTGGTTCTTCTTAGCCTATGAGTCCTGTTGGAATAAGCAGTCTTGATGCTTCACTTTTCCCTCAGGGACAGTCAATACTTAAAGAAAATGCACAAGATCTTTTCCCAAAAGCTGTAGAAATGTGTGTTTTCTATTATACTGGCTGTGAGGCCTGTGTTGGGTAGGATCTGGCTCACTCTCTGCTCTTGCTGCCTCCCTGTCTGTTTGCCCAAACTGTGGTTTTCAGTGCTCTGACTCCTGGGATCACTTGTGGGATCCCTTGTGCTAAACTTGTTGAGTGAGGACAGAGATCACAGCCTGGGCTGCAGATTGTGCTATTCAGGGCTGCAGAAAAGGTTCAGTCAGCATCAGAGTGTCTCCTCTGTATGAAGATGGATGATGTCATTCACACTTTGAATACTCCTGCACTTAATATGACTGCTTTCAGTAATGAAAATGTGCTGCCCATGAAGTCACGGGGCTCTGTTTCCAGTCAAGTGGAGTAAAAATTCAAAACAGGCCAGAAGAGAAAGTGTGCTAACACTACCAGCCCTTCCCAGCTCTGTGTTTCTGGTCAGTGCCCTGTGAGCTGGGATCTAGATCCAGTGTTGTCTCTTAGGAATTAGCCAGACTTTGTCCTCTACATGGTATCACAGCCCATTCCGGTTGTTTGCCTCTGCAAAGCAGGTCCTTGGAGCTTTTCCTTGCTTTCACTGCTTGTTTCCCTGCTAAGGAGATCTGCATCCAGCCCTCCTCTGAGCAGGGCTGTGGTGCAGTCCTTTTTTGAGGTACCCCACACACACTCTTCTTCTTTTCCCCTGATTCACTGCTTGTGGGTCACCAAGGACAGGTTTGCACTAGGAAGGGGTAGGAATGATTGTGCAGCAACAGAATTCTGCAGGATGTGCTGGCTGACTTTGCTGTCACCTGCCAAGTTCCTTGTTATTGTGGATTTTCTCCCTGATTGTTTTTGGTGGTGCAGACTAAGAGGATCTGTAATTTGCTTCCATGCCCTGCTTCTCCTTGCAGCTGCTCAAAGGTGTGACTATTGCAAGTGGAGGTGTCCTGCCCAGAATTCAGCCTGAGCTTCTAGCCAAGAAAAGGGGTGCCAAAGGCAAAACTGAGACCATCCTTTCCCCTGCTCCTGAGAAGAAGGGGAGGAAATCCATGGTGAGCAAAAAGAGTGGGAAGAAGGCAAAGTCTACCAAGGCCCGGACGTCCAAAAAGGTGAGAACAGGGCAGGTACAGATTCTGTGTCACCCTCTGCAATAATCTCTTAATAGTTGTGGAGAATCTCTAACTCTGTGGCAGTGAACCCTTTTAAAATAGAGGAAGCTGTGTTCTAAAACATTTTCTACCAGAGAGATGTCATGCCTTCAGCCTTGCTCAGTTACTGGGTTGCTGTTAAAGATTTTTCACTGTGCAGAGAATTTGACATGGAACTTCAATGTCATTGTGACAAGCTCTTTGTTTCACGTGTTCTTAGCTGTGCTGTTGTTAGTGAGCTCTAAAAGAAGAATAAATCAATCAGAACTTGACCACTGCACTTTCCCATCTTCTATCACTATCCAAAATGGATTAATTTGGTAAAGCAGTAACCCAGATCTGTGCTCTTGGTTTGTCATTCCAGAGCATGCTGAGCTTTTCATTGGGTAGAGTTAAATGATATCAAACTTTGACTTAAACTTTTAAAACTTGAATTCAGCATATTTTTCAAAGTTTTAAGACAGTTCCATAGGTGATAATATGCAGAAACAGCCTTTAAAAAGACAACTGAGTTGCTTAATGGGATGTTCAATTGGATGCCTCTGTGCATTGATCTCAGCTACCACCTCACTTTGAATTGTGCACATGCAGAGTTTGGGTTGTTAGGAAGGGGTAGCTCCTTGACCAACCTTAAAGCAACTATTGAGAGGTGTGAGGAGATGTTCCTTTAGCCCTCTAGGACTTGTAGGTTTGCTGCTCCTGAAAGTAAGCTATGAGAAGGCTTTATCACTTAATAACTGGGACTTAAACATTTGTTTTTCAGCCCAGAAAGTTGTTTTTTCTTCAAACTGGAGCATTTGATTGGGTTACTAAGTGACTAAGTTTGATTTAATATGAGGTTCTGCTCTGTTAGCAGCAAAAATAAACTAACACATGCCCACCCATGTAAATACAACCTTAATTGTCAGTAAATCTACAGATGGGTGTGGGTGCCCTGCCTCTGAATGTGACTACAAAAACATGTAATGCCTCAGATGAACCACTGATTTAGCATTATATAAACAGTGCAGACCTCTGTTGTTACATAACCTTGGGGGATTACAAGGCTATGAGTAATGTATTGATCTGAGAAGATAAGATTTGTAGTAAGTTATTAGCTCTCTCCATTACTGAATAATGCTAGGTGGTGATTATTTTGTTTCCTTTGAGAAGGCTTGCTTTTTTTTTTTCTCCCATCAAATAGAACAAACAAAAGGACAATGAAAAAGAAGGAGCTTCAAATTCAACAACTGAAGATGGACCTGGAGATGGTTTCACTATCTTGTCCTCCAAGAGCCTTGTGCCAGGACAGAAGGTAATAAAGAACAAAAACAGATTGGGGCTTAGCATGCAGGGAAGGATGCTTTTCTCTTAAACCAAAGCATTTCCAAAATCAGCCTTTTTTTCTTCAAATTATGATGTTAGAACATTTGTTTTCTAGCAATAACTTCCTCTAAAGCAAGCTTCCAAGTTGTGGGCATATCACCAAATAATCTGAGTGGTGTGCAAATTAATTCATTAAAAGCTAAAAGTCAGAATCACACATACTGAACAGAATGAAATAGCTGGTCTCTGAAAGACTGAATCCAGCCTTCTTTCACTTCAACTTTTTGGTATGAAAATGATTTTGCATTGGGATTACTATTTATTTGTTCCTCCCCTCCCATTGTTATTTTTCAGCTTTCCCTGACACAGAGTGACATCAGCCATATTGGCTCCATGAAAGTAGAAGGAATTGTTCACCCTACAACTGCTGAAATAGACCTCAAGGAGGAAATAGGTGAGGCTCTGTTCATGCAGAAAAAGATCATCTAGAGCTGGAACAGGAGCTGGTCTACTGGCTGCCTGCTGAGATGCCATCCTGTTTCATCTGAATCTACCCCAGGCCATAAAATATCACTTACAGCTTCTGGAAATCGGGCTGGGTCTGACTAGGTACAACAGGCTAATCACTGATTTGTCTGCTCTTAATGACAAGCAAAACACAGATAATTTGTTGAAGCACACGAGCAGCAAAGGTGTAAATAATTATTACTGAGGTGTTTATTGGCTTATTTTTACATTTGCATTTGAAAATTGCATTGCAAAATTATATGTTATTAACACTTCTAACTATAACTTTCATTGTAGGATGTTACATAATTTAGAAATACTCATGTGCAAAGCCTTATACTGCTTGTGCAAAATAAGGAAATACTGTTACTACCAATATGGAAATTTAAGCAGGAGGGAGGTAAAAAGCTGTGCAGCCAGTCCCACAGGGGGCACAGAGTCTAGTAGCAAGCTTTTGGATCATTGTTTTTTAGTCATCAAGACCTTCACTGGCATCCCAGCTGTGTTTGTTTCAGTAAGTAGTAGGGATTGGATGTTGGATTCATTTTGGAGGCTGAAATCCTGAGTCCTGAAAGTCCCACTCCACATTATTTTAGCCATGAGTCAGAGTAAATAGCGTTCTTACAGATATTTATATTAAAGTAATTTCCAATAACAGCATACAAGGCTCTTTAAAACCATAAAAAGTAAACTTTATCTGTGTCTAAGCAGAGTGGTAAACATACAAATCAGCTGCTGTTGATAGAGGGAGACAGGATGGTGTGTGTACAGTGGTTTTTAAATAATGTGGACTTGTTTTTCCACACTGATACTCTGAATCCAAGGCCTTTTGCTCTGTGTCCCTGCAGGCAAGGCACTGGAAAAGGCTGGAGGCAAAGAGTTCTTGGAAACAGTGAAAGAGCTTCGCAAATCCCAAGGACCTTTGGAAGTTGCTGAAGGTGAGAAGGATTCTCTGCTCTCTTTTGGACATGGCTCATTTCATATGTTCTTTTCTCTGCACATTGTGATCTGTTCCTGTTGTTATGTGTCTTTGTTGATGTGATGTAAATGTTTCTTCAAAGCTGATGCTGAGAGGGGAAAAAAAGGAAGAACAGGATACTTGTGGGCTTTGCACATTCTGTCTTGAGACTGATCAATTTGTCTGAGGCAATTTCTGTCCATGGGAGTCCAAAATTTAAGGAAATCTTGTGCCATCTTTCCTGCCCTGTTTTTAGTGCAGCCTTAGTGAGAATCAGAAACAGCTCTCAGCCTAACATACAGGCTGAGGAGAAATTAGGCATAGGAAAAAATAGTGATGCTTCATAAATTATTCTTCTTTATGCATATTAGATGAATGTATATAACCCACATAATTGCTTACTTTGAGCAGAAATGAAGATATGATATGATCTGCAGAACTGGCACGTTTTTTGGAACTGCAGCTGCTTTATTAGAGGAGCTCCCTTCAAGGGTTAACACATTTGTAGCAGGGAATAGTTTGGGACCTCAGATTGTGCTTCCCTTGTGGACAGATTAAACCAATTGAAGGTGTCTGGAAAACAGATGGAGAAAAGTTACAATATGCCTTATTTGGCTTAGTATCTCTATACAAAAAAAATTTGCTTTAAATAGTTTGGGAAAATTCCTAATTGAGTAGCCTAGTTTTATCATCTGAAATGATAGAGAAATTTTTATACAAGATAATTTGCTTGACTTTCAGATCATATCAAATTTATATGCCATAAAATCAAAGTAAACTACTTTTCTCTGTCAGCATCACTACCTAACTAGAAGATAGACTCCTTTTATACTATTAAGACAGCTGGTTAAAATTTAAGTAGCACAGAATTCCTCTATGCCTGCAACACAATCCCTCTGTGATGGAGAATAAGTGAATACATCCAGGATTTTCATCCTTGGGCTAATTCCATCCTGCACAGCTGATTCCAGAGTGTTTAACCTGAGATTACCAAGACACCCAGACTTTCAGTAGTGCTGATGGTGACAAATTGCAACAAAAGAAAACTAATACCATGCTGCAAGCTCTGCAGCTCCTGGAGAAATCTTACACTTTCTGAAAAATTAATCTGGGACTCCTAATTGGACATAACTGGTGGGGACTTTCAACAAACAGTTTTGATTTTCATGTCCTTGTCTGAAATTACCCAGCTGTAAAGTGAGTCTACATATTAGTCCCCAACTCTCTGGAATTGTAAAGATGATGATGATGGAGGGTATTTGTACAAAGCACTCAGTGACAGCTCTGCAGAAATGCTGTGTTTAGGGCAAGGTTTGTGTACTTTGCATAAAACAAACCCAGAGGCCATGCTGAATAAGAGAGCTAAAAACCATTATTGAGTAGCTGTGTGCTAACCAAATGAGCCCTGGGTTCTTTGGTCTCCAAAGAAATAACAATTGATCACAGAAGGAATGGTGAGACAGGTTATTATTGCAAGTGAGCCCCTGTGGTGTACTTTAATCCCAAATGCATTTCTTTGGAGAGGTGAGGTAATTAAGAAGTTACTTTGGGTTGAGAGGTCGTTGCAGGGCGGTTTCTGTTCCAAACTAAATGTTGTATTTTCATTTGTGTTAGCTGCACTCACTCAGTCTAGCGGCCTAGCAGCAAAGTTTGTCATCCACTGTCACATCCCACAGTGGGGCTCGGACAAGTGTGAGGAGCAGCTCGAGGAGACTGTCAAGAACTGCTTAACAGCTGCAGAAGACAAGAAGTTGAAGTCTGTGGCTTTCCCCCCGTTTCCCAGTGGCAGGTAGGACTCCCTGTGTGGGGAGCAGAGGTGGAATGGGCTGTCAGAGCTGCTGCTGTGACACAGAGGTGCCCTCTGCTCTGTCACCCTGCCTCTGCTGCTCCATGTGACCCAGAGCTGCTCCAGAGGAATGCACTGAAGTGCAGTGTTTGCACGAAACTGCCAGAGAGCCTTTGTGAAGGGAAATTAGCCAGCCCACAGGAGAGCTGAGTGGGCTTGCTGTGTTTTCTATTACTAGGCAGTCATTTGCATTCCTCTGCACCACCTCGGGTTTTGTGTCCCTTCATTTTGCTGTGGGGAGTCTTATTAAACATGCATTTGTACTAATGAGATTATAGCAGCATAATTCTGCAGGCAGGTTACAGTGATGCCACCTGGGCCACGTGGATGTGGGGTGTTCATTAAGCCCTCCTGATAACAGATATTGCAAAGACTTGTCACACAAAACCTTTCAGAAGAAAAGAAAATCTGTTTCTCAAATGTAGATCTGCTTTCAAAAGTGTGAACCATTAAACCAAGAGTGAAGCCACACATTTCTTTCTTAATAACTAGCAAGTAGAATGTGCTTGACTAAGAAATCTGAAGTTTTTTTCTTTTTTTTCTTTCAAATTTCTTTAAAAATCGTTTGTTGGTCTCTGATGACAAGAGATCTTACTGCTAACTGTAGTAGTTGTTATTTTGTGTTAGAGTTCATGTGCTTATATTTATTTGTAAATAGAATAGAATAGAACAGAATAGAATAAAATAGAAATAGAAATAGAAATAGAAATAGAAATAGAAATAGAAATAGAAATAGAAATAGAAATAGAAATAGAAATAGAAATAATAGTGATATGTGGGAGAAAATGATAGTAATAGTGAAAGTAATAGGGATAGAGATAGATTAGGAAAAAGAAATAGAAGTAAAAAGTAGAAATACAAATAAGAAATAGAAATAGAAATAAGAAATACAAATGAAATATAAATAGAAATGTAGAAATAGAAATAATTGTGATATGTGGGAGAAAATGATAGTAATAGTGATAGTAATAGGGATAGATATAGAGATAGATTTAGAAAAACAGATAAAAGTAAAAAGTAGAAATAGAAATAGAAATAAAAAATAGAAATGAAATAGAAATAGAAATAGAAACAGAAATAGAAATAGAAATAGAAATAGAAATAGTAGTGATATGTTGGAGAAAATTATAGTAATAGTGGTAGTAATAAGGATAGATATAGAGTAGAAATAGATTTAGAAAAAGAAATAGAAGTAAAAAGAGAAATAGAAATGGAAATGGAAAAAGAAAGAAATAGAAATAATAATGGAAATAGAAATAATAGTAGTGATAGTGTCAGAGAAAGATGGTAATAGTGATAGTAATAGGGATAGATATAGAGATAGAAATAGATTTATAAGAAAACTGATAATAGAAATAAAAGTAGAAATAGAAATAGAAATAATAGGAGCACCTAAACTGGCTTCATTTGTGAGGTGTTGAGGGTTAAAGGGAAGGAAAAAAGGAAAGGAGAAGTGCAGTCAGTGCAGAGGAGCTGTCATGTCACACCAATTGTCAGTTCCCCACTATCACAATCCCTCCTCCTCCTCACGGAGTTAAATTCTCCTGCCTGCAGGGAGGCGGCTTTGGGGCTCGGCTGCAGCTCCATCCACATGGAGATCGCTCATTTCACACTGCCACTGGGCTTCCTCACCATTCTAATACAGAACCCATTGCACACTATGACTAATAATGTTGGCTGTATGAAAGAATTATTTATATAGAGACTGAGAAAGGCCTCCTTGGATTTCCAGACAGGACAGTCTTGATTTGGAGAGAGCAAAGCATAAAATAACTCCAGGGCCATTTCAGGCTGCCAGAGTCTCCAGGAGGCAAGCTGACAATTGGTGCTTGAATTTGAAGCTGTGGATGTGTGTGCTGTGGTAAAGCCTCTTCCCTCATACCCTGGAGTCCCCTATCCTCAGAAATAAAGAAGGGACATATAGGGAATGCCAGTCAACACAGGCTTATGGAAAATAGGTCCTGCCAAACTAAATTGAGAGCTCTTTTTCTGATGAGATTACAAGTTCAGTTGATAAAGACAGCAGTATTCAAGCAATAGGAATCTATGGGGAATTTGACTTGCTACACTATGACCTCTTGATTACAGAACTAGGGAAAAAATGCACAAAATTAACATGATGCACCTTAAGTGGATTAAAAATAGGCTGAGAGGATCAAAATGTGTTTACAGAAGTCACTGTTGAGCAGGTCTGTTTGTAGTCTGGTCACAGAGGGATCAGGTTATCTATAAATAAAAAAAGTTTAACTAAAAGTTGTCATTCAGACAATTGATGATTGATTCTCCATCTCTCACAGGATGATAAATAATGTAACAGGACAGATCCCTTATGTTGTGTGACCAGAGGATCAGCCACATGTGGGTGCCCCATCCCTGGAATTGTTCAAGACCAGGCTGGACTTGGAACAACCTGGTCTAGTGAAAGGTGTCCCTACATGGCAGGGAGCTGGAATGAGATCTTTAAAGGCTCTTCCAACTCAAACCATTCCAGGATTCTATGAAATTAGGTAGATTTTGTTAGAAAAATGATAAAATTATATTTAAGGATATGCCTGCATTTACTAGGCAGAGCTTCTGTTCTGACAGCTGGTGACTGAGAACAGCTTCTCATCATTATAGATAATCACCAACAATTATTTTTGTCAGGATAAAGATCTTACAAAGGATCTAATGTTATTTTGCTACATAGACAGAAAGATTTTAAATTAGAAGAGGTTGCTTTTATTCTAGGAATGTCACTGCTTTTGGTTTAGGTGTCTGCAGTGGCAGAAGCAGTTTAGAATTTTGTATAGGGTTCACAAAAGAAACGCAGAAGAGGAAAACAGTTTGCTTGGCAGAAAAAAAAGGAATTTTAAACCAGCTGAAAATCAAAACATGAATGGTGGGGGACTTAAAAGGAAGAAAGAGAAAATGTGTAGAACTTCACCCCTCATCCTGGGAAAGTTGTTACAGGTGGCAATGCCACATCCTGTGACAGCAAGAGGAATGAGACAGCCCAGGAAAGGAAGCAGGACAGCAAGGAACACCTCTGACAGCTCCATCCTCTGTATTCATTCAGAGGTGTTTCAACCCTCTAATATCAATAAAATTCCCATATTATTCAGTCTTTCCTGCCAGGTTGTGCCATGGTGCAAAGCTTTGGAAAAGTAGTCTTTGAAAGCTCTGACTCCATGGTCAGGAACCTAACCCATGTTTTTCTTATGAATCTCAGGATCTGCTCCTCAAAGCATTCCCCTCCATGTGAGAGAAATTTCCAGTGAAAAATAATGGATGCAGCATCACCCAGAGTCCATCCAAGTCTATGAGGTCTATTCTCTAGACATGTAGGGGTCTACACGGGGTCCGTGTAGATATATGGAGTCTAAAAGGTAAATGTGGTTAATTTACTGCTTCTATTCGTACAAACTCTCTTTCAAAGCCACAGAATCATTAAATCATAGAGTACAGTTTAGTAACTCCAAAAATTCTGCTTCAAATAACTTCTAACTCTTGCAAAGTTTGTGAGGATAGTACGTTCTGTATGGATCATTTTAATGAGCAATTTGAAAACCTTGAATTCGGGTGTAAACTTGCTTTTCAGATGAGCTCCAGCTCTACTCTCTGCAAATGGACCAAAATTGGAAAGGATCACTTGCACTAAGCCACCAAATTCCTCCTCTGCTCTACCAAGACATGGCACATATAAGCTCATTAATATTGCTTAATAAAAGAGGCGTGTTACAAGGATGATTACAGATTAGAATCATATTCCTGTGCTGAGATTGCTGCTGAGGCTAAGCCAGTACTGCTCTGATCTTAATCACCATAGATATTTCAGAAATAAAAAAAATAAAACCAAAAAACAACCCAAACCAACAAGACTATCCTTTAAAACCACCGCACATATTCTCCTCACACCTCTCAGGATGTTTGCTTTGGCAAGGAAAATATCCTTCATCTCAAGGTTTATTTATTGGTTTATAATATTCCTGGGTTGCATAATAGAGAGATGTCTACTAATACTCTAGAGAAAGAGGGATTTCTCATGAATTTTATACACATAATTTCCTCTGGGAAGTGCTGAGACGATACCTTCTGAAGGACTCTGTGGAAAATTCATGCAAATAAGAGAAAATGGATTCATGGCTCCAGCCTGCAGTTATGTTGTGAGCAGGGTTTTGTGAAACGAAAGCACTGAGGGCTGAGAACGTGGACCCTTTCTTTGCACACAATGGGCTGTGGTGCCTTACAAGGACTCACTGCTGCTGCTGGTGAGGTCACTGATCAAGGCACTCACAGAGATAAAATTCTGCCTCCTTTACACCTCGTGAAAAACTCACCTGTACCTTGCAGTGGTGAAAGTGGATTTATTTTGGGCTAACAACAGTCCTTAGAAGGACCTTCCAGCAGACCCATGGCCATGAGCACTGCATGTTTTATACACATTGTGCCTATTCCTGCTCTTCAAAGGGCTGTGCAATTTGATGTATAATTATACTGACCTCTCAGTGCTGCTCCCTGAGCTTGCATCTCCATGACCTGGCACCTTTGAAAGCTTCAGGTCTTGCCCCATTCACACCTTGCCTGCTTGTACTAAGCTCTGATTAGGTCAAAACACTTTTAATGCTAGCCTGTGCAGTCTTTTATCCCTGAAAATGCAACTTAAATGTGTTTTCCAAACCAGAATATCCACGTTATCTCACAGATATAAATGAAATGGTGTGAGCAATGCAAGTAGAGCTGAAATGTATCTGTTTACTCATAGGCACAGACAAGAAGTGCAGAAAAACCCCAGAGTTGTGGGGTGAGAGCAATAATCAGCATTTCAGACTTCTGCCTAGTACCCAAATTATTTAAATTTCTCTGTAGGAGAAATGCTTTGAGTGTGATACATCTGTCTCTACAGCTAGTGAAAGGAGAAACTTTTTCTGGAGAACAAGTTTTGTGAGGAGAGGCAGGAGGAACTGGGATTGTGAAAGGAGTTGGATACAGGTGGGGGACAATCACTTTGGGTGACTTGGAAAGAGGAAACAGCCCCAAGTTTCACCAGGAGAGATTTGCATTGGATGTAGGAAAAATTTCTTCACCAAAACACTTATCCAGTCCAGGCACAGCTGCCCAGGCCAGTGGTGGAGCCCCCATCCTTGAAGAGATTTGAAATTTGTGAAAATGTGGCACTTGGAGACCAAAGTAAGATTTTTCCTTTCTGACTTTTCCCTGACAACCAGATTTATTATAGGAGTTACTGACATTCCATGTTAGATCCCTAAATGATGGCAAATATTTTGATCTATTTTTTAAAATTGAAAATTAAATATTTAACTAAATTTTAAGTTTTCTTCCTCAAACACATTTGTTTTTAAATTGTCTTTGGAAAATGCAGTGTCTTAAGCTTTTAATGATCCTAAGAATACTGATAGGATCAGGTCCGATGTTTTTAAGGAACATCGACCAAAATTGTCTGTTCTCCTGACAAAAATTCTTCTTGCTCTAGATGCCTGAGACAGGCACTCTTGGTTTGACTGAGAAAGAAAGGTAGAAATATCCTTTTATGAAAAAGAAGTTTGCTGTTTCTGACAGGAGTATTTCCACTCATATTGTGCCTGCTGAATGCAAGTGTAATTGCTTTCATTTCTTCATCTTTGTGTGTCCACTGGATGCATGGAAAAAAGTGTTTTGTCTGTCTTCCTTTCCCATTCCATGCAGGTCATAGAATCATTCAGGCTAGAAATACCCTCTGAAATCAAGTCCAACTGTTAATCCAGCACTGCAAAGCCCAAAATTAAACTGTGTTCATAAGGCCCACAAATACATATTTTTTTGAACATTTCCATGGGCAGAAATGATTGCATTTTTGGAGATATATTGTCAAGCTGGATGTCCAAAATGATTGGTTATTTGTCCCCGTCTTCCACGAAAGGGGGAAAAAAACCTCCAAAACACTGATTGTTCTTTCAGAATAATCATATTTCTACTTTTTCCTGCAGATTCTTCCACTTGAAAAATAATAAATCTACAGGTGGGTCTTGAGCTTCTGGAGCAGAAAAACACTTTCATATCTCTGGAAAAATAGCTAAAACCAAAGAAAAATTCCTAGCACACTTTTATTTTATTTCAGGAAATATTTAAAAGAGACCATGAAATTTATAAGTGACAATTCCCATTGAATATTGCACAGGTATTGCTGTGAGGTCAAAAAGACACACCTGATACATTATTAGCTATAAATTTGAATGACAAGAGAGCAGGAATTTAGGGGGTTAGTCTGTGTAAAGGTGTTGTTTCCTCACATTTCATGTACTGGTGGGCAAGTTGAAACAAACCCCAAGGTTTTGTCTCTAATAAATCCTCAGAATCTTCAAGGCAACAGATAAACCCCGAGTTTTGTTCCATCTCACAAAATATCTCCTCATGGCTTGAATTCCTATTCTCAAAACGCTGCCTGGAGACCAGCACAGTGGAGAAAAAATAAAACAGAAAAATGTAGAAATCCATATTCAGGACAAATAAGTGAATCCTCAGAGGGGTTAAGCAGGCACAGAGGAGCTCTCTGGATTCACATTGACCGAGCATCTGATGCCAAATATCGCTAATGAAGTCACCAAGCCAAATAATGCACCCATCCTATTCCCTTATAATCATCCCAATGCCCCTCACAGCTGTTTCCAACTGTGTCTCTGATCTCCTTGCTAAGACATTTAAATCTCCTGTTTCATTTGCATGGTTATCCAGTGAAATAGCTCCTAGTGTTTCTTTCCTTGTTTGCAAAACTGAAGAGAGGGGGGACGAGGAAGGCGGAGGGGGGAGGGACGTAGAAATGTGAGGATTTATCTACATGCAGGGAAATTATTCAAATCTGACAACTTACTTTTGTTCCACGAGAGACTAGCTTGGAGGCTTGGGCTCTCACGGGGGCAGATAGCCTTTTTTGCAAAGTCTTACCATAATTAGTATTTCATCCCATCTTGTTTGGCATCCAAGTGCTGTGCTGGATTTCCTCACCATGGAGCTGGCTGCACTAGAGGGACCACGACTTTGTTTTGTTGATGGTGTTGCTTTTAGGTTTTTTTTCTAACCTATGAATAGGCTGTCAGGTCAGCAGATCAAGAACTCTGCAGGAAAACAATCTGCAGGGCAGTTGGGCTGTGGAACAAAGAGCAAGACCCAGCAGAGAGCAGGAAAGAGATGTCTTGTGATGGAGACATAAGAAAAACTTGGCTAGTCCACAACAAAAATCCACTTAGCCTAGTGACTAAAAGTGTCCAGAGTGCCAAGGGAATAATAAAACAAGCAGGACAGTAAAGGCTGTGTGTCCCTGGTGTATTCTCCTACTCTCCTATGGCTTGCAGCTCAGAGGAAGCTCATTTCTATTTAACATTCCTTGATGATTTCTTGCCATTTATTTGTGCTGCTGTTTTTTATAACCCATACAAGTTTTGAGTGTCTTCTTGATACCATACAGCAAAGAATGCATTAGTTTGCTGAAGTGTCCTTTGATAAAACAGTGCTTTTGAATGTTTCAAAGCTGTCTCTTGAGCTATTTATTTTATTCATAGTCCTTTTACTGAGAGAGAGTGAATGGTCTTTTCTACTGTGTTCCCTCTTCTCCCTCTGAACATCCCTTTCCAGGATATATTGGTCTATTCAATTTGTAGGGAACTGTGCCCTGGAAGCAGGATATTTTGGAGGACTTAAAAGCTAATTTTTAAAGATTGTTCAGTGCCTGTAAGGAATGTGTATATATTGTTTAATATTAAGCCCTAAAACCTGAATTAGTGTATTATCTTCTACCTTACCTATTGTACTCCATTTCACATATTTTCCTCCCCACATTTTTCTCTTGCCCTTAATTCATTAGTCTCCTTCTCCTTCCACAACTCCTAGCTCTCTTTTATACTGGAAAAATTATCCAGCTTGCCTGTTTGCTTTTTCCTCCTGTAGAACACATTGAATTACAACATGGACAAGTCTCCAGTGCTTCCCAGACAGTGATGGCTGCATCTCACAATGTAAAACAAATGAAAATGAGAAAATAATAATAAAAGATTAATCATAAGATATAGCAAAGAAGTTGGAAAGCATCATCCCCACCTGCTCTATTCATTCTCATGTCACATTCTATTTTTTTATTTTTTTTTGCATTTGTACTGATTCTGGCTTGTTATTTTGCACAGTCAGAAAGTTGAAATCTCACTTTCCAAGGCAATTGCATCTTACTCTCTGTGTGGTTCCCAAATCCCTTGTTCAGCTCTGTCATAAAAAGCTGGGGTATAACGATGGCCACGTTTTCTTGGGAAGAATCTGTTACCAGTATCCTCAGCCATTTATACCCTGCAGAATCCTAAATTCCTTTCCCACTACACCCCAAGGCATGCAGCACATATTCTCAGCATGAGGCAATAAAAACATCACTGTGGCCATAAGGCAGACCACCCTTAAAAAAACCAACAGACCCAACAGAAAATGATATTCATGTTCCAGGGCCATGGAGGCATCTCTTGGGATCCTCACAAGCTGTAACTGTGATGCACTGTGGATGAGACAGTTTCATTTCAAGGAGATTTCATAGAATCATAGGGCGATTTGGGTTGGAAGGGGCCTTAAAGCTCATCTGATTCCACCCCCTGCCATGGATGGAGACACCTTGCACTAGACAAAAAAAATTTATGCTAAACTGTGTGATCACAAGCCATTTCTGAGCTACCTGAGCTTAAAACCAGGTAAAGAACTTGAAAGGTAAAAATCAGGTAAAACCAGATAAAAACCAGGTAGAAAACTTAAAACTCCTTCACCCTTACTTATTTAGCACTATATAAATATATTTTAGAAGGGTAAAATATATAGTAAAATATATAGTAAATATATTTTAGAAGGGTAAAATCAACATAAGTCTTCATGCTTACCCCACTGGTAACGATGGTGTTTTTAGGGAGGAAATAATAGGTTTTCCTTGTGATGTGCTGAATTGCTGCACTGGAGAAACTGCAGCCAGCCTTGGGCGGACGCAGTGCTTTTCTTGTCATTTTGAAAGGAGACTACAGAATTGGGATTTTTCTGCCAATAAGCAGCAGAAAGACTCCAGCACACAAGGAAGAGAGGTGCTGTCCATGCACAGCACATTGTTAGTGGGACACTGCAAAGTCCATCATCTCGTTTTTTTAATCTTCAATGGCCATGCCTTTGTAAGAACTAAATCTGCAGCACACACACAATGATTACAAAAGGAGCTACTCCTACCAGAGAAAGGGAAGGAAAAAAGCCTCAGAGAAAGGGGTGTAGGCTATTTACTCCCTCAGCTACAAATCAGCACTGAACTGGAGTGCAAGGAGTGAATATTAACATTCAGCTGGCTGTTACTGCGAGCCATAATAGACATGAGCATTGACTAGACCCAATATTAGTGATGGTACTGGGAAACCATCCTTGCTTTTGGCTGCCTGAAGGCAGTAGTGATCCCCTGCTTGTCCTATCTGTCAGTCTATTTGATCTCCAAATGAATTGCTTTTGATAACAGCTATATAAATGCAGAACTGTTCCGCTGGGCCTTCTTAAATGAGACTCCTCTCTTTCATCTCCCAGTCATTTCAAAAAGCAGATAGACTTGTTAGAGGTTTTTAATGCAATGATTTATGTTTTATCTTGCCTGGTTTGAGGCAGCATTTATTTAGCACTAAATTCTTCTCAAGCCTATATGTGAGGGAGAAAGGTTTCAGCACAGTATTTGGGAGTTAAAATAGTGTGTCTCTGTGCACATGTGCATGTGTGTATTTGTGTGTGCACGTGTGTGTCCTCTGCCTCATCAGAGGGAAATAAGGGATGTGCTTTCTTTTTAGGAATTTAATGCTCCAATTCACTTGGATCATTGCACCTCCAGCCAAATTAAGAGGAAACAGGAAGGAAACAATATTTAATAATCCTCTGTCTAGTAATGTTCAGTCCATGGCAAATAACGAACCTTTGAAGAGGAAGGAAGTGAGCAAAATGATGTATTTTTATGGGATTCAGTAAAAGAGAAGATCTCTGTCTCTTCTTAAGTTATTATAATTTTCTAACATTAGCAGAGTGGTTTATCTTTTTCATTTTCCATTTTCTTGTTGTTGAGAAAGACATGCAGCTATTTGGATCTAAAGGTGAACAGCTGATTTTTAAAGCTCCCATGTTAGAACCTTGCAAACATAGAATAATTTGGGTTGCAAGGGACTTTACAGATCTTCTAGTTCCAGTTCCCTGCCATGGGCAGAAATGTTTTCCACCAGACCAGGTTCTTCAAAGCTCTGGTCTGATTTCATTCATAAGGAAATAAACAATAGTCTTGCTGATGTCCATGCAATTGAAATAATTGAGTTTCTTTGGAGTAATCCAGGAATGTTAATCCAGATTCCATATGAAAAGATGAGTTAAAATTTCAGGATTGGGAATTTTTTCCCCTTTGTTTGACTCTGACAATGGTTGCATTGGTGGTGCAATTGACCTGTTTACTCCAATTGTGAAAACTTAAGGTATAATGGGACATCCACAATGGATGGAAGAGAAAGCTCTTGGAAGACAACTGCCCTAAATATCTTTGGGACAAGGAAACAATGCTCTAAGGAGGCTAATTTTTGAAAACAGTGAAGCTGGCTGGCCTGTCATATGGACAATGCTCTCAGACACTGGGTGGGATTGTTGGGGTGTCTGTGCAGGGCCAGGAGCTGGACCCGATGGCCCTTGTGGGTCCCTTCCAACTCAGGATATTCTGTGATTCTATTACTCAAAAACTTCCTTTCTGCCATGGAAATACATAATACAATAGAAGGACCTTGCTGAGAAAAATGAAAATATATGCAATTTAAATAATCTGTTTAAAACAAGGTGATATCTTTGATGCAACAAGTAACTGAGAAGTAATAGGAAAATTAGCCTATTTATCTTTGAAATGGTGAGATTCACTTTTTGTCTCAGAAGGAAAAAGGAGATCTGGATTAGTATCAGTGTCAGGCACACGAGTGACTGCATTCTCTCAGATCCCAAGTGGGGGTTGAAGCATGAGGATGCTGTAGAGGACGTCTCCAAGGGTTTGCTTATTCCACCAAGCTTAGACGCATATTTTACAATGGAGATCAGGTGGCACCTTGGTTTCTTTCCCTTGGCTACAGAAGGAATTTAGGAATGTCAAACCTGTACATACAAATTGGCCTTTCCTTTTCTGTTCTGGTGCAGCTTCATTAGTCAAAAAGCTAAACATTGTCTCAACAAGAAAAGATAAATCCTGAACAACCTGGTGGTTTAAGACTCTCCTGGCAGCTGTTGGCTTCAGCTCAGTTAAGTTAGTTGGGATCCTCTATCCCACTTCTTGGAGCAACTTTCCATGCTATGAGGGTCTAGTGGAAAATGACCTCACCCATGGCACTGGGATTGGAACTCAATGACCTTTAAGGTCCCTTCCAACCCAAACCAACCCAGGATTCTTTGAATTTTGAAGATCTGTCCCTTAGTTTGGGTGCCAAGTGTCCAAACTGCCCATGCTGTAATTGCCTGTCAGGTGAGCAGTGACCACCATCCTCAGTACTGCACAGCAGGACCCCTTAACTTGAATTGTGAGAAGAAGGACACACAATAAATACCCATTTTCCTAGCCTAAAATGCTTCCAAAGAATCAAAACAAATATGCAAAGAAACAAAAAGCTCAGGTTTTTTTGGAGACCATAAATCTAGCAATTTGCCATTAATATTAAAAAGTAATTTCCTGCCAATAGATACTTGAAAATGTTGTCAAAGCTGTATTTGTATTTATATTTTTTTTACACGTGTAAATGTTATTAATGGAAAAATTACAGGAAGATTCAGAAGGCATTTTTTTTCTAAATTTCATTATAAATTATATGAATCGCAAAAAAAGTAATATGGGAGGCAGGAACATAGATGTATTTGCTTGTTTTCAGACATCACCTGCTTTAAGAATGATGTCAAAGATTGATGTAGAAAGTTTAAGTGGCCCGATTCTGCTCTTATCAATGTCATGATGAGTTTTATTTGCTTTAGAAGAAATAACATTGATGAAGACTATCAAATTAATTTTAGTCCAGATTTATGCATGCATATAAAACACATATATATATATATATATCTATTTTTTTCCCCAAATCCAATCTAAATCTCCCCTGAGACAACTTGAGGCCATTTCCTCTTGTCCTGTCCCTGTTCCCTGGGATCAGAGCCTGACCCCCCCTGGCTGTCCCCTCCTGTCAGGAGTTGTGCAGAGCCACAAGGTCCCCCCTGAGCCTCCTTTTCTCCAGGCTGAGCCCCTTCCCAGCTCCCTCAGCCCCTCCTGGTGCTCCAGCCCCTTCCCCAGCTCCATTGTTCTTCTTTGGATGTGCAAAGCCTATTAACTCCATAAGAAATTGATCCAAACATAGCTGAAGACGAAAATATTACCCTCAAAAATTATGGATTGGGGAAGAGCAAAAAGCATGGGCTATGTGTGTTCTATGAAATTAAATAGTTAGAGAAAATTTCCCTGACTTTTAAAGATCACAGTTCCTGGACCAGGAAAATTTTTAAACATGCATTTTGTGAGGGTCCACAAAGTGGGGGGACAAAGATATTTTTTAATGGATGTGGCTAAACATCATGAATTCACTTTAGGGATAGTGATCAGTCAGGGAATATTTAATTTACCATCAGGCATATCAGCAAGATTACTCCAGAAGGAAGGTGGGGGTGATTGGAATCTTTCCTTTTGTTTTGTGTGATTTCAAAGAAAAAAAGTAAAGTTCCAAATGCTTGCATCAGATTTGCAAAATATGAGGAGAAAGTGATATCAGATTAAAACTTCTGCTATTCAGGTAGTGTAGAGAAGACAGGCACTTTCAGAAAAATTGAAAAATTATTTGAGTATTGAAATAGAAGCATTATTAATCAGTTTTGACAGATGAGAAACTACAGCATGGAGACATTAAATCCAGAATTTTGTGTTTCATTTATGTATATATGGATATATAAATTTATATATGAGAGCTCCTGCTGTTATAGAGGACTCAATGAAACTGGGCAAGTTTCTTAAGAGCACAGTATGCTGCAAATATGGCCTTAAGCTGCACAATAAAAGCTGAGTGCTGTTGATGGCAGTAGAAAAACATGAAAATGTTCCATTTGAAATGTCTTCTTGTTGAAAAATGTTTCTTAAATTAGAGTTTTCTATAGGAAATGTTCTTACGAGAAAAATGGCTTCCATTTTTGGCAACTGAATATTGGCCAGAATTCAATTTTTTTTTCCCCAGCTATTGGCTTCCTGACAAAATTTTAAATACTCTCCGAGGCAAGGCTATCTGAAAATGCAGAATTTCAAGTTTTTGTCTAACTGCTGTTTTACAATAAAACACCTTTTCTATCTGCTAGTTGTCTGTCTTATAGGAAGGCACCAAGGAAGGGGGTGAGTTTTTTTGCTGTAAAGCCTTATTGAAAATGTGATGGACCTTGCAAAATGCATCCTTAAACTACTCATGCCCAATAAAATGGTGGCAAAACCATGAATTACTCTTGGTTTTTCCAAACAAAAGGTCAACACCTTTCCCTTGGTCTCATGCAATGACCCATGGATATTAAGGAGCAGAAAATCAGGAATAAAAATTCATGTTCTGCTTCTGTTGCCCAACACAAGAGCTCAGAGCACCTTGGCAGGGGAATTTCCACACATGCCATCAGTGAGTTCCCTTTTTACCGATGGGGAAAGCAGGCTCCACCCTGGTAGTATTCTTTTTAGTTTGCTTTCATTCTGCAAAGGTTCAGGCAGATAATTTTGGGCTGGATCAGGGGGATTGCAGGAAGAAGAAGGGCTGCAGCACTCCAATATTTTCCCCTGTATAGCATCACTTATTAAAATCCTGTTGTCCTGACCATTGTTGCTGCAATTGAAGTCTGGTTTATTTACTTGAAAATCTGATTTGTTTCATTTTATTACTGTGTTTGCCAAGTAACTGATATCAGATTCTGCAGGAAAGAGCTGCCATTTACCAGCAGGCTGTGATGGCTCTGACACGGTCTGCAGGACCGGCTCCGAGGCTTGCTCTGCCCCCGGGGCTCGTGCAGAAATAAGATTACTGGCAATAACTGCTTCAACTGCTTTGAATAACAGACACAACTCAGAGAGCATAAAATTAACATAAACACAGCATCAGTGTGTTCCCTTGGCGGATACGAGACAGGCAGGATATGGAAAATTGACTGAAATGGGGTCAGGCGCTGCTGAAATCGGAAAGGCAGGAAGCTCTGCCGAGCAGAGGGGTGCTGGTGCTGCTAATAAATAAATAAATAAAATGGTGGCCATGAAGTTTTAATGATAACGCATTTGGATGGGTTGGCATTAGGAATGCAGCATCAATGGCAGAACACCCAAAATGTTGAATTTCCTGGGAAATCAGTCTTTGCTGTCCTTTGGCTTTTCACTCCTGATTGGAAGGAGGGAGAGGGAAGAAATAACAATAATGATAACAGAAATAGCAGCAATTTCCTGTGGAAAACTTCCTGATCGTTTTTTGGGGGGTGAGGTGGAAAGAGAAAAGATGATGGGAGGGCACAGGGTGATAATTTGAGGAGGATGTCCTAGATTTGTTAATGAGTGGTATCAAGTATTTTGCAGCACTCCTATCTCTTTTTATTTATCAAATATTAAAATGGGAGATGCTTCCTGACACACTCAGTAAAGAAGTGCATTAAGAGGGGAAAGCACAGCAGCTCTGATTTTGCAGTTTTATAATGAGTTATTGCAGATACTACTTGGAACAGATTCACCCATGGAGCTCTGGATTTCCAAGCCCTCAGACCTGTTCATACAGAGAGAGTAGGAACCAGCACATGCTTATAATCAGGAGTTCCTCAGCAACCCAAGGTACTGAAAAAGACCCATAGTGAGTGTTTATCTCATAACCAGCAGGAGATTCGGGAAATTGTTTTCAAAGCAGCCTCCCCTCCTTTGAAGAAGAGATGCCAGAGGAGGGGAATCCACATTGGTGGAGCTTAGGTGGTTTTCACTCGAGAAAGAAAATGTTTAGGACTCTGTTCCTTCTTCCCTCTGTTGGGAGATTGCCCTTTGGATGAAATGGGGACTGTCCAAATCTCAGGATAAAAAACCCTTTATTGAGCCAAATTACAAAGCAGAGGCTGGAACCCATGTTCAGAAAAGATTTCACCCATAGGTACTTCAGACTGACAACATCTCATGTTTCAACAATCTGTAGCCAATGATAATGAAAATTTAAAAATATAATGTTTTCCAAAAATTTGTCAAAGACAGAATTCCATGCTTCAACAGTCCTTAGCCAATGATAAAGAAAATTAAAAAAAATTGTATTTTCCCAAAATTTGTCAAAGACGGTTTGGGAAGTTTATCTTCCTTTCTCTCTTTCTTTTGTTCTCTTTCTCCATCCCCCTCCCTCTCTCCCACAGAATCTTTTTCAAGGCCTTGGTAGGGAGCATTGGGGTGTCAATTATAAATATTTGCCTGAAAAATGATTTGTTGATGGTCAGAAATATTACATGAGGTTTTCAATGTCACAAGTGAAGGAGAACAGCCAGAGAGGTGTGTGTTAACTTTAGCAAACAACCTTCAAGACAATAAACTGTGCTGAGAGATAAAGGAGAAGGAGCCTGGCTAAGAGCAAAGCGTGGCATAATTTTATTTTTTTTAAATGAAGTTTGTATGAGGAAATGAGGTCTAGACAACTGAGGAGTGAGTTTTAACATTCTTGCCATAATTTCTTTATTATTATCATTATTATTATCATTATTATCACTATTTTCATGACATTTATAATTTCCTGAATTGAAATAGGATCAGAGAAGACTCTGATAAAAAAGTACTACCAGCTTAGCCAGCAGTTGCCTTTAAAAAAAAATTAAAATCATGCTATTGTGAGGTTTCAAGGCCAACAAAATTTACGAGCAAGCTTTGGATGTGAACTGAAACCCTTGACAGTGTGGCCTTGTCTGTAAAAATAAGCTCCAATGACCCTACGTCCCTTGCTGGTAGATCCAGAGGAAAGGGCAAGTTTCAAAAGGCCCGGGAAACTAAACTGCTTTTTGCCCCTTAAAGGTGGTCCTTTCAGGTCAGAGGGAAGCCTTGTGGGTGTGGAGCACTGCCCTAGCATGCCTGGGGACAAATAAAGGACTTTGTTCTCCCCAAGGCATCAATCCAGCATCTCTCACCAGCACCACATTTGTTAAACAAATAAGCAGATGAATGTACCAGAAGAACATGTGAGGAAACACAAATCAGACTTATAAAACAGCTTGGAGTCCAGCCATGATTTTCCTATGGAAAAAACCTTCGTTCCAGTCTCCTTCTCACAAAGGACCTTTTTCTCTCTTTCTGTTGGGGTTAAACGGCATTTAATTGATTTATTCAGTAATATAATTGATTCTGATGACAGTGGCAGGACTAAGCCCTCAAAGACTGCAGCTTGCTGGCACATTGTGGTCCTCATTCGTGGAGTTTGAGTGCAGCTCCTGTTTAGATGCAGAGTAGTCGTGGGCTCTCTCCATAATCCATGGGAAGGGATAGGCTTCTCCAGAGAGTGGTGCACCCCTGGCCTGGGCTAAATTACTCCCTGACAGCATTTTTCACAGTGACTGAAGTGGGGATTGCTGGTGTCTATGTAGGGTACAAGTCAAGTTAATTTATTGGTAGAAATAGAGTCAAAATTTTCATTGCCTCTTCCTCCTTCTCTGTCTCCACTTGATAGTCTCTGGTATCAAGCATGGATGGAAATATGGTTCAAAAGCTTTGCAAATTGATCATTTTTGTTTGGTTGGGTTTTTTTTTCCTTTTTTAAACTTTTTTTTTTTCACTGAATCATAGAATTGTTTGGGTTGGAAGGGACGTTAAATCTCATTCCAATCTCCTGTATGGGCAGGGACACCTTCCACTATCCCAGGTTGCTCCAAGCCCCATACAGTCTGGTCTTGGACACTTCCAGGTATCCAGGAGCCACCACATCTTCTCTGGGCACCCTGTGCCAGGGCCTCACCACCCTCACAGGGAAAAATATCTAACCTAAATTGACCCTCTATCAGCCTACAGGTCTTTGATGAGTTGTGGCTTTAGCTAATCAAATTCTGGTCAACTACAAAGGCTTTTAACTTTTATGATCATCTTTATCTTGCATT
Organism: Arremon brunneinucha; assembly: GCA_035583215.1. NCBI lineage: Eukaryota > Metazoa > Chordata > Aves > Passeriformes > Passerellidae > Arremon > Arremon brunneinucha. The sequence continues at coordinate 108,987,713 of JAWWEX010000182.1, read as the reverse complement.
GAATTCTCATGTATATTAATCCAGATTTTAAGGATTTGGCTGAAAACTAGACCCCAAGTGAGATGATGAAAAATATGTTAAAAACAGTATCATCTATTTTCAAAAATTATCTAAATGTTGAAGTTCATCTCTCTGTGCTACCTATGTCTCACACACAGTGGCCATTTTTACATGTGCTCTTTCCTTATACCAATAGAAAATAAGTACACAGCTTAAAGAAGATTTTAAATTTTCACAGAAAGATTTATTTTAATGAAAATATCACACAATACTCTTCTGCTCTCTGTTACCAGGCAGCTTCAAGTAAGAACAAGTCTCCAGTCTCCAAATATGAGTCTCTAGTCCTCCAAATATGATCTAATTTTATGTAGGACCATCAAATAAAGTGAAGAAACAAGATGAAAATGACTTTAAAAGATTACTGAAAATATACATTTGTTGAAGTATTATGAAGTTTCTATAAACATTTTTAGAGGCTTTTAATATCACTCTTTCTATCAATTACTATTGAGTAAGAATACAATTCTGATTCAAATAAGACTGACCAAACATTCTTAGTTTTGGGACATTAATAAGGTGTCCATCCTAGAGAGAGTTATTTTCCTGTCTTTTGAGCTCTCTTGACCACAAATATATGCTGTATAAGGCCATATGTATATTTTTTTCCAAGACTAGAAACTCAATTTACTTTTTCTTTAGTCCTCACATTTCCATATGCTGAAATTAGTTGGGATCTGCAGAAGTGTTTAAAAACTTTTCACTTAAATGGTAGTGCTGGAAAAAGAAAATTTTAAAAATACACTTTTAATTGGATGAGTACCATGGGAAAAAGAAATAAATTAGCCTACTGGTCTCCTGAATGTTGTTCTGAATATGAATCAAGTAAATAAAAGTATTTTGCTTGTTCACAGTAATGTTTGGATGCTAAACAGAGTCATGAAAGGAAGCTGCAACAAGGTGGGGGTCAGACTTTTCTTGCAGGGAACAATAGACAGGAGAAGAGGAAACAGCCTCAAGCTGCACCAGGGGATGTTCAGGGTGGACATCAGGAAGAATTTTTTCATGGAAAGAATTATTAGAGATTGCAAAAGGCTGCCCATGGATGTGGTGGAGTCATTATCCCCGGAGCTGTCCAAGGAGTGACTGGAGGTGGCACTCAGTGCTCCTGGCTCTGTGACAAGGTGGGGATTGGTCACAGGGTGGACTCAATGATCTTGGAGGTCATTTCCAACCTAAATGATTCTGCAATTCTGTGATTAAACTAAAAAATGTTGACGCCCTCACAAACACGTTCTGGAAAGGAAACTTTCATTGTTTTGGTACAATGCCATTTAATGCCAAATTTCCAATGATCTGATTAATTCTCTCAAATGTCTGCTAACCTTCCTTCATTCAATTTTTCATGCTGAAAATGACATCAGCTGCTTGCTGGTGAGCAGCTTGGTGTGAAACAGAGGCTCATAATCGGGTGGCATTTGGCCAAGATACCCAAATCAACACCTTCTTAACTATTCTTAGTCCTGCTGATGATGGTAGACTCAAGCCCCTGGTTCCATCTATGCTTGTGAGAGACCCACAGCTCTCTGGAAACAGCTGTGCTTTTATTGGATTTTTGTCTTGAATCATGCAGGTAATCAGCCATCACAACTATTCAAATTATAATTTAATCTCTAGAACCGAAGTGTCTAGAGTTACAATATTCCATTTTTAGAAATCAGTTTAAGTGGGCCAAGGCATGAGAATCTGATGAGAGAGCTGTAACACAGGCACAAAGAGTTACTTGCATTATTTAAGCAATATTGAATGTCCATCAAAAAAAGAAATCACAACAACTCTAACTGGAACTGAATGTAACCCATCATCATAAAAGGAAAGTAGCATTAGTTTATGTATTATTTACCAAACTTTTTATTTATATTTTGGCCCAGATAAGTTCCATTCTCTCCTATAAATATATATAGGTTCATTTTCCACATATCAAATGATGCATATGTCCCAGTGAAAATTTCCCAAAGTTCTCAATTCTGACACTTTGTGTATCATTGCTAACTTTTCTAGAAAGTTCAGTCATCAGCATTTTCCTGAGTTTGTTCTATTGTCTCTTCATTATACACTTCTAGAGATCTTCTAAAATCAATAATGAGAAGTGAAAGTTCTTGGACAGGACAACTGATCCCTTTTTAAAATATGTGTCAAAAATGGCTTAGGAAAATTGCTGTGAGAAAGTGCCTGTTTCTTTCCATTGACCATAAAGAGGTGCTGGAGAAGAAATTTGGTCTGACATCCGAATTTTTAGCACAAACTAAAGTGAGTCAGGTTTAATGCCATCATTCATTTATATCTGAATATCTTTAGTTCTTCCACCGTCACTGCACTGCTCTGCCACTTGTGGAAAAAACAAGGAATGGAGCCCAAGGCAACAAAAATACCACTTGCTTTCTTTAAGACTGAAGGTGGTAACTCTGTCCAGACATTGATCAAATGAATAAAAAGCAGAACAAAGTTAAGTACATTTTCATCGTTCTTGTTAACTTTATTGCTAAATTTCCTGGCTCTGTGGTGAGTTTGTTGAGACCTGAACTTGTTCTTTCTCTATGCAGAGATATTCACTCCTGCTGAGGCTCTTACATATTTTATTATTTATTTTCTAGTGATTAGTCTGAACCACTGACTCAAACAGAACTAGCCAAGTGAAAAAGAAAATATAACAAAAGTCCCCCAATATGTTGCCTTGGCCTGGGGCGATCAGCAGCTGACGGCTAATGGGACAGATGATGCTCCTCTCCTCAGTTCATCCATTTAGCTGCTTGTTTAAGACACAAGAATGTCTCTGTGCCTTGACCCACACTTTGACATTTGGAACTTTCATATGTGTCTTGGTCAAGATGGACAGATATTTTTTCCTGACCATTGGAAACACCAATTTTTTTTACCTAAGCTTCAAATCTGAAGTATTTTGCTTTGCAAATACAGACATGACACCTTTCAAAATTAAGACGAGCTTTCCTCTCTTTCAACAGTGTTTACAAGGGATATTTGCATCTCTGAATGTACTGCAAATTCCTCTCCTAGAAAAGCAAAAAGTGCAAATGGCAGTTCCATCACATCAAATCTGGGAGATGCAGCATGGAATTAGAGAAGGAGAAGAGAGCAACCTGGATTATGTAAGGGATGACATCACATGTTAATAAGACTTTACAAACTGAATTAGCTGGGGAGGGGGAGGAAAAATAAGGTCCTGCAACCAGGTAGCCACCAGGTAAAGGCAACTACAGTTGCTTCTGGTCTCAAGTTTTACTCTCTCGGTACAGATGTGAATCACAGATGACACAATTTGCCTGTTGGAGGCACCTCTGTCCTCTTTGGGAATTAGCTGAGATCAGATGGCTGAGTTTAAGACAGATAAGATGTGATTACATTAATCTGAGTCTTAATTTATTAGTTCTATCAAAACTGGAAAAAAATATCTATAATCTTGGGCCCTAGATATCTGGAAATTTAACAATGGGTAGTTAAAATCCCTGAATGAAAAAAATGGGGATGCTCCCTTAAGTTCCTGGTTTATTAAAGCCTGACATACTGGAAGATATTCCATTTCTATTGCTTACCTAAATAATAGTTTAGTATAACTATTGGGAGGTAGTTTATATCCACAACTTCACAGAGCTTTTTAAAACACATCAGATGTCCCCACGGCGCATGTCACGTGTCCCACCTATTTTTTTTCCTACTCCCTGCCCTCTGGTACATGTCAGTGCTGCTCCCGAGGTCAAACAGAGTGAGAATCTGATGGCAGGAATCAACACTGATTTCCACATTGGCTGTGTTTATTTCTGTTCGTTCCCTTGGGGACTTGGAGGTTTGTCTGTTTTGTTTTCTTCTCATTTTCTTCCAAGGAACTTTGCTGCTGCCTATAAGGGAGACAATCCAGCTTTGCTGGGCAAAGGGGAGTTTGGAGCTCCCTGAAAATGTTGAAAACTTTGCACTCCTGAATGTTTGCTTAAGAAATGTCAGATTACACAGCTGAGTGTTGGCTGTGCAAAAGGATTTGCACCTTGCAGGTACAAAATCTTTCCACTCTCCCTTCCAGATCCCCAGTACTGTCCCCAGTGCACAAATTCCCCCTACAAGGCAGAAACTGGCATTAGAAACCTAATCCACAGGAAGTTGTGTCAGCAGTCTAATAAATCACCAGGATCTGTTCCTAATCCATAAAATGGTGTAGACTACCTCATAACTGTGTCTCTAGTTCAAGATTATCTTTTTGTTCCTCCAAACTCCTTTATTCTTGCACTCTCCAGTCTCCTCTTTGGACTGGAAAATCCCAGGCTTCTGAGAGAAGGTGCTGATGAAAGAAAAATTGTAATTGGACTACTCAACACCTTTTGAAATTAAGGAAGCCAGTGAATCAAAAGCACCATCAATGGTGAGGTTTCCTACTCAAAATTAGTAGGAAGGACATGCAGTGACTGATATTATAGACCATGAAATAACAGAATGAGTTGGGTTAGAAGGGACTTTAAAGATCATGTAGATCCAACTCCCTGCCATGGGCAGGGACACTTTCCACCATCCCAGGCTGCTCCAAGCCTCATCCAACCTGGCCTTGAACACTGCCAGGGATGGAGCAGCCACAACTGCTCTAGGAAACCCGTGTCATTGACTCTCCACCCTAATAATATAATTTATTTTTTATCTCTAATCTAAACCCACTGGTTTCAGTTTTAAACTGCTGTCCATTGTCCCATCACTACAGACAACGCAAATTATTTCTCTCAATCTCTACATCATTTTTAGGATCCTTCAGCTTCAATAACTGTATGCCAATCTGATTTAAAGATGGCAGCTACTCTTGAAAGTGACCCTAGTTTGGGGTCTAAACCCAGAAACATCTGAATTCAACAGCAAAGTATGAAAAATTCTGCTTCTAAAATCTGATCTCTCAAGAAAAATGGGAAAGAGGAAAAATTTTTACTTATTCTCTGAAAGTTCTTTTTCCCCTCTGATTGAAAGGTAGGTAAAAGGATGGTATTTACTCCTTAAACTCAGTGATGCTTGTTTCCATCCCTGCCTCCTGCCCTTTCTCCCTCTGAATCTTCACTGTCCATCACTTTCCCCAGACCAAGCTCTCAAATTATCTTTTATATCTTTGCGAGCTCTTACTCTCACCCAAAATTTTGCCTTGCAGAGTTCCTGGGACAACTTTTTAGTTTGATTTTCCCCATCTCTCCTTTTCTTGTTTTTTAGTGTAAACTAAACTGCTGAAGCCAGAACAAACTCATCAGTTTTTTGAGATTGTCACCTGAGATCACCTTTCTGCCTGCAAACTCTCATGCTACCTGGCCAGAACAGGTTTTTATTTTTGCTGCTGGATTAAATGCACTGTAACTGCTGCCACCAACAGGACATTTTACAAAAATAGACATTTTTCCACCCACTGCTCTAACAGCTCTATCTCAGAAAGAGATAATGACTAGATTAGAAGAATTTACATTCTAATATCAGTTTATTTGCTGTAACAAGCTCCCTTCTGTACTGTCTCTCTCACAACTGTCCCTCCAGACGATCCAAGTGGAACAAGCAGCTTTTCCTCATCCAGATTGCAAGAGGCATCTGAAACGTTCCTATTTTAAATATGTCCATTTTATACAATGAACAAGGAAAAATAACAATGTAAAGGGAAAGAAAAAGTGAAGAAAACATGATAAATGCTTTCACCTGAATCATTGATGACTATGACCCAAAGTCACTGCTTTTAGTGAAGAAGTTCAGCAGTAAAATCTGTTTTCCAGTGTTGAAAAAAAAAGCTCTGTTTTGTGCCTGCAAGTCCTTCTGCTGCCTGATTATTGATTTTCCAAAACTGGCTGCCTCAAAGTGAGAATTCTATCAGGAGTTCACAAGTTGCAGCACCGTGTTAGTACAAAGTGCTGAACATTGTTTTTCACAAGCTTCAGGATTCTTATGGGCTGTACTCTAAGTTTATCGCCAAAAGTTTAAATGGCTTTATCGTCTCAAAAAGAGAATTTCTAGAGGAGAAAAAGCTAAGAAATTTTTTGCTATAAAAATGAGATGCAAAGATGCAATTTTGCTGTTAGTTTTTTCTAAAACATAAAAAAGAGAAATATTTAAGAAATCATAAGAAATCAGGAAGAAATTAAATTGAAATAAAAGCATGGACTTAATTGCAATTTTATATACAAAGAAAATGTTCCTGTCAATGTACTACTTTGGTGAATATATGCAAACTCTCTCTTGTACTAATAAAAACCAGAGTATTACAACTCTTAAAAGTCAGTTTGATTTCCTTTTTGTTTCTTTGTTTTTAACACATACTTGTCTCACTGCATTTAGCTCAACATAAGCTACACTGAGGAGTTTCACTTTGGCTGGTTTCAGGGTTCCAATTAGCCCCAGATCCACTGAAATTCAAAGCCCTCTTGAGTAGGGTGAAGGCATGTTTATTTGCATTTTGGAAGGAATTTTTCCCATAAAAATTACTTGAACCTAAATTGCTCTGCCATGTTGTCATTTAATTTTGTAGAGAGGAATTTAATGGGGGATTTGGATACCTCATGGTTCAATTTGTATGTCGTTGGGATTAAGGAAATTATTGTGAGGGAAGGCAGGATGAGGGCGTAGAGCACAACAGATAATCTGGAATGATTCTTTATTTAATTCTGGAACAACAGTGCTGAAACAAGGCACTATTGTGGAGTTGCCATTGGACTGAAGCCTATTTTGTTCAATTTCTATGTACAGGGAAATTGCTCCCAACTCCCTCAGGCAGCTTTGCAGATCTGCTCAGGGATACTGAGGAAAATTAATCTGAATTAATTTTAGAAGTGGATTAGTTCAACTAAATTAAAACACCGTGTGGACTCTCTCATTCAGAATTAAAGTGGCTTTAATTCAGTTTTGTTTCATTCAGTTTAACATTGGGTGAAACAACAAAGTTTAGCCTCCTTTAGATTGATGTGCAGATGACTGCAATTTAAATTCCCACATTCAATTATTTTGGAATTATTGACTGTCTCTTCATACAGAATAATTTAGTGCCCATGACAGATAGAACATGGGATACAAGGATCTCTGTCCACAGATGGGACAGGGACAGTGAGGTAGATTCCTTTCCCACTCCAGCTTCTCTCAGCCTCTGCTCAGGAGAAACTTACAGGAAGGTCCTTGCAGCCCTGTTGTGTATTTAGTCCTAGGCTTTCCTCACAGCCTGGTTAATGGAGTGGTTTAGGAATGGTGACAGTGTGAAATGGAATAAATTTTCAAACTTTTTTTATTAGAAGAATAGTTACAGCTTCCAAGTCACTTGTGGCATGCATTGTATTTGCAGAGTTGGCTTTCTATGCCATTGTAATTTTCCAGAGCCTCTTGCTCCTCTCACCTCTTTTTTATGAATCATTGTATTTTAAAAATATGGACTATTTTAATCAGAGAAAGCAGCAAAAGAGAAAACTTATATTCAAATACCTCGGGAATTTGAATTTGGATGGATCTGTTTTCTCATGGACAAATTCCCCACTTTATACATGTGAGAGACCAAGTTCACGTTGATGGTGGGGTATTGCTTATTCATGTCAACAAGAAAATAGGGCAAATCAACTAAAAAATTCTGACTCACATTAAATCAATTAAAGGTATTCTCCATCTGGTTCTACCCAAGGGGTTTGCACTGATTTAACTAAAGTGTTTTCTAAACTGATTTAGCTAAATTGATGCATAAACTGTGGATAGAACAGTCAGAAGAAAGTACAAAAGAATCTAAGTAAGTCAAACAAACCCAAGCGAGGATAAGAGGTGTAGTGAAATAGTAGAGGAAGGCAGCATAACCCTTAGGTGTTGTATGGAGGGATTCTGAGCAGAGCTGTAAATCTGACAAAGATGTGAACCTCTGGCTCTGCCAACAACGGCTGTCGGCCTTAAAGCACTGGGAGGTGCTGAAATGAGCTGGGAAACCTGAGGAACGTGTTCAGAAACATCCACAGTGGTGGCACTGAAGATGCTGGTGCACCTGGAGCTTCATCCAGGCAGTGCTGACCTACAGAAAACAAAAACAAAAGATAGTGATTGAAGTGTATAAATCATAGAATCACACGATGGTTTGGGTTGAAAAGGACCTTAAGGATCATCTCATTCCAATCCCCTGCCATGGACAGGGACATCTTCCATTATTCCAGGTTGCTCCAAGCCGCATCCAACCCAGCCTTCAACACTTCCAGGGACTGGAGGCCAACAACTTCTCTGGGAAACCTGTACCAGGGCCTCCCCACCTCACAGGGAAGAATTTCCTCCTAATATCCAATGAAATTCTACACTCTTTCAGCTTAAAGCCATTAAGTGACTGTATTTAAGGAGGGTGGTTAAGAAGTGCACAATTGCAGATATCAGAGGCAACAGAGAAGAGGCAAAGAAAGGCAGGAACCATTCCTGGGTGAACTTTGGTACAAGGTGGTAATCTCATGGTTAAAACTATTCCTAGACAGCCAAAGTTCAGATCCCAGAATTGCTTCTGATTCTTCTTTTCAGACAGTAAAGAAATCATATTGTGCACCTCTCTCAGTGCATCCACAGTGGTCACCACCATGGTGGAGCTGGAACTGCTGCCAATGTAGCTTAGACAAGGGAACTGACACCTTCTTAGTCAATTTCTAGATATATTTTAGGAGCTAGCATCAGCTATGAACCATTTCACTAGCCGTGGCAGGTGGGTTGGAACGAGATGTTCTTTAAGTAACCCAAGCCATTCTGAGATACAATTGATTCCCAGTGGGCAGTCTGGGTGTGATCACATTATTCTGGAGGTCTAAGGGAGTTTAATCACAGAGTCCCATCCAGACAATGCCAAATGGCTCCAGAGCAGAGAGTGTCCTGGAAAAGTTTTATTTACTAGCAGAGGTGTGGCCTTTGTGACTTCTGTAAATGTAAATTGTAGCCTTATCTTGCATGTGTTTTGTGTACATGTGGCAGTTTGGGGAATAGGACATGGAAGAGCCAGTTGTAGATATTTAGAATGTCCAAGATCTGTTACATTAATTTTTGCTCCCTGTTCTTTCACACTAAGTAAAGAACCAATCACAGATCCTGTTCCTGGGAATGAATTTTTACAGGGTGTTGTGTTGTTATGTTATGTTATCCATCTCACTTGAGTTAAGCAAGAGATAAAGTTATTAAGATCATGTATCATTAACTTGGGGAATTGCTTCACCAAACCACCTTGGGTTTGGAATTACAATTGCAGTAAGTGCCAGCATTCTCTAGTTCTTTTCATGAGTGTTCTGATTATAATTTTTCTATGTGGAAGCCCAATTTTCATACAATTTTTGGACAACACTGAGGACATCATCAGTGTCTGTGATGATAGGACAGAGAGGAATTATGCACAGCATGAAACTTCCTGATGTTTCCTGATGTTTTGCGGTTATGGTCACATGACTAACACTATTTATTTTTTGTTCAACCTCCATAAATCTTTTAGTTGGCACCCATGAACAGGTTTGGGTCTTCCTGCTTCCCATGCAAGCCATCTTTCTTCAATCCACTGTGCTGGACATGCGCAGTGCTAAGATCAGTCATAAATGATCCACATAGAATCTGGAATGGGCTGAGTTTTGGATTTGTGACCTAAGCAGTGCTGATACTGCAGGGATGGTTTAATTACTGCTGAGCAGCACCTTCAACAGGGTCAATGCTGTTCCTCAGACTGCCCCACCAGTGAGTAGTCAGGGTGTGCAAAAGAATTTGGGAAGTAACGCAGCTGGGACAGCTGAGCCCAACTGACCCAACATTCCAGACCAGCTTGGTGCCATGCTCATCAATGAAGTCTGGGTGAAGAAGGAGGGAGGGTGAGGGATGTTCAGGATTATGGTGTTTGTCCTTCAAAGTAACAGTTACAGGTGATGGAGCCCAGCTTTCCTGGAAATGGCTGAGCATCTCCCTGTTGATGGGAAGTGTGAATTAATTCCTGTTTTGCTTTGCTTGTGAGCAAAATCTTTGCTTTTGACTGTCTTTATCTCAATCCAGGAGTTTTCTCACTTTCACTCACTCTTCAGGACTATCAGCTGGATGCCAGCTGGAGTGGTCTGAGACAGCACAAATGGCCTTATAAAGTGACAATTACAAACTTACTGACTCACTGTAGTCCAATAAGATCAATATGAAGTTGAGAGAGCAGCTCAGCTTATCCCAAAATACACATTGGGAAACTGAATAACCCTCTGTTCTCTGTTGCCCAAATGTTGGTTCAGGTTGTTCTTACAGACTGACAGCTGTCTCCTGAGAAGGGTAGAGGTGCCCCTTAAGTCCTGTGTTGTGTCTTCTGGGCCCATGAAGATAACTCTCAGATATTTAAAATGGGATTATATAATAAAAACAAAGGCAGTTGAAATCCATTTGTGGAACTCCATTTTTACTTCCTTTGACTAGAATGGGAGCTTCAACACACAGATCACATCTATACATCTATGCAGGTGTATACATATTCAAAAGTAGATGTTTGGACCTAGAGCTGAATCTCACTTCTTACGTGATATCTGGAAAATAAGTTAATCCCCATGAATTCTTGTTGCCTAATAATAATATGAAGATGATATCCCCATAAATTCACATCCTTGCACTCTGTCAGGTAACAGATGTTTTTCCTCAGGCTACTGCCCAACAAAGCCTTAGGCAACAGAACTGTTATTCTCATGCACATTTTTTTACCTCTTTTTGTGAAAAAAATACTCTCCCAATCCTTGAGTCCTGGCTTTTCAAAGCCTATGCCATCCATACCTAGGATAAGACAGACTTATACACAGACAAGCTTCTGAGCAGAGAAGGAGGCAAATACCACCTGAAATGTGACCATAACACACAGAGACACTGTCAAGCCTTTTGGAGAGATCCAAATAGCAAAAATACTTGGGAAAAACTTGCTTTCAATTTCAGAACTGGTTTCTTCTGCTGCTGTCCCTCCTGAGCAGGATATACGGTATATAAAAGTGATGATATGCTTAATCTGTAGGTCAGAGTATTAAAGCCTTGTCCCAGCAACAGACCCCCACCAGCAGGGACTCCTTCTAGCCTCCATATCCTTGGCACTGACAGAGGACTCTGCTTTCTGTCAGTGTATTTGTGCAGTGACACATATTGTCTAGTGATTAGATTAACGTTGGCAAAGGCAATATGAAAAACCCACACAGATTACCACTGTCACCCGCAGTAATTACATTTATTCATTTCCATTTAGCCAAGTTTTTACAAGCTGAGCAAGGGGCCAAATAAGCAATAAACACAGAGGCAAGAAATTAAAATGCTGATCCGTTCACTGTGAAAACAATCAAACTATCATCTTTCTTTAGGCAGCTCATTCATCATCCAAGAGGGCCACAGTGTGCTGATATGGAGGGCTGGAAATCTAATGTTATTACATGTAAATTCACTAACATGAAATTACTGCCCCTGATGTGATTTTACTAATAAATTAGTTCATTTCTACCTTTTTGCAAGAGACTTTAGGGACCATGGAGAATTGTACATGAGTCTTGTAATCTCGCCTGCTTTATTTCAAGAGAGCAGACAGTTTAGTTCCTCCACCACCATCCCCTGCTTCACCCTGTGGCTCTTGCCTTGGCACTGTTTCATTAGGGGATAAATTGACAGTCATATTTTTACTGTCTTGGGGCCAGTTTATTGCCTTGGGTCCAGGAGAAGCATCAGAGGATGGAGGGTTCCTGGCGTTGCATTTTACTGCTGTGACGCTGATTGGGAGAAGCAAGTGCTGCAGAATCATTAAATGGTTTGGGTTGGAAGGGACATTTAAGGGCCATCTAGTCCAACCCCCTGGCATCAGCAGGGACACCTTCCACTAGCCCAGGTTACCTAGAGTTCCTTCCAGCCTGACTAATGTTTCCAGAAATGGGGCATCCATCACCTCTCTGGGCAACCCATGCCAATGCTTCAGCACCCTCATTGTATTTTTCTTCATATCTAGACTAAATCAACTCTGTTTTAGCTTAAAACCATCACCCCTTGTCCTTGCACAACACACCCTGGTAAAAGTTTTTCCTCCTTTTTCTTATAAACCCCTGTGAGTTCCTGGAAGCTCACAGTAAGGGCATGGCTCTGCATTAGCTGCACGTGTAGATGTGGCCCTGGGGTCGTTGTTTAGTGATGGACTTGGCAGTGCTGGGTTAATGGTTGGACTTAATAATCCTAGAGGTTTTTTCCAGCATTAATAATTCTGCATTTCTAAGATTCAGCAGTGAAAACTCACCTGATAGTGCTCATGAGATCCACCTGGAGCAAATCCACCTATCAAAATTGCAGTTTTACACTGAACAATGTTCAAGACCAGTGACTAGATCACCGTGTTTAAACTTTCTGGATTCCTTGTACCTGTATCAAATTACCATTTGCTTATTTATTTTTCTAAATTAATATATTTTCAATACATTTATTTATAATATATGTACCAATTTATAGCATTGAAGAGAGAAGAGAGTGTTTCAAAAGCAGCTGCCAGTTCTGAAGTCCCACATTTGTTATGTTTTCATTCGCTTTGAGTGATGGACTAATTCAATTTTCTCCTTTTCTTACCCATTATATCTCTGCCTTGCATGCTTAGCATCAAGGGCACATCTATATTTCACTACAGGTGTTTTAACATTCTTTGGCTGAAGAAAGCCCTGAAGAGGATTTGTTTTCACCATTTCTACCAGATAAATACAGATATTTATCTGCTATAATACAGGTGTCAAATAATTACTTAAGCCTGATATGGTTAATTGAGTTTTTCCTGTAGCTAGTGGGAAGAAATAAAACTTTTTAAGAGAGAAATTTTGAAGCAGATTACTATCTGGGAGTGCCTAAAATAATAATAAGTATCAGAATATATAACTATCTATATAACTATATAGATACATATATATATAAAACTATATCTATTTATCTATCTCTATACATGTATATATATGTATATATATGAGAAGGTGGAGTGTCCTCTTGCTGTGACTGTCTTGATTATCTCCACTTAATGTACTTCAGTTCACCATAATTCATTGGTTCATTTAGCCTCTGCATGCACAAATAGGTTATTTTCAAACTAGAAACTAATCTCTAGGAGTGTTCTTGATAATTTCTACTTATTAACAGGAATGGGAATAAACCAGACCAAAGTGAAATACCCTTGAAATGGCTAGAGCATTCAGTGTTAGGACTTCAGCCTGAATTGATTCAATCTACACATCCAATCCTGTGTGCCCAGACTATAAACTAACAGGGACATTGCCCATGTTTTCCTTCTGACTCAAAAGTCGTCTAAAGCTGTCTCTGAATTTTGAGATTCCTGAGTAATGTCAGCTGGATTTCACTTTAGGAAATAAATTTTAATTCTGTATCAACACTTTGACATAACACAACATTGACTTTTGCAAAGTAATCTCAGGACAAACAAAATCATAACATTTCATTCCTATTGTGAGGAGTGCAGCCATTGTAAATAACTTCTGACTGAAAGGCCATTATTTCATTAAGGAAACAACTAAAATTCCCAATAGTCTTTCTACCCAATAAGCTGACTATTTGTAAATCAGCCAAATTTGCTGTCAATATGGATGAGCTGTTGACAAGTTTAGGACTTTGTCTTATCTCAGTCTTCTTAAAAATGAAATTATACAGTCAGAAGGACCTCAATATATTGAGAGTTTTTATCCAGATCACTGAGATTTACCTACCTGTCAAGGCTGAATGGTGTTGGGATGACAAAAACGGGGGCAGTGATCAGGGCAAGGGTTGTGGTGCAGCAAGGGACATTATTCTGTCCTGACCTACTCTAAAGCAAATTAGAAGCTTCTTCCAGCCAGATCTTCATATTTTTATAAGAATTGAAATGGCATTAAAAGAGATTTCAGGCTGATAAAAGACCCCAAGCATCCAGTTAGCAGCAAAGTGGTACATGAATTCAAGCAGGAGCTTGCCAGACCAATCCACTGTTGGTGAATCAAAGACTGGCTGGCATCAGGGACATCTAATGAGCCATCTAATCATCAGAGCAGTCTTCAAACTAGCCTTGGGTTCAAAGTGGAATCCAGGCAAATCCTGGACTGGGCTGAGCAGCACTGACCTGTTTTCCCCATCTGTTGGAAATCTTTGGCTCCTGCTGACTCAAATGCTGGTAAAGCTGCTGGTCCATCCCAAATTCTCCATGTGGAGGTGTTAAAGCTGAGTTGATGGACACACCACAAATGTGATCACGCTCATCCTACCTAAATTCAGGTACCTGAAAGCCCTGCCAAACCTTTAGCTGAAGATTAAAAGTGGATGGCAGAAGTGTAAGCCATCCTCAGCTTTTTATCCCATTCATTTAACAGAGAATACCTGTTCCAAAGGAGTGGACATTGGATTCTTGTAGGCCCTTCTACAGTTTGCATTTGCATACATAAAGCAAAGCAAAGCTTGTTCCAAGTAAGCTGAATGCACTGTGTTAATAATTAGTCACCCGGGATTGGATTCCAGGGAGGATCTGATCCAAGGCAGGATCAGGTATCCCTGTGTTGAAAACATCAGGCTCTCTCAGAGGGCAGGGGAGATGTTTAGGCATGGAACAACCTCAGTTTTCCATTTCTGTCCGTAGCCAGAGTCCATGAGAGCACTGAGTGATGTCAAGGCCTAAAAACATGGCTGAGGCTGAAGTTTATCTGTACTGAGCCCAGAAGGAGAAGCCTTGGTCCTAAACCCCAGACACTCAGTTTGGGCACCCAGAAGGAGCAGCCTTGCTCCTCAATTCCAAATACTCAGTCGGGGCATCTGGGAGAGACTGAGATTGCAAAATGGGATAGGAGATTAGGTCACTTGTTCAATGGCCTGTAGGTACTAAATGGTGAAGTCAAAACTGACTCCAGATTTTTTGACAACCCATTCTTTGCTGTATTAATTAGATCATGGTGCCTTGCTGGGAAAAATCTCAACATCCTCATCCTGCTTTGGCCCAAAGTGATCAAACACCACTCAATGCCAATCAAGCCTGCTGAGGCATTAAGAGGAAGCTATGTAAAAGTATCAAGAGATGCTGTGTTTGCTTTTCTTTATCCCTGGGATAAATCCAGGAGCCTCTCCTTTGCTGATTTTGTATTATGCATTTGAAAGTGTTGTTGAAGCAGATCAAAACCCGAGGAAGTGAGAGGGGTATTGTTTTGTGCAAGGGTGTTTTGAAGCCTCGGGTTGCTTATACAGCAAAATAAAGCGGTGCTGGCTTTTTCTTTTCTTGCAAAGATCCTTTAGGAATTAATCTGGCAATTCCAGCACCAGAGAAGGGCTCTTCCTTTGCTAATCACCTGGCTTTATTCGGCTCTGAAACTCACTTGGAAGCTCCCTGTGTGTGCGTTAACCAAAGGTACAGGATTATGTTTGTTTAATAATACAGTGGTGTCTTGCTGAACAACTGTAATTTCCATGTACTTATTGATCTTAATTTATAATGCCATTAGCTTTCTAAACTGCCATTAACTAATGATGGGCTCTGTAGGCTTAACAGCTCTTTCAAATCAGTTGCTGACAAGTGGGCCCCAGAAGCATTTGTCAAAAGGGTAATGGATCCCTATCAGAGTGGCAATAAATTAGGTTATAGTCTTATCAAATTAAACAATGGATGAAGGAAAATTAGCTATCAATAAAAATCTATAAAGCTGCCCTGATTATTCCCAGTCAATTATATCAATTAGAGATCAAACAGTGAACCCCCTGCAGTACGTTAAATAGAACTAACCCGGGCCAAAGGCGGCCAAATTGTGTTACAAAATGCAACACCACGGGCAGCTGTAGGAGATAATCATTGCTGTCATTGACAAAGGAGCTGCTTTATTAGAAAGCTGGATGTTGCCTGCGGGCAGGCTTCTGGCAAGAGGACAAAGGCTGTGTGATGAGGAAGGGGGAAGAGGCTTGAACCTGGCTGGCAGTACCAGGAGTGTGTTTCTGGCTGATAGCTCCCCCAACTTTTGTCATTTAAAGCAGGCTGGGCTCCATCAGCTTCTACTGAGCTCTCAGAGAAGTGACTTTGTCAGGACACTCCTTTTCCTCTCTCCCTTTGTTTTTCAGAGCTGTGATGTTGATTGAATTTTCACTAACAGCGCACAGCTCTTTAAAGGTGTAAACTTGTGGTGCTGTTTTAGTCCATATTGTAACTTCAGGCATGGAATAAAGGGTGGTGCTGAGGGGTGATATTCCAGCATCTACTGGAAAAAATCCCACCATACCCTAGAAATTTCCTCAGAAGCCTGAGTCAGTCTTTCTTTCTCTGTTAGAAGGACTTTGCACCTACAAGGAGAAGAGGGTCTCCTTCCCCTTTCATATTTCACATTGCTTCTTTAAGTCACTTTCCCAGGGCTGTCCCAGGTTGGAGTGGGCTGCCTGTGGCCGTGCTATTTTCTGCTGCGGCTTGTGACACACAGGGATTTTCCTCTTCCCAGTTGCAGCGACCTCAGGGTCCCAGGCTATTGGAAAATGCTCTGAGACCTGCGGCCCCTCTGCTCTGGAACCAGGCTGGATGAGCTGGGAATGTTCACCTGGGGAAGAGAAGGATCCAGCGAGAGCTCAGAGCCCCTTCCAGAGCATAAAGGAGCTCCAGGAGAGCTGGAGAGGGACTGGGGACAAGGGACGGAGGGACAGGACACAGGGACTGGCTTTCCACTGCCAGAGGGCAGGGATGGATGGGATATTGAGAAGGAATGCTTCATGTTGGTCACTATTGCCAGTAGCCTGTCTGAATAGAGACATTTTGATTCTTCCTGTTTAAAATGTTGGCTCAAATGCAGGAGAAACAGGCTTCTTTTTGAAAGTTAAGTACTGTTTTCCTCTCTTTCTTTCTCTTCTAAAGAGACCCAGAGACACAATTGCATCAGCACTGAAGGCCAGCCCATCTTCACACACACAAAAAAGCAGAGAGACATAAGAAATCACACAGGCTGAAAAATGAGACAACCAAGCTAGGAAATATTGAAATTAAGGTCATCAAAGTTTCCGTAAATCAGCTCATTCGTGATAATACTTCAAAGGAAAATTTTGGATATTGTGGTGGTGATTTACAAAATCTTACAAGAGGCTCCTTATTTTTTCCTTCTTTGAGAAAAATGATGGTCCAGCAGCATAAAAAAACCCCACAGTACAGTCATGAACCCAAAGGCAGGATTTTTTTTCCATTATCACAGGCACTGCTATTACATAAAAGCTTTCTTTTTTTTTCCTAAATATCATATTTAATCCAGTGGAAGCTGAGCTTTAGGGGTGCAGTCCTCAAAATCTGGATTAAACTCCCAAAGATACCCAAGGTCACCCTAAACCTCAGGGTTTTTTCCCACTGAAATCAGCAATGTGGGGCTCTGCTTTAAGTTCTGCAGCACAAATCTGCAGGTGTCTGCATGTGCACGTGCAAGTATTTTTGAAGAATTACAAAACAAAACACACCCTGAGCTCACGCTTCTTCCAGCAGAGGAGTTTTGAGAGAACAAAAATTGATTGATGCTATTCATATGCACTACAGAACACCGGAAGGCTTTCAAATGCTCTGTGATGAGACTAGACTTGACTGGAATACCTGTAATATTTCTTGCTGAGCAAAGCACTTAGTAAATGGAAGTGAAGATGATCAAATTTGGTCCTAAGGGATGCCAGGATATAACTGCTCGAGTTTTTTGATCCTGTTCAGACTTTTGAATGTGCTTTATTGTGTGCCTGAGAGTCACCTCTTTCAAGACACATGATCTCCATCCTTTTTGAAACCAGGCATATGTGTCAGTACTTGCAGGGCTGGGGTGTGACTGCACATTGGTTTGTAGTAAAGCCAGCAGAAAAGGAGGAATGGTTTCTGTTGGAACACGCCCCTTTGAAATTTCCACTTCAGAAATCCTGGCTGTACTATCAGGATTTCTTTCTGTGGGCAAATGTTGGTACATAAATAAGTATAGGAGTCTCTTTTTCCATTTCCCAACACTCATTAAAACAACAGAGATGAGGAAAGCAAAATAAATGTACTTTTCATTCAAATTTTCAGTGTGGAAACGTTCTGAAATGGAGTAACACTAAGAAAAATCCATGTGCTGCTTCCAAAAACAGAGATTTTATGTAGAAAAAAATATTAACAGCTCAGTAATTTAAAAAAAAAATTGATTTATTAATTTCTTATTGGAAAGAAATGTTCTCTAAATTTTTTCAAGAGCTGAGTTAAGAACTGACCCCTCTTTTTCCTCTCAAAAATGGACTGAAAGCTTTCTGAATTTAACGACTATGAAACATTGGAAAGGAGTGTCTGGGAGGCTGTGTAATATCCATCACTGAAAATCTTACACAACATGCAAGAAAAGACAAGAAAGAAATTTGAGACAGAGTGAGGGACCTTACTTTGTGGAAGGGCAGACCCCAAGTTGCAATTTTGGAGTATTTTCTAAGTTTCTTTTGATGTCTCTGCTCTGTAGCTGGTTAAATAAATGCTCAGGATTGGTGCCAGTGACTATGTCAACACTTATTAGAGGAGCTAAACCCTTACAAATCGATGGGCCCTGACAATATTCACCTGAGGGAGTTTGGAGAGCTGGCTGACATCCTTGGGAGGCCACTCTCCACAAGCTTTGAGATGTTGTGGAGATCATGGAATCACAGAATCATGGAATCACTGATTGGCTTGGGCTAGAAGGCATCTTAAATCCATCCAGGTGGAGTCCTCCAGGGTACAGTATTGCTCCCTGCACTGTTTGATGTCTCCACAAACGATCAGAATGATGGGATTGAGGGTACCCAGAGGTCTCCTGATGATACTAAACTGAGTGGGGAAGTGGACACTTGGGAAGGAAGAGCTGCCCTGCAGGAAGACCTGGATAGGCTGGAAGTGCAGACTAACAAGAACCTTAGGAAGTTCAACAAGTGTCAGACCTTGCACCTGGGAAAACATTATCCAGGAGTACAGCACAGGATGGGATCCACTCATCTGGGGAACAGTTTTCTGGAAAGACATCTGGGAGTCTGGGTGGACAGCAAGCTCCAAAGGGTGAACAATGTGTTGCTGGAGCACAGAAAGCCAAGAGGATGCTGGGCAGCATCAACAAGGGCATCATCAGTAGAGATAAAGAAGTAATTATCCCACTATTGTCAGTGCTTTTCAGGCCAAACCTAAAATACTGTGTTTAGTTCTGGTTCCCACCATGGAGAACAATGTGTTCAGGCTGCAGAGGGTCTATAGAAGTGACATAAAGAAAGAACTGGGAATTTTTCTATATGAGGAAAAGCTGAGAGAGCTGGATTTGTTCAGCCTTGAGGAAAGATAGCTTAGGGAGGAACTTATCACCATGTTCCTGTATTTAAAAGGCATTACAAAGGAGGTGGAGGCTCTATTTTTAAAAGGATTCACATAGAAAAGATGAAGGATAAGAAAGGTGGGACCAAATGTTCCTTGAGATCCCTTCCATTTTGGTATTCTGTGATTCTGTGATTAATTGGAAATAAATGTTAATTGACAATTATTCTAACTTCAGTCCTGGGAGCCAGCTTTCTCCAAATATTCCTGAGTAATCCATTTGACTGCCCTGAGAAGGTTTGGTCTCAAACTCTTCCCTCTCTCTTAGAGACCTCCTCATCCTCACTTCCTGCTCTGACAGCATCAGCCAGAAGAGCATTGGGAGGCCACAAAGCAGCTAATGGTGCAAAGCTTCCTGGAAATAAAAAATAATTCTGAAACAGCCCAGGGACTGAGAAATTTGGAGTCACGTAGACACTCTCCTGCAGAATCCTGGGTCACTAATCTTCCCTTTCACCAGAGCACCTCTGCAATTGGATTCCAGGACTCCTTTCCCAGCAGAGAGGCACAGCATCAGACACCATACGCAGGAAAGTGGCGTGGATGCACAGAGGGGGAAGGGAAAGAAAGTAATTTAGCATCTGGCGAAATGGATTGTGAGCATACAGAAGATGTTATACTATTAAGACTTCTCTCTGTCTCCCTTTCCCTCTCTCTCCTTCTTTTATTAAAGGCCTAGGCAATTTAAAAATGGAGACTGTATCCCACTTAATAGCCTGGCTGTTAATCTGCTCACCAGTCAGCTCTCAGCTCTAAGTATCGAACGCACAAAAAACCCTCCTCCTGTCACCAGCTGTGGTTAGGGAGTGACTGTCCTCAGGGGCTCCAAGCCTTAAAAATAAATAAATAAAAGAAAATTCTCCGCTGAGAAAAGGCAATAATAGGAGTCTGCTGTTGTCTAACCTGCCATATAAATGAAACAATCAAAGAAGACAACAAAGGAAACTCCACTAACATCCAGAGGCAAAAGCAGTTTGCTGTAATATATCCTGTCTTGGGGAACTATTTTTAGCCAAGCCCCTCTTTTTTTAACAGGCACACACAATCTCTTTCTAATTTTGATTAAGAGAGGAGAAAAAAAAACCAAAACACAACAACTTGAAGACAGGTAGGGAAGAACGTGAAGAGGCAGGCTGCTACAAGAGAGAGATGAATTAAAACAAATCCTTGTGCTGGTATAAAAGATAAAAATAAAAATTACTTTGAATGTTTAAATAAAAGCAGCTTGTGATCTGAGCACTGTTCAGCTCTCTGAAAACTCAGCCACTGCTGGTATTTAATGTTTTTGCTGTGATCACATGTAGGCACTAATGACCTGGAACCCTGTTGTGTTTGGAGCTGCATCAGCATTGCTTAAAAAGATGTTCTGACCTCAAATATATATATATATATAAATATATAAATTCATTTTAAGCATTTAATATACATAGATGCATACCTGCACACATGTGAGCAAACACATACACATGTAGTTAATAACACGTGTCATGTACACAAAGCACACATTTAAATCTTAATAATGAATTCTCATTAAAAAATCTTTCTGAGATTTAGGATGGGGATTAATTTGGCGATTTCTCTTTCCAAGCTCCTGGCTGTGATTTGATCAAGTGGTTATGCATGTCCCAGAGCTAAAAAACACCCAGATATTCCCTATTCAGGGTCCAACTCTGAATTAGCAGCACTAGAGATATGAACCTGTGGAGGTTATTGAGGCCACCAGAGTGAATTGTGGCTGGCAGCCCCAACCGACACGTGAGAGCACCTTTTGAGCATTCAGATGGTGGGGACTATATTTTAGTTCTGCCCCACCAAATATTTGCTTTCTTGGGACTATCTAAGAGAGCATGAATGAGCATTATCACATCTCTCTGTGTTTCTCTATAAATGTTATCCCATGTACCTTTAGAGAAGATTTCTGCTTTTGAGCTCATTGTCCTTTATAAACTTATGACTACCTTTATAAACAAATTACTACTTCTCAGGTCTTTCATGTTCAAATGACCCCTTCTCCTGCAGGTGACCCCTTTTTCTGCAGATGACCACACCCTAGAAGTGTCACGCCTCTCCACAGCTGATATGCAGAATTCTGTCTGTGACAACCTCAGCTGTAGGCTGATGAACTTCATCCACAATTCTAAATCTGTGTTTTGGCCATACTTTGGCCCAGTTTCAATGGGGTAAGTGAATTTTATTGTCTAGAGAAAATATTCCAGGGTTTGCAGATTGCAACGCGTTCACAGGAGATGTGATTGCAGTAATGTTAATCTCAGGTTGACCAGAGGGTTCTCCTTACCAAAATCCCAACCCAAGCTTTGCTCATTAATGTCTCTACATTGAGTACAAAGGTTGGTGATCTCTAACACGCATTCCTGAACTGGCCTTTAGAGAAGAACACAGCTTAACCTGCTGTTAACTTCTCTGGCACCAACACATGTTCCTTCTGCATTGCCTTTTGGAGGCATCTGACCATCTCTGCTGTGTGTATGGGGGCATACAAAACCCTGAACTGGCCACTTATGGTGGTATACATTTGGAATCAAAACCTAAAGTTTTATCCACTCATACCCTTAGGTCTAGAGGTGGTAGGATACCATGTAATGGCCTCGAGCAGAGTCATTGCATAGCAAACCTTCCCTATAAATTCCTGTTAATTGGATGACAGCCCTGGGCAGAGCATTAGTTAGTGAGGAATTTTAAATGTAATTTGGCAGCTTGGAGGCACCAGCCCCTTCAAACCTACCGGTCATCTCCTGAAAAGTTATTTAATAAAATACAGCTTGGAAAAAAATAAAAAGTTTCTGTTGTTGTTGGCAGTCTTGACTGAAAGCCAAAGCTCTAAAATTGGTTTCTTGCTGCTGGGAATAAAAATTGCTGTCCACAAATGTCAGAACTTTTTTTTGTAAGATGTTTCTAGAAATTCTACAAATTTACATAGAAATACTTTTATTAAGAAGTAATGACTCTCTTTTGTTAACAGTCATTGCTGATTAATAGGTCATCTTTAATAAAGATTAGCCCCTTTTTGCTATGCCCAGTGGGTAAATATTGGGCCCACCACCCTGTCTAATATCCTCTATTACTGCACTTAAAACCATTTATAATTCAGAAGCCTTACATCCAAAGCACACTTATTCCTGCTATTAATCATTCATCAGCCTTTGATAAAATGTTAAAATACCATCCCTTTACATAAAGACTGACCAGCAGATTGACAGATCAGGCCAAATGCAGTTGGTAGCAGGAGCTCACACCTCACTAGTTTTAATGAGATGATTGAGATGTAAAAGTTAACTTTGACAAATGAGTTTGAGAATCAGAGGTGGATGGAACAGGTGCATCCTTTGCCTGGTTATTGCTCCCTAAAGAAACTGATGTTTCTAGGTTTTCATGATCCAACAGATCAGGGATTCTGTGATTCTGTGATATGATTCTATGGTTCTATGATATTCTATGATATTCTATGGTTCTATGATATTCATATTCTATGATATTCTATGGTTCTGTTCTGAACTTTTACTTCCTGACTAGGCCAAAACTGCTTCTTTATGTCCCTGCTTTACCCACTGATGTTTCTCCTGTGAAGCATGGGTATCATGGCAATCTTCTCCCAAGAAACAAGCATCAGAAGAGGAGAAAATGGCCTCAAGTTTTGCCAGGAAAGATTGAACATTAGGAATAATTCCTCCACTGGAAGTATGCTCAAGCGTTGGACGAGACTGCCAGGTCAGTGGTGGAGTCAATGTTCCTGGAGGGATTTAAAAGCTGTGTAGATGTGGCACACGGGGACATGGGTTAGGGACGGGCTTGGCAGTGTTGGGGGATGTTTTCCCTCACTGACCTTAAAGATCTTTTCCAACCCAAATGATTCTTTGATTCTAACAGTCAGCTCACCCAAGCTGACCATCAGAGGTGTCCAAGGCAGGCTGCATGCAGCTTGGATCAGCCTGGTCTAGTAGAAGACGTCCCTGCCTATGGGAGAGGCTTAGAATGAGATGATCCTTAAGCTCCCTTCCAACCCAAACCATCCCACGATTTTACGATGACGATCGCGGACACGCAAAGTCAATGAACGCTTTTCCCTTTCCCCCCTTGCACCTCCCAGCTGCGCTGAGATTGAAGCCCCATTTCCACCAAACACTCAACTCCTTGCTGTTAATTTCAAGGCCGGCTGACAGAGCTCAGCTTGGATCTGGTGCCCGTCGGGAGCCGGGATGCAGTTTCCACTCACAGATCACACATCGCTGAGTGATGCTCGGAGAGCCCCTGGCTCCCGCGGCCCCGCGCCCTGCGAGGTGACATTAGCGCAGGGTAATGATGTGTAAATGTGTCAGAACTGTGCCACCTAGTGAAAGCGCTGCCTCCTTCCCCGGGTGAAGTCACACTGTTCGCTCCACAGCAAGCCCCAGTATAATTAGCGTTAATTTGGTTTTTCGGTAGCTGGCTGAGGCGCAACTCCCTGCTCAGCCGCTCTCTGCTGCTCCTGAAGATGCTGCTCGGTGTAATCAGAGATTCATTAGGGATTTGTTTCCTCCGTTTCTGATTGCAAAAGAAAATTATTATTTATGTTTTTAGGATATTTTATAAAATAGATTTTCTGCATAAGAGAACTAATCGAAAATGGAAAAGGCTTTGGAAGGGAGCTAGTTATTAATGATGTGCTGGATTTTTTTATACTTTACAGCTACTGCTGACTGTCAATTTTTGGACACTTTTTTTCCCTCATTATACAGTGCAAATTCCTTACTACAAGAATATTTTTCTTTTGACAAAGTTTTCATTTCCAAAAAATGTTGATTCTGTTTCTTATTGCCAGCTCCTCCTGTTTCACAAGCCTTTAAAGCAAAGTTCCATGTTTCATTTGGAAATATCCATTAAAACCATGGTGTACCCTGTAAAAATACGAAATTTAAATAAACTACTTCTGGTTGATTTAAATCAGTTTTGGGGAATTAGTTTTTCTTACTTTATTGTTATTATTGTTCTTGTGTTTCTTGTGATTTTGTCTCTATTTTTTGTGAATACAGTGCAACAAAAAATTTTAAAAGCATATTTTATTTTTTGGTTAAAAAAACTGTTCCAAATTAACTTTCCTGGTAACAGTCAGTGCCAGCAATATTCTGACAGAATATTGCTGGCACTGAATACAGATATATTCTGTATAGCCCTCCTCATTTTTGACACAGTGCGATAGTGAGCAGAGACAGAAAATGTCCAATTAATTAATCAGAGAGAAGATTTAAAAGAAAGAGAATGTTTCACTTCTTTTTTTTTTTTTACTTGTTTTTCAGGTTTTTGTTTGCTTTGCATAAAACCTGATCACATAGGAGTAATTGCATTGAGATATTGTGGAGGTTTAAATGACTATAAAAGCAAAACCAAACAAAGCAGAGTAAATTCAGAAAGGTTAATCACAGAATCACAAAATAATTGATACTCTACATTGGAAGGGACCTCTGGAAACCAATTCTTTGCTAAAGTAAGGTGAAAATGGCTGTCCTAAATTCTGGTTTTCCTTCAGCTAGTAGCATTTGGTGTGAGTGGTGATTACCTTAAGACATTTTCAAATCTTGGTGGTTTCATGCTTTAACACTTTTGGAACATCACGATGTCCAGAATTCAAAAGATTTTAGTGCAAACATCAGGAATCATATCCCATAAAACTCAGCACTATTTTGCTGAATGCATTAACCTAACTGAAAATACATATCATTATTGAGTTAGAATGCTTCTGTTTGGGCAAGATATGTGCATTTAACTGCAGGCTTCACCACAGGAGCTGGTCACCCTTGACTCCTTTTAGAGTCATTGCAAAGCAATTGGCACTAGAAGTGATTCATCTCAGCTTAGAGTAGGTGCCTAAAATAGGTCAGATGAGTCACACTCTGGTAGAATCTCTTTCTTTACTGACTGGAAAGGAAACCTAGGATTGACCTCTTTACATTGCTCTCATTTTGAAATTTGGGGAAAATTTCCTTTTTAAAATTTCCTGGGGCTGAAATTGCTGAAATTGCCAAAATACCACGTTCTGCATCCTCGAAGACTGAGCCATCCTGAAACATTCGCATTGAAAATATGGTTTATATTTTAAAAAAATTAAGAAGGTATATATTGAATTGAAAGCTAGCATTGAATTTAGCAATATTGATACTTGTAGTTGTTTTGTTTAATATTAAGGTCTTTCACTTGTTTTTTCAGTACCTATTTAACAGTTTTCTAAATGAGGTCAAAGTCTTTATTACCATCTTAGAGGCATGGAAACTGTGGGACAGAGGGTTCTCAGAATCACAGAGAAGAAGGTAGAAGGGTTGTCTGGAGGTCCACCTGGACCAACTATCACAACCACTAGGTCATGTTCAGCCAGAGTTTTTTCCAACAAATCTTTAAATCTTCTGAGGAGGGAACTTCTATGAGGTCTCCAAGCCCCATCTCCAGTGCTGATAAACCTCAGAATGAAAACCTTTTCCTGACACCCAGTCTGAACTTTCCAATCTGCAATCTGTGGTCTTGACTGTTGTGTTTACAGTCAATGGAGAAGTGTTTTAGTCTTTTTTGTTTGTAGCTACTTACCAAGTCAGTATGGGTTGGTTTTAGGTTGCTCTTAGACTCCGTTTTACCATTCTAAATAAGAGCTGCCTCTGCAAAGTCTCCTTGCTCATCATTTTCTTTAAAGCCTTTTTTGTTTAATTTCTCTGTGTAGAACTGGAACAGGAGTCCCTAACTAGACTTGATGTCCCAGAAGTTACTTCAGCAGATTAATAAAAGAGACTAGACTAGACTAGACTAGACTAGACTAGACTAGAATAGAATAGAATATTTACATTGGAAAGAATTTTCAATAATCATCCAGCTCATCCATCCTGACAGTATCAGGGCTGACCAAAAATTGAAGCATGTTGTTAATGCCCTTGTGCAAATGTTGGCAGGCTTGGGGTATCAACCACCACTTCAGGAAGCCTGTTCCAGTGTTTGACCTCTCTCTTGGAAAAGATTCTCCAGTGTCTGTTATAAACCTCCCCTGGTGCAGGAATTAATAATTCCCAGCCTCTTATCGCTGGATACCAGGGAGAAGAGATGATATTCACCTGCAGACTGCCCTGACTGGCTTGTAACTCTTTGGCTCCTCCTTAGTGTCTTTCTTGAGGATTGGAAAAATCTTTTCCCATCGGTCTTTTCCAGTCAGCAATACCTCCACTTAGGAGCCATAATAGTTCATAAATGACAGACAGAGACGTCACCCAGCCACATCAGCTGACACTCTTAGTATCTTCAAGTGTATTGACCTGATCACATGGATTTGATTGAGCTTCCCTGAGTAATGTCTTGTCTGCTCCTTCCTCACTCCTGGCTGCCCCTCTCCCTGCCAAGCTGTGTCAACCCACTCAAAGGTCTGGAACTATCTGGGCTTCTGAAACTGATCCTGAGAAGGCCTTTTGCACTTCAGCCTTTTCCACTCTGCTGATAATAAATCAGATTTTCTCCTGCATCCAGCAGTGGACTTGCATTTCCCCTGAACTTCCCTCTGCCACTGGCACACCTGTGGATTCCCTCCTCTCTGCTGTTATTCTTCTCTGTCTTAGTGCCAGCTGGGCTTTGGTCTTTTCCTTTCATCCCTAAGAGCACAAACAGAGCTTTGATGCTCCTCCTTTGTTTCTGTTCCTTATTTTTGCTTTGTGTGTGCTTCCTTCTAGCATTTTAGCTCATCAAGAAGTTCCTTGATTAGCCAAGCAGTCCTGGTGAATTTCTTTCTCTTCTTGCACACACAGAACATTTATTCCAGTGCTCTTTGGTGAATTTTCTTTAGAAGTATGGCAGCTCCCCACAGCAGCTCCCTCTTCTCTGCCTGCTTGCAGGGGAGTCTATACAGCACTTTTTACTGACATAGTTTGTTCTCAAGAAATCCACAGTTCTGACTCTGGGACCACCTTCCCCAGCCTTCTTCTGGATCCTGCAGCCTTACTGAATCACTGCTGTCCCAACTTTCATCTCTAGCCTTGTTCACCTATAGGAGTGTGCCTCTTGTTGATGGAGTGACAAAATTATCTTTTGTCCTCTCAAAAAGGAAAGAAGTTCAGAAGTTTCTCTCCTCGATTCGGTGAAAAAGTCACCTCATAGGCTTAGGGGACTTCAAACTTAAGGAGAGCCAATTGGACAGAAGCCAAAAAG
Source organism: Arremon brunneinucha (assembly GCA_035583215.1). Lineage (NCBI taxonomy): Eukaryota > Metazoa > Chordata > Aves > Passeriformes > Passerellidae > Arremon > Arremon brunneinucha. The sequence continues at coordinate 108,960,217 of JAWWEX010000182.1, read as the reverse complement.
TCCCACTTAGGCAATTTACTAGAAAAGGGAGTGAACAAAGAAACTAATCACTTTTGTGAGGTGTTTTACTAAAAACAAGAACCTCTTGCACTTGGCTCGGTTTTTCTCTGTTTGTTATTTTGCCATTTATTAAACCTTTTTGTTTCCGACACAGCAACAGAAGCCATCCTGCTGACTTTTGTGCCTCCAAGAGTCACTGAGCTATCTTAGGTGTGTTATAGACCTCCAAGAGCTTATGAGACCTAGCCTAAAGAAGCTACTATAACATTCACCACCAGTTTTTCCCAGCTGATGACCAGCAGGGCTAGCAGAGAACTGGCCCTGCTTATCCTTTCTAGTATTTAAATCACTGAATGTCTTGCCCAAAGCCACCCAGAGTCAAGACTATAATCTCTTCTTATTTTACTTTCTGTTTTGTCTTAAATGAAAATGTTCTATAAATATGTGCAAGCAATGAGGAGTTAGGAAGTCTCTGAAGACATCTTCCCATCTTTGTGCCTTATTTGCTGGAGAAGATGGTTAAAAAGCATCTTATCTTACTTGGGAAAAATAGCTGTACATTTGCCAAGGTCAGCAAGATGCAAAGCAATTCGCTAAGGGCTATGTTCTCCTCTCTGATCCATTCTGCCAATTTCCACTTCATATTCAGCAATCTGTCCACACATGGGCCTCCTAAGGATGTCAGCAAGAATTCCACAACCACAAGAGAGGAGCTGGGCCCTTCAGAAGTTACTTGCTCAAGTTAAAACTACCTCAGGGCAGTTTTGACTCATGCATTTAGTTCCTTTGACTGATGAATTTGGTTCCTTTGGATAAAATTATATGTATTCACAAGCTGCTGTTTTGTCTGTCAGGACAGAAGAAGTGTAAATAAAAGGAACACAGAGCTGGAATGGGTTGCTGCGATCAGAATCTTGCTGAGCAGATCATATGGTGCCTTCATCTCTTTATCAGGTCCCATCTTCAGCCAGATTTTAGCTGTGTCTTAGTGGTCTTACTAAAATGTTGTTCCAGAGTTTCATTTCCTTGGTGGTTGGGAACCTAATTTTCAGCCTAAAATGATTGTTTGCTTGTTTGTAAGCAGTTGTTCCTTTGCCAGCTTTGTCTATTTGTTTAAACAGCTTTTCTCCCTTTTGGCCTTCTTATTCTCTTCTCTCCTCTGTGATGTTACTCCTTCAAAGCCTTTTCTGCAAAACTAATGCAGTCTTGCTCTTCTTGCCTCTTTTCATGTGTCAGTTTCCTTCCCCTTGTTAGCTACAATGGCCTTTTTCCCCATCTCTTCCAATCTGCAATCTTTTAACTTGAGTGTATATGAATGATCTGTGTGAGGCACATTTCTGGGTGCAGGCAAAAAACAAAGTCTTGTCCTTCTTAAAACATGTTAAATGTCTTGCTGGACAACCCAACCTTCCTAAACCCTCCATTTTCTTCCTATTTTCAATGTGGTTCTATTGCTGCTCCTTCACTTTCCTCTGCGTCACTCAGCCCCTCCTTCTTTGCCTTCTCTGGGCACATCCTTCCTGCCCAATTTTTTTCTCTTTACTGATATATATTTTAAAAAGGAAAGTAACCATGTATTTTTTGTAAAGAAAAACACACAATAATATTAATAATGTAATCACAGAGAGAAGAGAAGAGAAGAAAGAGAAGAGAAGAGAAGAGAAGAGAAGAGAAGAGAAGAGAAGAGAAGAGAAGAGAAGAGAAGAGAAGAGAAG
>JAWWEX010000182.1:108931717-108947424 GCA_035583215.1 Arremon brunneinucha | reverse complement strand
AGGAAGGAAGGAAGGAAGGAAGGAAGGAAGGAAGGAAGGAAGGAAGGAAGGAAGGAAGGAAGGAAGGGGAAAACTGAATCACTATTAACAACACAGTCCTGGACAACTCAGTCCAAGTGATTTATTTGTCCAGGAATGGTGCCAGGACAGAGGTGACCCTCTGGGAGCAGCAGGTCCTGTGCTGCAGAAGTAGCTAATGCATCAGCCTGGAATCCAAGGCTAGGGAGTTAAAGGAACAAGAGGAACCACAGCTTCCTCTCCTAATGTCCTCAGAGTGACTGCCCTGGCCTAAGGGATCACTGTTTCCTAAGGACCACTGAGAAGTTTCCTGGGATTTGTAAAAGTTTACATTTTAAGTCCCTCAGTCACATTAATCTCAAACTTTTGTGCCAAAACACTGTTTGGGGAATCCAAATGGGATCACCTGGTAATCCATGTCCAGCCCTGGAGGTGAATTTTCATCACCCAGAGCTCTGGCAGCTCTGTCTTAGCATGGGTCCTGCTCCTTCCTCCTGCCCTGCTCAGCACTAATCCTCTCCAGAGCTCTGACTAGAGGGGTGCCCTTCTTGATCCAAAGCCCACTTGCAATAGCAATGATCAAAATGACTTTATCTTGCCTTAAATAATCTCACATGGGTTCTCACAATCCAGCTCTGTTTTCATTGTTCAAATCCATAATATCAGGCTGGAGCGACTCCTCAACAAAGCTGCTCTTTCCTGACCCCTTGACATCTTGGGCAAGGAATATAATGACCTCCATTGATTCAGCCGCTGGTAGCAAGAATGAAGGGGAAGAGGTTTCCCATTTCCTCCCCAGTGAGGTTTCTGCATTGGTGGAATTGTTAAAGGATTTTGTTTTCTGTCCAAGAGAGCCTTTTGCTGGTGCCAGGGTTGCGTGCGGGAATAAAAACAAGGAACAGAGGCGAGGGGGAGAGAAGTCATTCAGACGAGGGAAGGATTTGCTCCGTGCAGGATGTCCCTCTGTTTGGAGACAGATAGAGCTGGGATGAATCTCATTACAAGGGGAAAGTGCAGCACAGGGAGAGTAAATTTACTGATCAGTCTGACAACTCAAACTTTACTCTGAGGATTCAAGAAAGGTGGAAATCTCGTTCAAGACCTTTAATGGTGGAGCTGGGATAGCAGGCACCCTTCAGGTTAATCTGCAGGGGGTTTGGATATGGAATTCTTGACAAAAAGGTCTCTGCCGCATGTAAAGAACCTCCCTAGAAGGTATTAGAAGCTGCTCAGGTCCATCTGTGCTGTCACCCCTCTAGGTCACACCACCAGCAGCAAACACACCCAGGATCTGCCCCCTCACAACTCCCTCTGTGAGCACAACTCATGTTCAGGTAACAACACCTACTTGGTGGAAACACAGAAAGGAGGAAAGATTAATAAAACAGAACTTGTGGAGGAGCTGGGCATAGTCTCACTTCATATGTTTTAGCAGCTAAAAATAAACCCACATTAAAGTAGGTGATATATTTTTATAGCCTTTTAAAGGAAGTCTCAGACAGACTGAATGAAATAAGGGAATCTTGCTATAAATGCAAAGTAGGTCCAGAGTTTTTTCTGGTTTGTTTTTATATCTCTGCTTTTAAGGAATACTTAGCAATACCCGAGATCAAAAAGCTTCTACAGCCTCCTCAAATGTTTAGCAAACAAAGTGTAACTGGAGAAAATTTCTACTTCCTTTATGTTTCTTTTCATTACTTTGTCTCCTGCTCAGTAGTGAAAGGTACTTGTGCATTCCATAGTGTAATTTTGCAAGGATATCTTCCCTGGGTTTCCTTATTATCCCACAGTGTAACTAGTACACATCAATAGAAGTATTTGTCATCAGATACAGAGTGTGTGGTGTAAAAATACGGCCAGAGGTGTGTATGGGAGGAAAAGAGAAGTATCTGCCCGGTTTGCTGTGAAATGCACAAATAAGATCATAAAATTATGGAATTATTTGGGTTTGAAGGGAGTTTAAGCCCATCCAGTTCCAACTCCCTGCCATGGGCAGGGACACCTTCCACCATCCCAGCTTTCTCCAAGCCCTGTCCAACCTGGCCTTGGATTCTTCCAGGAATGGGGCAGCCACAGCTTCTCTGGGAAATCTGTGCCAGGGCCTCCCCACGCTCACAGGGAAGAATTTCTTCCTCATATCTAATCTCAACCTGATTTTTCAGTTTAAGGCCATTCCTCACATGATCACAAGAAGAAAATTGGACAAAGTTAGACCCGATGAGTAATATTAGAGGTTTTTATAGTTTAAGCTCATGAGACACTTGAGACTTGTAACATTTCTTCCTGGGTTGGGATGGGATTATATTTAAAGGCTGGGTATTTCTGCAGCCTGGAGAAGCTGCACAGCCCTGCAGTAACGCAATCAATACAAGTTAAAGCCAGTGTGAAACATTATGTGTTTGTGAGTCAATTAGATTCATCCACCAGAGGTCATTAGATGATCAAATGACACTTTCCTACTGTCTTTATAAGTAAAGATATCAGCATTCTGTGCTATAAAAAATGCATTCTCATTAATAATAAAAACCTTAAAGGAGAAATAGAAGTGTTATGAAGTAAATTATCATACAGGGAAGTTCATGATTTTAAATAGCTTTGATAAGAAAACAAAAATAGGTTCTGGATAATGTTACAAAGAGAAATTAGAATTCTCATGAATTCTTATTCCAAAATGATGGGAGATACTTAGAAGGTAAGTTTGACTCTCCATTATTCAAATGACATATTTCTAATTGTATGGTCGAATGGCATCAACTCTGCCAAGAATGGCCCATGACTATATAAAATATGAGGTAATAAGAGAGAGGTGCCTAATTGTGCTTGTAATGAGGTGGAATGAATCTCCCAGCTTTCATTGCATACCTTTACACCAATGGAAAACAGAAGTCCTTCTGCCAAATAAAATAAAGTAGATTTAGAAACAGAGAAAAACTTTCTGTTTTTTCCCTGTCTAGTTTCTCCCTATCCTCACTTGGACTTTTTCATTCTCTTAGTTTCTCTACCTGTGATAGAACCGTACTCTTTCTTCTCAAATACCTTCTTATTTCATTTCAGATATCACCTAAATGTAATATCCTTCTGTTCTGGCTTAAGTTCTTCAACTCCTCCATTTCTCATTTTGTCTCTACAATTTCATTAATTTGGGGACTGTTCTTGCAGTCACTGCTGAAAGAAATGAGCTTCATGCAGGATTATTAATGTATCTGAAGATTTCAAATCTTCTGGGATCACTTGGGATTGCTTCTCAGTTACAGTTGTCCTCTTCAGTGTATTAAAATTGGTAGAAGATAATAGGAGATATTTGTGATGGAGAAATTCATAATCTATCAAATACCTTTTATCCATTTTCCCCAACATAACCCTTCCCTTCCCACTAAGTACCAGGTACATTGTTCACAAGGGAAGCAACATTTTAATATTTTTAAATATTTTTATCAAAGGGTGAAGTCAAAGCTGCTCAGAGGGCTCTGGCAGCTGTGATTTGGGTTTGTAGCCGTATCTCAAGCAATGAAGGCACAATGAAAATTAGCTCAGTCTTTCCTCTGTCCCAGGAAGATTAATGATTTTGGTTCTTGTGTCCGAGATCTCCATCTTGCCTAGGAGATCATGGCTCTTCTGAGTCACTTGGGAGTTTAGCTGTAAATGTCAAATTTTAGCCACTTTAGCCTGAATAATTTTTCACTTTTAATCTCCATGTGTCATCTAATCTGCCACAAGGATTGAAACTGGGTACAGGGTCCCATCTGTTGCTGAACAAAGAAGTGACTGATTTTGCAGAGCAGAGAACAGAAATCCCAGGAAGGGGTGGGAGGCCAGGATGTGCTGAGGCTTCATACCCAAGGATGATCCTGTGATGTCAAAGGCTTATGGGCAGAAGAGCTCTAGGATTGAATTTTTGGCACCTTATGGTGGGCTACTGGAATTTCTACGGTGGACTTGCTATCCTTGCACAGTGAAAGCAAACCTACTGGAAGGAAGTGAAATCCTCTGATTTACTTCCACAGTTCTTCCACAAGGAGTCCTTGATTCCCAAAGGTGCAGGATACCGCCAACAGAAGAGATGCAAAGTCCACCTATAATATCACATTTAAATTAAAGAGCAATGGGAAAAAAATAAAATATGGGAGGCAAAGGAAGATTGAAGTCTGGAGGTGAGGGGAAAGCCACTCTGGATTCTGTAATTTAAACTTTTATTTGTTTAAATGTATAAAAGAAGAAGGAGGGAAATAGATGTCTCCTTACTGGTTAGCCATGCCTGAGGCTGCTGGTAAGAAGTTTAGGATCATGAAGAATCCCATTAGCTGCAGGAAAATTATTCAATTTAGCATCATCTATGCCTGGTAACAGTGAGTTGACCTGAGCTTGATTTGAGAAATAAAGCAAGTATTACATGTATGTATACATATGTATGGTGGTTTAAATTAGGCAGAAGCTTTAGAATATTTAGAATCATTGAATTTTTAAGGTTGGAAAAGGTCTCTGAAATTATCAAGTTCAACCACTCACCCAGCACTGCTGAAGTGACCTCTAACCCATGTCCCCAAATGCCACATCCACACATTTTTGAACACTTTCAGAGATGGTGACTCTACCCTGGGCAGCCTGTTCCAATGACTGAATTTTTCATAACCCACCCAAAGTATTAATGAACATTTTTACTTTCCCAGTCAGAGAGTCACTGCTCTTTCCCTTTGAATTTGGCTACGAACTGACAAATTCAGGAATGATCAATTCAGATTTTTGTCCCCTATAACCTCTTAGCAGAGAGTGCCTGCAGCAATGAGCCTCAGTGCATGTCCAGGCAGTCTGGATTGTTTTCTCTGTTTTTGAGAATTCCTTAATCTGTGTGCCTTTATCTTGTTACTAGCTGTACAAAGGAGTGCTGAGATCTGCTCTCTATTGTTTTTATCAGTGCCTAGGAAAAAAAAAAATAAAGTTAATAAAATACGATCATCTCTAAACTCCAAACTAAATTCAGTCAGCTCTTACAGTAAAGGCTCATTTCTACCTCTGGCCAGTACTAAAACCACTCAGTGAACATAATAAAATCTTTCTATTTTTCCTTCCAAGGGTGCAATTATAGTAGAACTTCACTAATGACAGCTTCTCCAGTCTGCACCATTTTTGGTGGACTCATAAACTCCCTCCACTTAATCTTCTACCCCCATGGCAACCCCATCTCTCCCCTCTTCTCTGTGGATTCTCAAAGATCACCTCTCCAAATACTTTGCTAGAGACACTCTAGGAATAGTAAATACTCAGAGTCTGATAACCTGGCTTGGCCCACCTGAAGTTTAATAGGTAGTTTAGTCTATGAACACATAGTGGTTTTCAGAATTGGATCTTACAGAAATAGAGAAGTAAAACCCTAATCTCAGTTAGAAACTCACACAGCTTCAGTTTCTCCAGTGACCAGATTCTAACTGGAGTCAGTGTAAGATGTTCCAGAAGGAGATTGCAAAGTGGATGATTTTAAGATGAATCTCCTACAGCAGGTATGGGATATTAGTTTATCTCTGTGTTTCTGGATTGTTGGTTGCAAGCTGTTTTTCGGTTGGTTTCTACACTGAAATAAAAAGAGGGTTAAACTAAAATCTCACCTCACTCTAATGAGCTCTCTTGGGACCTCCAGCAATGTGTGTTATGTCATTTTAATGGGGCACAGCAATTTGCTGTATCAGAATAATGAAACATAGACTCCTAAGGCTGGAAGGGACCTCAAGTGGTCACCTCTTCCATGGCCCAGCCCCAGGGCAGGATCAGCTCTACCTGTGTTGTTTCTCAGAGCTCATCCTCTAACCTGTTTGCAAAGGCCCTTAATGAAGGAGATGCCACAGAAGGTCTGGTTGGAACACCATCACACAGCATTATTTCATCCTGAACAACACACAAGTGACATTTTTTTAAATAAAACATGCAAGCTGAAGCCGAAGAAGACGTGCAATTTCAATACTTTGAGTACATGGGGGAAAAAACAAAGAAAAATAAAGAGACAAAAAAGAATTGTGAAATCCAGGAAAATAGTAAGAAATTATGTGAATAATCTAATGACTGGTGAATGAAACTGATTATGAACTGTTGGAATTGCTTCAAGTGCAGTTTGACATAAGCAGTGTTTATGGGAGTGAAGTTTATAATTGAAACACAGAATTACAGAATGATTTGGATTGGAAGGGACCTTGAAGCTCCTCTCGTTCCATGGGCAGGAGCACCTTTCACCAGACCAGGTTGCTCCAAGACCCATCCAGCCTGGTCTTGGACACTTCCAGGGATGGGTTATCCATAAATTAGCCCTACATATGCAGAGGTATTTTGGTACATTAATGGAAAGTGATACCAAATGCCATGGATTAATTACATGTAAAATGCCTTCTTTTGTTAATTAAACAGCTTTGCCTTTAAAACCCATTAGAAAGTCTCATTTCAACTCTTCAAAAGCAAAATAATATATGTGTCTGATTTACCTCCCTTATTTATACACCAGTTTTTATCCTTTTATTATTTTTAGTGGTATTTGTTAGCTCTGTTTACATCCTTTCCATTCTCCTCTATTATCCCTGACCCAAGGATGAAAACTGAAATTCAGCTAAGAATTAAGAAATGGTGGGGACTCTTTTGGTCATGTCAAATACGTGGGGTTATGCTCCCTTCTTACCTCTGTGTAAGTAGCAGTCACACTTTACCAATTTTTCATTAACAAAAAATTGATTGGGTTATTTATTTTGCCCTTGAAAAGCTTAAATAATCATGATTGCCCTTAGTCCCATTGGTGGTGTATTGATACAGGCTGTCTCCCATCTGCTTGTTCCCCCTCCCTGCAAACAGTTTTCTCATTTACTCTACCTCATGTCTGGTCTTTAAATATTAAAGATACTCCCCCCTTGCCTTTAAACCCTCATTTACTATTTTCACCTGAACAAGCTTAATTTCGTGGCTTTGAGGATGCTTAATTCCATGGCCTGTATAATAAACGACATCCAGAGATGCCAGAAGATCCATCCTTTTCTGGGAGAGGTTACATTTGTCTCTCCCACGCAGTTTTTTTATCCTGGTTAGATTCAGCTTAGGGAAATCAGTCTTCCTCCAGGCAGGCAGGGTCTGAGCGAGGAGCAGCACATCCTGCCTGCAAATCTCGAGCAGAATTAGGTCAGGAGGCCACGTGCACTGCACCCAGGCAAGCAGCAGTTTGAGCTCTGAGATCAATTCAGCATCATCCACCCGCACTGGGCTTGTTGCAGCCTCGTGGCAGTGATGGAGGCTGGGAATTTCAAACTGCTTCCATGCAGGGAAGGGTGAGCTGTTCCCTGGGATGGCCAGAGCAAGAGCAAGGAGCAACGTGACTCATGGGTTTGTCACATGAGCTGGGTGTGGGCTCCTGCCCCTGTTCAAAGGATGCTTTATTTTGCATTAAATGGTTATTTCATGTAACAGAGAAACAATGCTGCGAGCAAAGGCTGGAGCAAAGGCCTCTGTGCTGAAAATGTCATCCCCAGTGTCAAAACTTTCCTTCCCTCTGCACTTCTGAGTTAGCAGGGTAAAAAGAACAGAGCTTTTCTGTGATGTTTGTAGGAGGAAACGCTTTAGCACATCTTTATAAAAACCCAGCTGAGATATTGGCTGCAGATTTAATTGGAAACTGATTTGTTAGCAGTGAACTTCTCTTGGGAGTGTGAGGTGGGATGCACCTTCAAGGACTTTCTTGATGCAGGTCACTGTGGGATTGAAAGGGCCAGGGGCTTTATAGACAAGATGTGGGGTCTTTAGAGGAAGAGGAGTGAAGCAGAGTGAGGGGGAAGCAGTAAAAGCAGTTTGTAGGAGGACATGAAAGGTGAAATGAGATCCTCACTTACCTACAAGCACAGACACAGCCCTGATGTATCTCTCTTCAGAAGCATTCCTGCCCATGGCAGCGGGTTGAAGCTAGATGAATTTCAGGGTCCCTTCCAACCCAAACCATTCTTTGATTCCATGATTAACATTCCTGTGCAAAAATATGAGGATAATGTATTTAATTTTAACCTCTTATTCCGTTAAGTTTAAGGGTAATTATATTTTACAGGGATATGCGGTGACTCTACCTCTCATAGTTTCAACACAATTTTTCTGAAATATCTTCAGTTTGGGACTGGAAATTCCAGGGTCATCCCAAAACTGAACAGGCTCCCCAGGGAATGGTCACAGCCTCAAGGCTGCCAGAACTCCAACAGTATTAGCACAACTCTTTGAACCACGCAGTATTGTTGGGGTCGTCCTGTGCAGGCCCAGGAGTGGAACTCAATCATCCTTGTGGGTCCCATCCAGTTCAGGACTTTCTATGATTTTTTAAAGGCGCAAAGCCTGAACAATTTGTGCTCTAAAAAAATATTTTGTTTTCTTTCAGGCTTTTCAAAACCATCAAATTGCAAAGTCAAGATATGATGTAGTCAGTCTCATCACTGCTCCTTCATTTTCAAGGCACTCTTGTTGCAGAAAGTCTGTTCTGTTCATGATGATGATTATGATGATAATAATAATAATTATAATTATATTGATAATAATAATAACCAAAATGCTTCTTATTATTTAAAAATAATTTGAAGAAGCAATGAAATTTGCTTGGTGCAGGTCTGCACCTGTCTTCAGGCAGACAAGAAAGCAGGCTCCTAATGCTGACACCAGAACCACCTCTCTTCCCTGCTAAATCAGAAGCCTAGAGCTGCTGAAGGATATTTACACCTATTTGAACAGAAGCAATATCTTATCACCATATGATGACAGACAGTAAATAACAATAGCAACATGTGATAAGGATGTCTTCCAATATATGTATATATGTGTATATATATCTCTGTATACCTATAGGGTAGGTATATACCCATGTAATTCCTAATATCTTACATGTAGTATCTATATAGTAATTAAAATCTTATACATAATTCTGGGAATTTCTGTGTCTTTATATGCAAATTATATATCTATATCTTTACCTATCTCTGTCTCTATATATATGCAGATCCATATATCTCTATTTACCTGCAACTATCCAGCTATAAATATATACACTCAGTGGCAGGCACTCGTATGCAATTTACATATTAACAATGGATTCTATTCTGTGAAACATCTGTGTAAACACTGAGTTACTTACTGACCTCATTGGAAAGGCAGAGAACAAACTCTGGCCAAATACATTCAACAGACACGAAAAGAACCTGGAATGACAGGTCTAAATTCAGCACCATTAAAATACAAAAACCAGGGGGGTTAAAAGAAGTCAGATGGTCGGCACCAGAGCTGGGTTATGTATTATGCATGTGCTTCATACAGTTCTGTGTGTTGCTGGATTGGTATCCAAAGAAATAAGTTAAAGTTGTGACCTGTCTGCTTTTGATTTACTGAGGTCAAAGAGAGCGGATACCTCTTCTTCACGGAGAGTTATGTATGTAAATCACTGCCCAGATAAGCCAAGTGTGGGCAGTACCTCCTTGTTACTTGGGAAAAAATTCCTGCTTGGCTCCCGATTGCTGCTGCTCTGATGCAATGATGGATTTGCTGGACTTTTCCCTTTTTTTTTTTTTCTTTTTTTTCCTGGTGGAGTTTTGCTAAAGGTTTATTCACTGAAAACCTGGATGTGAGTGCTTCCCCCTCCTGAGCAGCGGCACTGCTGAAAGGAACAGAAAACGAGCTCCATGTGAGTGTCAGCCGAATTCTCGGAACGGCTCTGCCATGGGGAATGAGAGTCCTGGGAAGTGTTTGTAGCCTAACACACGCACACACACAAAAAAAATAAATAAAAAAAGGGGGTTGGTATCTGGGCCAGAGGGTGAGAGCTGTTACATGTGTCCCTGTCTCCTGCTGCTTGGGGCCACCAGAGTTCAGGGAATAACAATAAAGAATTAGAGAGCAAGAGGCACGTGTGCTGCAGCTGATTCCGCCTGCTCCGAGCCCAGCCATTCGTCGTGCCCCCTGCAAATGAGTTATCGGGGCCCGGCAGATGGGACTCCGGGTGTGCATGTGCCTGCCAGACAAGGGGACTTTGGTGTCACTTAACTTCTGCTTCATTGTGGCAGCAGCTCTTTCTGTGGGATCGTCTCACTCATGGTTTTTTAAATACGCCAGGCTTTTCTCTGGAGAAGTAAATGTGAGAGCTGAAAGAGGAAAACAAACAAACAAAAGGGCTCGAGCCCCAAACATTAAGCAGACGCTGGTAATTGCATTTACTGTGACACTTTTGGCATTTCCTCTTCTTACAAGGGGAAAGCTGCATCCAAAGTGACAGTGGGAAATAAAGAAAGGGTTTAAGTGTTGATCTTTTGTTTTAATGGTGGCTGTGGTGGATAGATGCAAGGCAAAGCCTGTGGGTGTCACTGGAAGAACTCCAAGCCTGAGTTCAGATACAAACCAGAATAAAAATATAATGTGGGATTAATCCTTCCAGCATTAGCTAGACAGAAGTTAAATATATCAAATATTCCTAGATGTTAAGAAGAATTTTTTCCCTATGAGGGTGCTCAGGCCCTGGCACAGGTTGCCCAGGGAAGCTGTGGCTGTCCCATCCCTGGGAGTGTCCAAGGCCAGGCTGGATGGGAACAACCTGGGATGGTAGAAGGTGTCCCCACCCATGTCAGGGGCTTAGAACTGGATGATCTTTAGGGTCCCTTCAAACCCAAACCATTCCATGATTCCATGATCCAAGCTGTTCTCTACAGCCATGGAGGACGCAGGGACAGAAGGGAGAAGGTTCAGTGCCCTTGGGAGGCAGCTCTCCCTCTCACAGCTGGTTTAGAAGCGAAGCTGTGTGCTCAGGACCCTCACCTGACATGTAAGTTTCCCCAAATTTGAGAGAAAAAGGGGTCACATTTGATACTGGCTCCCATTTAAGTCAGGTTATTAGCCAAGTTTTCCTTTTCTATTCACAGAATGGGCACTGGGAACAAAGGGCAGGAGCAGTGGGCGCTGTGGCACATGCCTGTGAACGCTTTTATTGGGGTTAATGGTGCCACTTGCAGATTAAAAGCCTGCAGGAGCTCAAACATGTGCAGATTCCCATGGGCTTTGTGTCTATCCTGGGAAAAGCTGCCCCTGTGTCAGGATTACAGGGCAGCAAGCCATTAGTGTAGCAGGGCAGTGAATAAACAGAAAGGGGCTGAAAATTTTCAACAAAATCTTTGGAAGGGATTGGCTGTTTGTTGAATCCACAGGTTTTCTCAGAAAAAAAAAAAATATAGCTAGTTTAATATTAAAGAAAAGTGAAAGAACTGTAGGTATGTACAAGAAGTCAAGGAGTACAAAAATAGCCCACTTGGACATTACTAAATTTTTTAAAAGGGTTTTTTTTTGGTCAACAGATATTTTCAGTTTTGACTTTTAAAGTAATTTCTATTAAAAGGAAAGACTGAAAAGAAGAAATAATTTAGATCTGTTAAAATGAAACAGTTCAGCACACTAATCCATAGCTATTCTTGGAACCATTAGAATTTCTGTTTTTTCCCAGTAAGTTTTAGAGGGGTCAAAAACTTATGGATTTATTTAGCCTTCTGAAGATTTGGCCTGCATCTTGGATAATAACCACACAGATCAGGAACTTCACTATATCCTTGGATTAAAGCAATTGAGCAGACTGAATTATTACTGGTGTTGAGTTTGATAGATACATTGGAATACTTGTATATGTATGTAGTGCCCTGTTGGGCAAAAAAGAAAAAAATCTATTACAAAATATAATAAAATAAAATAAAAAATAAAATAAAATAAAAATGCTTTGCGTCATTCAAGCCCCTTCCCTGAACACTTACTGTGAAAATGTCCATCTACTCAAAAAAGCTAATCTTCACTCTGAAGCAGTTTCAAAACATATTCTTCAAGCCATCATAATTATTCATGCTATCTACCCTCTTTTCATATCAACTTCTGCAGGAAAAGGAAATGGCTATTTCTTTGTGGTTAAACCTGCAAACTTATCCTATTATAAAATTACTGGTTCTACCCTGACTGCTTTGGAAAATTAGTTTGGTTGGCAAATTGTTACATTTATTCTCAGGATCAAGAGAATCATCTAAATTTGAAGAAAGCAACAGACTTTTTTCTTTTTCACTTTTATTAAAAATTACCTTGACTATTGTATTTACTTCTCTTATCTCCATTTCTTTAGCCCTAAGGAGGAATATCATCAGTTTGATTCTAATAATGCCTAGTGGGTCTGCTGTAAAAACTCTTTGTAAAAATGATCTCTCTACCCAAAAGACAGCAGCTTAAAAAGGAGAAGCAGATAAAGTATGATTAGAGCTGGTTCTCTTTTTCCTGAAATATAAACAAGCCTTGATATCAAAAGCCACCTTCTCCTTAAAATGCTGACTTGCCAGAGCAATCCCATTTAAATCCTTGTGGAAGGTATTATCAGAATATTTTATAAAATTTTATTGCATATTGAAAAACAACTGTCAGGGGTCTTTTTTTTTTTTAAGGTGCCAATTTTAAGTTCCAATGGACAATTTAAACTTGTTTGTTGGATGTCTCATCCTTGGAAGTGTCCAAGGCGAGGTTGGACAGGGCTTGGAGCAACCTGAGATAATGGAAGGTGTCCCTGCCCATGGCAGGGGGTTGGAATTGGATGAGCTTTAAGGTCCCTTCCAACCCAAACCATTCTGTGATTCTGTGATGATTCTATGAAAATTGTGTCTCACCCTAAGTGAGATAATAAAAATTGCAATAGAAGAATAAAAGAAAAATTGTCTTTCCCCCCCATCCTGGGACAAGGATGAAAGAAACATTGGCTAAAATTGGGAACTCAACATGTGGGACGCCTTTGTATTTTTGCTTTCCTTTTACCTAAAAATCAGGAACTGAATGTTGCCAGAGGTGCTTGAGGGGTCATCAGTTCAGCCTGGTGTGACAAATCCTCACTTTTCTGTGGAGGATTTTTTTTTAATGGTCATATTCAGGATGACCTGATGGCTCTGACACTCCCAGCTCCCCATGCACCTCACCTGCCTCTGACTCCCGGCTTGCAGCTGGGGACAGGGCTGTGCTCCCTAATCATGAGCATGAATAAATCCAGGGGAAGCTTGGTACCGTTTAACTGCGGAGAAATGCTCAGCTCTGACAGCTCATTAAAGAAAGAACCATCTTTAAAGGAACTGATGCAAAAGAGAACATATGAAGCTTAACCCTGAGGTGGATTTGGCAAGGCAGAGCAATGCCAAATGTCCTTTATGGATTGCACTAAGGATCTGTGGGCTGCAGTAAATGCCAGGTCAGGTGTGTGGAGTCTGCGGCCTGTGATTTCTTTGCAGTGGATAGCAACTGGGTTATGCAGAAACATTAAATAAACTGGAATTTCCCTGAATAAGGACCAAGCTGGTGGAGAGGAATGTTAGGACACAGTAGGTCAGACAAACGATAAAGAAATTATGAAACTAAATATGCAGTCATATCAAAAGTCCTCCTGATATGTCACTGGTCTGTTGAATTACTTTGGGCAAGACACTTTGGTAGATAAAACCACATGTCTTTACATGAGACTTCTGCTCCCAAATCATGTAGGTGCTTCTGAAAATCCTACTTTCACATCTTTCTACTTGATTTCCCAATCACTTTAAGTAATATCTGGCTATCTGGTTTTGTTATGCAGTTCTAATTTTTGTGTTTGGGTTTGTGTGTGTGTAATGGAGTTTTTAAATCCAAACTTTGCATTTTACATGAAATAAAGATCGCTTTAACACAAAAAATTGCATAGAACAGGGGAATAAATATTTTAATCCAGTAATGTTAAAATAGCACATTTTGACACTTGAATTTCAATATTATTTTCTCTCTTTTGCTCTCTTTCTATTTATTTATTTCTTATTTATTAAAAATGGGAATTTGTAATCATTATAATTCCATTAGGAAATACATAATTAAAATTCATGTCAGCAATAAGATTGCTTTTCAGTAACCAAGCAAATATCTGAGCTGACCCAGAAGCTACACAGGTGAATTTAACACTTCATAACGTTGTCAGGCAGTAGAACTCAGTTTTGTCTACTGTTCAGTCTTTAAAGTGTCTCTGGCCATGTAGAATTGTCCCCAAAATGATTGGGCCTGGCTCAGGGGGTGGAATTGGTCATGGATCCTTCCTGTGAGAATTCTTGTTATGGTCATCCATGGTTTCAGAGGTTCAGAAGATGAAAGAGTTTGGTACAGGATTTCCTATGACAGCTGGTCTCAGCACAGAGAACATCTCTCTGGAGTGTGCCAAAATACAGACAGCACCAAAGTCACCAAAATTATTTTGGAAGCTTTATTTGCTTTCATAAATGTATTGGGGTGTTGGACTGGTTTGCGTCCTGCAATACTCTCAAATCTCAGCCTAAGTTCATTAAAACAGAGAAATGCAGCCCTGGCAAATAGTCCTTGGCAGTGATCTGTACTCAAAAGTATCAAGGGCTAAAGTTTGATTTCAGCTTAATTTTGCTGCCTTGGAATAGTTGGTTTGTTCATTTTTTGTTTGGTTTGTTGGTTTTTTTTGTTTGTTTTTTTTTTCCTCTAACTTAATTTCTCTCTGTCCACACAGGGGGAGAAAATCAGTTTTGACCTGCAAGCTGTTCCAAGCTCTAGCACAGGCTTCCTTCCTGATTTTGGATGAATTGGCTAATCCTGTACAACAGCACCTCCATATCACCAAAAAACAAGCAGTGAGCAGCCACTGTCAGGATGGATTTTACGGATTTCCTTACAGTTGTAGTTAGGAAATGCAGAGACTGACAGGTAGGCACCCACTTAAAGTTTGAATTATAACACACATTGGTAGAGGAGTTTTGTTTCGTAAGGAAACAAAGGAAATGTGTCCCATGAAACTGATTTAAAGGAACAGAGGGGGGATATCTTAGAATCACAGAAGGGCTTGGAGTGGAAGGGACCTTAAGGATGATCTCATTCCAATCCCCTGCTATGGACAGGGACATTTCCATTATCCCTTATTCCCTGCCCAACCTGGCCTTGAACACTTCCAAGGCAGCCACAGCTTCCCTGAGCATCCACCTGGGGCCATGCAGTGCCATTCCCCCTTGGGGTGGTGCAGAAACTGAGGATACACCTGGGTGCATATTCTTGAACATCAAATATCATTTTACAGTTGCAGGGCTGTGCCACTCTGAAGAATTATAAGGTTTGTATTGATCCTGTATCTATCTGTCAGTCCCATAAGAATGCCTTGGATGCTCCAGGGAATTGAGGATGACAGAGTCTGTGCACTTTTAGGCAGTTAAATTGGATCCTCCATGACGAGATGGCGATGGCAACCACATGTCCCTCCTGTATCCTCATTGTCACAGAAACAGTATTTAAGCCCCAACTGATGGAATTTTCTACCCTATTCATAATCAACACTTTACATTTTAATACTCACCATCTTATTCAGTAACTACCTGCACTTTTATAAATTCACTGAAGTTCTATTTTGAAAAATTCTCTTGGAGATAAACATAATCATGCATCTTCTCACTGATTTTGATTTTTCCACTTGAATTTTACTCTTCTTTTCACATTGAGTGACTAAATTGAAGTTTTTCAGACCCTTTCTCTTGGCTACTGAGTGTTTTACAGGCATACTTAGTGTCTTACTAAGGTATGTATGTACCAAAACACATTGCACACACATATATTTATATAATATATATATAATATATATATATTATATATACATAAAAATATATATAATATATATAATA
>JAWWEX010000182.1:108900232-108927280 GCA_035583215.1 Arremon brunneinucha | reverse complement strand
GAAAAGAAAAGAAAAGAAAAGAAAAGAAAAGAAAAGAAAAGAAAAGAAAAGAAAAGAAAAGAAAAGAGAAAAGATTTTTAGTTTTCATTAACTAAACATTAACTAGCAAGAAGAAATTATTAGAATGAAATGCTGCTGTCAGGGACAAGATTAGTTTCTTCTTTAAAAAATGAAAGAATTTATTTAGGGGATTATCCCTAGTCCTGAGAAAAGTCACCCAAAGCAGCCAGGCTGGAGTCCATTCTGGTGCTTTTTTTGGTGGCGATTTTTAGGATCACAGAATTGTGGCAGCTGGAAAAGACCTCTAAGGTCTTTGTGCCCAGCCATCACCACAGCACTGCCAGGTCCACCACCAATCCATGTTCCTAAACACATCAACAATTTTGAACATTTCCACAGATGGTGACTCCACCACTCTCCTGGGCAGCCTGTTGCAATGCCTGACCGCCCTTCCAGGGAAGAAAATTTTCCTAATATTCAATCTAGAACTCAATTTAGTTCATGTGCAGTGGTAATGTTGATCAGAGAGAACAATAGATGGAATAATGGATTTTATGAAATGTTATTCAGACGAGACAAGGCCCATGGCAGGTTCTTCACCAGCCTGTCCTATAAACAGGTTGGAGAATTCATTTCAGTGATTTCTGGTGCATAAAGACCAAGGAACATCCCTTTTTCTGGGCTGTGCTGTCTGTAGCATCATGTGATGAAGATATTTTGTAAAAGAGTCAAGGGCTGCTCTAGAGCTGGAAAGAGCAGATGGGCCCCACAACTTGACACCTTCCCCTGACACCAAGGTCCCTTTTGTCCATTCCTTCTGCCACTTGTGCTTCCCCTCTGGAGCATCAGAGAGGGAAATGAGCACGACCTTTTTTGGGGGAAACTATTTTGGAGACAGGCTAACCAGGAATAAGCTGCTAAAGAAATGTAAAGGTGTGAAACAAGCCAAAATTCAGCCCGGCAGGTGCTCCACCCGTTGGCTTCATTTTGCTAAACCCCACCTCGTGCAGTCTTTGTAGGTAAGAATCTCCACAGGTATAATTTTTATTTTGCTTTTCTTCCTTGTCCAGATGAAATGTGGCCCATTTCCCTGGGTATGATCTCACAGATCCTTATCAAATCATTTCTTTGTGATAAACAAAGGCGATTACATTTCTCCATTTTATTTTGAGCCACTATTTCAAGATCTTATTATGGACACGGACCTGAGAATTTTCCTGACCCTCATGATCAGAGCGCTGCAGTAGATATTAACCATGACAGGTGAAACCTCCTGAAAACTCTTCAAATCCCTTCTTAAAACTTGCATTTTATTTCTTTTCCATACTATCAGTGCTAATCTCTTCCGGTACCTAACGCTTTTTACGGGTACACACTCTTTATTTCACTGTGCCCTGGGGCTCTAACAGCAACCAAGCAAATGCTTCACCTCAGGTTGGGTAGGTGAAGTCTCTCATTGCCAAAAAGGTTAATTTTAGCAGTACCTTCTGTGAGATGATCACTTTTAAGACACCCACAGCCTGGAATTGGCTGGATACAGCTGTTATCCACACCTGGAGTTCTGCCCACTCATTCTCATCCTCTGCAATTCACTTCTTTCGGAGAGGTAAAGTAATTGTTTTAATTCAACTTCTAACTGAAATAGGATATTTAGGTGCATCAACACCTTTGTGCCAAGGTGTTGCACCTGGTTTTTAGGCTCAGGTCTTTCTCATCAAATCTTCTGTTTCTGTGTGGGTGTTGCAGATGCTCTACTGGACCACTACGAGAATTACTGGCCTGGATTTTGGCACCTGTGTTACCCTTTAATATCAAATCACACAGCCCTAAATTCAAAGCAAACACAAGGTAAATCTAAATTACATTTAATTTCTTTCAGTAATTTGTTATAGTTTATAAAATTTCTATCAAAGTAGTCTACGTAATATATTTTTCTCCATGCAATCTGCCATAAATCATACTGGAGATTAATTTTTATAATACAGATTTTTAAATTTCTTTTAGATGAAGTTCAATTAATTTCATTCCACTTTGAGATGTGACATTTCATATAGCTGATCAGAACTAATCCATTGGAAAACTTACTATATTTAATGGATAGGAACAGCCACTTGCAAAAGGTAATTTATCTTCACATTTTAGATATGTACTTCAGGATGAGAAAATACACAATCCTGGAGTATTTTTTTTCCAATTTTGACTAGGGAGAGGATTTTCTGTGACTGATCTTGGCACAGAAATTTAAATTGTAATGATCTACCTTCAGTCAAATGAATATCACTCCTAATGTTTGATAACTAAGGGAGTGTTTATCAAACACTAATGTTTGATAAATCAAGGAAACCAGGATGAATGAAAGAATTATGGGGGAAACCAAGATCTGAAACATCATGCAGAGATATCTGAGCTAAATACCAGTCTAAATGTGACTGGATCCTGAAAGCACAGAGATGCTGGGATGACAGAGGAGCTCAGATCAGCATAGTCAAGCCTCAGTGGAAACGCTCCTCTCTATATGCTGGTAATGGACCAGGATATGATGATTTTTGAAGGTTGGTTTTGAGGCAGATGTTCACCCCTGCAACCCTTCAGTTTAGAAAATGCCCAGTACCTCTTATGATAGAAGAAAAACTATCAAATTTTAACTGATATGGAGAACTAGCTTTAAATTATCACTCCTATAGAATCACAGAATGATTTGTGTTGGGATGAACCTTAAAAATCATCTCGTTCCAATCACAACTCCCTTCCACTATCCCAGGTTGCTCCAAGCCCTGTCCAGCCTGGCCTTGGACATTTCCAGGGATCCAGGAGCAGCCACAACTTCTCTGGGCAGCGTGTGCAGACCCTCTCCACCCTCATAGGGAAGATTTCCTTCCTAATATCCTTTTTCCATAACTTCTTTTTTTTCCTCCTAAAACTGTGTGGCTTTGCCAGAGCCTTTCAGCAGGTGACTGATTTCTGCCACTAGAGGTGGTTGCACCTCACTGAAAGCAGAAATAATTTGCTTGGATTGTGATATCAAACCAAAATCAACTTGGTCGCCTTTTACTGGGAATGAACAGGATTTGTCCTGATTTATTGCAGAAGAAAATTTTGTCCTCAGGTTAAATTCACATTCCAAATGACCTGAGACCAGGATGTTAAAGGAAACAAAATATGATAGAATATGATGATGAGTAGATGTTTGAATATTTTTGTGCTTAAAACAAGGATGAAAATTCTAAATTATACATAATTTTCCAATATTTAGATTAAAAAAAAACTAACAGAGAGTCTATTTTACTTTACTGGAAGGTGTGAAGTGAAAATTGAAAATGAAAACGTTAATGTTGATGGGTTTTAAAATGATGGATATTTTTTAGCTTGAAAAAAAGTCAAGTAAATTTCTTCATATGAAACTTTTAGATTCAGTAGATTTTTTTAATAAATATTTTTTGAAATAGTCTTGTGATTATAAATCTGTAAATTATGCAGATACAAAAGCATGGCATGTAGTCAAATTTGTGACTGTTTTATCCTAGGGGTGAGTTCATAGTGTCCATAGTGTCCGTAGTTCCTGAACACCCGGTTCTGAGATGTTTCACCAAATGTTTCAACACTAATATTAAAAATTAATTAAATTCATTATTAATATAATTGAGGGGACGCACATTTTTTGGCAGCCCCCACTCCATGCTCTTCTGTAACATTGTAAAATAACAGCATTGATCAAAGGACCAAAGTAACTCACCAATAAACACCAGCCCAGTTATGGGATCTTACAGCATTTATCTCTTAGAATATCTTCTAGGAAAGTCTAGTCATGGAGTGAAATTTTTCCTGCTTGTTACACATAGTTAAGGGCAGGAAAGCCCCACTGCTGCAGCCTCGAGAAGAACTTTCCCATACTCATTAGGCAGCACAAGGGCCATGGGAGCAGGGAATGGCTGCGTTCCTCAGGAGGAAAGGCAGGATCTGACATCGCCTCCAGGAGACTTTTAATTCGGAGGCACAAACGGTTTGATGGCCATTAAACCTAACAGCTGGCAACGGGAGGAGCCAAGAGGGAGCACAGAGCCAAGGAGAGAGATTTCTGCTTTCCTGGGCTGAAGTGTGAGGGAGTTCACTGATACTCCACTCTGGATCTCCAATGGATGGTAACAGCAAGCGAGACGCTCTCACATGAGTCACCCTCCGTGTCTGCGGTATAACAGTGATGGAAAGTGAACTTTTTGTGTTATGGGCTGGCAGAGGTTGTGCCAACTGCAGAGCTTGGGTGCTGGAAGCAGCTACCAAGTTGGCAGATGAAGCAGTGGTTGGGTTTTACATCCTTAACCAGCTCCTGTTTACGGGGAGGGAAAGGGGATCCTGCTCTATGTTGATGATTTGGCTGCTTTAAACAAAGCTGTGATTCTTGGGGATTAGGAGATTGTTCTGTCAGAGCTCCCTTTTCACTCCTGCATCTGCTTTTAGTGGCTGTCAATCACTGTTTAGACACTAAATCTGGTATAATCCTTCAAAGATTTTCCTTTTTCTTTAAACACAGTAAATGCCCCATCCCTGCAAGTGTTCAAGGCCAGGTTGAACGGGGCTTGGAACAACCTGGGACAGTGGAAGGTGTCCCTGGCCATGGCAGGGATGAACTTTAAGGTCCCTCCCAACCCAAACCGTTCTGTAACTCTGTGACATAACCTGGAGGTTATAAGATACAAACTGATGCTTTAGAAATGAGCCATGTTGGTGTCCAAACATGGTCCTCACTTAAGGGTTATAAATCAGTGTCTACCTTCACAGGCTTTCCAGTTTTAGTGCTGGAGTTAAGAAAAACACTACAGTTATTTTGTAGTCTCACCTACATCTTTGAGAGATTCATTCTGGAGAACAAAGATTTGGACACAAAAGTTCAAAGTCCCAAGCATGAGTCTGCTCTACACCACTCAGGCAATGTAAAAAGGAGCAAAAAAATTGCATAAAATATCCTTTTGCTCACTCTTATTGGCCTTTTGCACTAGTAGAGAGAGATTAGGAGGCCTTAGCATATATGACAATCAGTTTTAGCTGCTTTTTTAACTCCCTGTTCTGCTTACTTAAAATGATGAGCACTGGGAAGTGAAATCTGAAGAGAAACAGACACCTGCATCAAAAGGACACGCATTTTATATTTGATCTTTTTTTTTCTATTTTCTTTTTCCTTAGATGCAACAATTAGATCTGGAAAGGGAGAGGTGAAGATATGTGCTGGCAGGGAGCTCTGCAGCATTTGAAAACTCTCTCTGCAGTGGAGTCTCAGAGTTTATCTCTTACAGTTACCCTCTGTTGCAGGAGGAGTCCTGATGCTCCTGAGGGAGAAAAAATATCTCAGGAAAGAAGTTACCTCCAAGTATGAGCATGGGCACATCTGAGTGCGTGTGCACGTGGTAGATGTGCCTCATGCTGAAACCTTCACATATAAAAAATGTAAAATGTGACATCTCATAATATTTTCATATTGGGTAACTACAGAGAATATTTTGGCAAGGGTGCTTAATCTAAAATGTTCAATTTTAATCAGCTTGAACTATGGTCTGTCTTTCTGCAAACTGAAAACCACCAATCAATTTTCCTTTATCTTTTTTTCTGTTTTTCTTACCCAAGGCGATGCCTTTTGTAAAAGGGTATTTATTTTTAATGGATTTTTTAATGAATTTTTCAGTCAAGCTATTAATAATGCCATTAATTATAGGCAGCTTGTATTAAAGTGCACACTGGCCTCTTAATCCTGACCCCCAGCTATTGGCTCCCAGCTAATCCAGCCCGGTGCTTGGCAGCGGTGCCGGCCGCAGCCCGTGGCTGCTCGGGAGCGGGGAAAAACCGGGAGCGAAGGATAAGGAGGGATGGGGAGAGGGAGAGAAGGGAAAAACCGGGGATGAAGGATAAGGAGGGATGGGGAGGGGGCGAGAGGGGAAAAACCGGGAGTGAAGGATAAGGAGGCATGGGGAGGGCGCGAGCAGGGAAAAACCGGGGATGAAGGATAAGGAGGCATGGGGAGGGATGGGAAGGGGGCAAGAAGGGAAAAACCGGGACTGAAGGATAAGGAGGGATGGGGAGGGATGGAGAGGGATGGGGAGGGGTGGAGAGGGGGTGAGAGGGGAAAAGCAGAGGCTGAAGGATAAGGAGGGATGGGGAGGAATGGAGAGGGGGTGAACGGGGAAAAACCGGGACTAAAGGATAAGGAGGGATGGGGAGGAGCGGGGAGGGGACGACCGGGACTGAAGGATAAGGAGGGATGGGGAAGGGGTGAGAATGGAAAAGCCGGGACTGACGGATAAGGAGAGGATGGGGAGGGGGTGAGAATGGAAAAACCGGGACTGAAGGATAAGCAGAGGATGGAGCGGCGCTCGGAGCCAGCGCTTCGCCAGAGGGGCTGAAGTTTAAAGCCAGATGATGTGCGGGTGCAGGGAGGGATAATCCCGGAGATACTTGGGAGGACCTTTCCCTGCGGAAGGCTTTGCTGTGCCCCGAGCCCTGGCAGGTTCGATAACCCCCAGGAGCCCCGCGCCGCCTTCACCTGGGGCGCTGGAGCGCCGCTCCAATCTGCTTAAGAGATCGGGCAGACAGAAGGCTCTGGCCACATAATAGATTCCTTTCCCTTTCCCCAGGCTGCTCATCTGACAGGATTGTTACGAAACTTGCTAATTATCGGCTGGTTGGAAGATAATGAAAGGGCCCCATCCTGCGCGGTCAGAGGAGAGAAACTCCTGTGATCAGGAGCAGAAGCGGATCCAAAGAGTTTCCAGCCTTTGTGCACGGATGCACATCCCTGAGTTTTGATTTCTGGGGTGATTGAAGATGTTAGAGAGATCTTAGAATTCATCATTTCGTGCCTATGAAGTTTTAACCCTTTTTTCCTTCCTTAAAGATCCTTTCTATTCCTGTTTGCTTTACCTTTTCACTTTACAATGTCTATGTACATTGCAAAAATGAAAAAAAATTAAAACAAAAGGTGCATTATTCCCATTTTAAGTGTTTGTGGAACAAAGGATGGTGCAATTTTCCCCACTGCAGAGCATTCTCTAGGCTGCTCTCCATGGCCGCAGGGTGCAAGTTTCATATTCAGGAGCTCAAGGAGGAAAAATCTGATCTGCTGAAGATCAGTCACTCACAGAGATGTTAATCTGATATTTTAGGGTAATTAATTTGAGCATTTAAATATGTGGTTTGGCCACTGGGTTTGTTAATGGTTTTAAAAGATCCTGACCAAAGAAATAGAAAATTTGTTGCCGGGATGTTCTGTAGAGAAAATAAACTGAGGAGTTTTTGTTCTTTAGTTTTAAAGTTTCCCTAATTTTGTCTTTTCTTTTGTTTTTGTAATTATTACAGAAATGTGTCCTTCAGAATCACAGAATCACTAATATTGGAAAAGACCTCTAAAGATCACAAGGTCCAGCCATACCTCAGGAAGATGATTGATCCCTGGTGTGTGTTTGGGGCTTCACTGCTCAACACAGGCTTTGGAAATGTTGTCTGTGCATCCTGAGCCCAGCCTTCCCCATGCCCAACACCAACACCCTCAAAGTCCTTCACTCATTCCAATCACTGAGCAAGTTTTCCAACTTTTTATAGAAAAAGCAGCATCAGGCTTGGGAAACACAAGGCCCCTCTGATTCCATCATCCTGCATTAATTGTCTGTTTGTTTTACAGTGGAGCAGCTTTGTGTCTCAGTGATGGCCTCTGGATTTAGGGATCAGCATTTAAGAAGATGGGCACAGGTATGATTTCAGTGACTGCACAAGGAGTTATGCCTGGCAAGGATTTGCTCTGAACGCTATTTCTCTATTTTTGTTGCCTTTTTTCCTCTATTGTAAACAAATTGCCTTGACTTTAGTCGAATCACAGGAAAAATCAAAATAGTGTAAACATTTTCCCAGAAAACAAAACTGAAAAGACAAAACCAGCATTGGATTTTGTAACTGCTGTTTCTCAGTTTTTCAAAGAGCTCACATCTTCTGCAGGTCTTTACTCACCAGTGCTGCTGTCACCACATCCTGTTAGAGAATAAATGCCAGGTGAGGAATGGAGAGGAGAAAAGAGGAGAGGACTACTCCAGGTAGGGACACCACTCCTAAATCCTTCCCCAGAACATTAATGTGGGGAATTCAGGCACTGCTCTAGTGTAAAATATCCCTGCACACAGCAGAAGGTCCTTTCCAACCTAAACCATTCTGTGACACTCTGATTCTGCGCTGCAATGATCTGTTGTAAAACACCAGCAGATAAAGAAAGTGCAAATACAAATGCATTTTAACATAAATTAAAAATATCAAGACATTCTTAGCCTTTTTCCCTAAGTTAAAATTTTAGTTTTAGGGTTCTGGGCTTTTTTTTTTTTCACTCTGTGTGAAGATAGCCAAGATTTGCTTAGCGGAAAGAGAACTGAAACTTTTTAAAGAAAACCAAATGAATTATATAAAGTACTTCAACAATACCTTCTCCCCCCCTCCATATTCCTAAATAAAGTACATTTCAAGACAAATGCAACAAATAAGTCTTTGTTATTTTTTATGTACTTTATGTATTTCACCCTCATTTCTTGTCAAAGTTAGAACAACAGATACATAAGTGCAACAAACAAGGAAAGACCTCAGGGCCTTTTATGGAATTATAGACTCAAAATGTTTCACATTTAGTCCAAGTGTTTAGCCAGCTCTGCCAAGGCCACCACTAAACCATGTCCCCAAGAGCCACAAGTACACATCCTTTAAATCCCTACAGGGATGGTGATTCCAGCTCACAGGAAACACAATGGATCAATTTTCAAATCCAGCAGAACCACTTGGATATTTGGGAGGGGTTCAGCTGTCTCCCTCTTCTCACAGTGAGTCCATACAGTGTTAGGTATATTTGCACTACTAAACTCATTGCTGTGTTTGTACCTAATTTTTAAATGAATCAGTTTTTTTGAGATTTACCTGAAGGAAGTTCTGAAACTTTAGAGATTCACCTGTTGGTAGCATCCTCTCTGCTTGCCATTTTTCTGAGAGATCAGGGATTTCAGTCCTCAATGAAAGGGATGTATCAGCCTGTCATTCTGAAGGTCAGATTGAAACTGAGTTTGATCAGACAAGAATGATTGAACAACCATGTGTTCTGGCAAGATAACTGTAAACATATTTAAGAGAAGGAAGTGAGATGGTCTCAGCAAAGTTTCCTGAGAATTGTGACTTTTTTCTTGCCATCAGAAGGTTATAAATAACTTCAAAATTTGTTATGAGTTAAAAATGGCCCAGTTTGGCTCCTGCATTGGCTGACCTTTCACTAAATATACATATACACATGCATCATTTTTAATAAAAGTGAGGACCATAATGATTGTCAGAGGCTTTAAACTTCATTTTAATTTTCCCCCTCACTGCTGGAGGAGTATTTTCACCAATTTTTATAGATGTTTAAAAAGTACAGAAGATAAAACCGATTCAAATTAATTTTGGGTATATTTCTGCATAATGTAACTGAGAATCTTCTCCCATAAGATTTCTCTCAGTTTGGGATTTTTTTTTTTCCAATTCACACTAATTTAGTAATTTGTATAAGTGAGTGCCTAGTTTGGAGGGTAAAGGGAGTTACGTGTGTGCCCAAGCTCTTGCTAAATTGGATCTTGATTAATTTTTGTGCATCCATCCTATTCCTGGCATAGCTCAGCAAAGCTGTCAGTCCCTTCCTGCAGTGGAAACCTGAAAGGCTTTCAGCACATTAGAGAGTTGGCTTTTCAGGTCAAGGCTGAGCTCCAGTGAAAGGGAGGAGGAATTGCATTGTGCTTGCTTGACCTATACAATATTTTATTTTTGGATAAACAGAACACTGCAGCTTCCAGTTCTTTTCTGATCCATCAGGCTTCACAAAGGCTACATTCAGCAAATAGGGCACACGGCCTCAATGTGTGCTCTGTTTCTCTTTCTACCCATCTCACTCATTTCTTTTTGTGAACCTCCTCGTGGACTATATATATTTAATTGTAGATCTCATTTTATTGTTTTTTCTTTTCCTGCCTTGCACATAAAGTGAAAAAAGAGAAAAAGAAGAATGATTGGTTTTGATTCTTCTCCGCTTGCCTCAGTGTGGGTCAAGGGTTTATAACCTCAGACCAAAAATTGCCTACTGACAGGAGCAGTTTAGCTGAAATCAAGCAGTTGGATCATGTAAATCTGTGTAACTATATTAATTTGAACAGACTTCTCAGATTTATACCAGCTGAGGACCTGGCTTAGAGGAAAAACTTCTAAGAGAAAGTATCATCTAGCTGGGATAAGCAGTTTGGCTTCTAACAACTAATTAATTTTCTTTTTTAAAGTCCAAGGCAATATAGTGCAGTGTCCTGAGTTGTAGGATGCTTTTCCCCTGGCATTTCAATGGGAGCCAACTTCCAGAATACTGGCTTGGAGAAGGGAAACAGGGCAAAGTGTCATTCACACACTGCGCCTGATTGCTCAAAAAAAGAAAAAAGAAAAAACAAAAACAAAAACAAAAAAAAAAACACCAAAACAAACCAACCAACCAAACAAACAAAAAACCAGAAAAAAAACCCCAAATAATAAAGAGAAAACATTCAATATTTGCAAAATAGATTTCTTCCTGTGAATAATTTGTAGGATGAGTGCTGCAACTGCTCATGTAATTCCCGAGGAGTTTTTGTCCACCCTGACTGACCTTTCCAAAACCAGGTTGAAAACCTCTCAGAGAAATAATCACTGAGGTTAAAAATGGTAGGACTTCAGAGTATGGATAATTTTCACCTGTACATGCCCCAATGCCATCGAATCTGCAAGTAATAATGGGTCCTCAGAAAGGACAGTGAGGTGCTGCCCATTTTCCTGGAATGAGCCATCATGGCAGCATCTAGGAGCTTCTTTTTTTCTGTACTGACAAATTCTGGCTGATTATGGTGGTTTTGAGTTTCCATTTTAGCTCCAGATCAGAATATTGTAATGTTCTTTCATTTGTCAGGAGATACATATTTTAGATACATTATTTAATTTATTATTAGCATTCTGCTGCATTCCTGCAGAGGCTCAAGAAGATTCTATCACCCAAAGCTGCAAGATATTGAAGAATAAAACCCAAACAAATAAATTTTAGTTTTTTATTTTCCCATGAGGTAGAGTTGCAGTCTGCATTAATCCTTTATGTACAGTGAGAATCTCTGGTGTTTCACTCGTATGTGGAAGATTCAGACCTTCATTAGAGATACCTTAAAATAGATAGGATTTGGCTCAAACTTTACATTTTGGTTTTGGCCTGCTGTTGCTCTGGGCATTTTGTGGCACAGAAATCACATTTTTGAGGATGTCTCTTCTTTCTTTATAACATATGGACACTTGTATTATAGAATCACAGAATGGTTTGGGTTGGAAGGGACCTTTAAGATCATCTAGTTCCAACTCCAACTGCTAAAAGTATTTGTTACATGCTAAACACTATGAATGTTTTGATGCATAAACTTATATAATTTTATTTCTATTTGCAAACATAATCAAGATTACATTCCATCATTTAAAAAAATAATAAAAATAATGGTAATACCCTATAAAGCATCATGGGGCAAGGAGGAAATGTCAAATACTGGCACATTAACAGCAGGTCACAGTCTCTGTTCTTCCACCAAGTCTGAAATAATTTGCAGGTTGAAATCATTTCACTATCACAACAGATGGGAAAATTTCCTGATTCTTCCCTACAGAATGAAGCGTTGGAAGATGAAGAAGCTGTTGAAGAGATTAAAAACATCAGAATAATTTGTTAGGCATTTTGACACTGTGAGTGCCCAACCACAGTTGTGTCCTTCTGGTGCAGAAGATAAATGACAGTGAATCAAGATTTGTAGTGACTCAGGATTTGCTGTGCCTCTGATGGCAAATTACTTTTTCTGAGACTAAATTATCATGAAAAGGGCCTCAGCATAACAGAGCATTTTCTCTCTTTGCCTTTTCCTTTCCCAGTACTTCTTTTCTTATTCTAATAAGGACTTAAAAAATGAGACCCAAATGACCAACAGAAACCACAAAGCAGCATTTTCTAGCATTACTGTGCAGAATGGACCTCACTATTAAACTCTTTTTTTCTTTTTTTCTCACAAAACTGCACAATATTCACATCCTCTTGTGAGTGTGGATGATGTGTCTCTCTGTGCAAGGCAACCAAGTCAGAAGAGCACAAGGGCCTTTCTATGGCTTATGGCATCACTAGAAATCAGGAACACTATTCATTTGCAAGGTCTCAGAAAACATGGTGATAGGTTCTGTTTGATATATATTGAGATATTCCTTTACTCAGGGAAACTACAGCTTCCTGCAGGACATGAGTAGCTCATTATTGGAGCTTCTCTAATGGCAGGTTTTCATGTGCCTACTCATTTTCCAATGTTTTTCCTCTGCAAACTACATGAAATCCCCTTATATGAGCAATGTTCTGACTCTGGAAGCAATCACATATTTTTATAGCCAGGGGAAAAAAAGCACCCACATTTGATTGTTGAATCTAATTTTCTGTGTAAAACAGGTGATAAAGTTTTACCTATTAACATCTGTTTTGAGCTAATTATCCATTTCTGGCTAAATCATATCCCTTGGTGAGCCAGTCTTTCTTTATATGAAAACACCAAAAATGGAGGCATTCATGGAACCCTTTTGATGTTTTTGTTGTGTCTTGGCCACGAATGGAGCCCTCTTCTTATTTTTCCCTTGTCTAACTTCAGCATCTTCCCGCCAGACTTCTCTAGTATATTTCTCTATTACAATAAAGGTTTACTTAAAACCTAATATTTTATTTAAAAGACACAGATTTTAAATTAAAACCTTCCTGTAATCTTCTTTGCAGACCATTAGACAAAATGAGGCTCTTAATTATCCCACGGTTAGACTTTTCTCTGAGCCATATCCAATTTAGAGCATCCCTCTTAGATGCAGACTGTAAATGAGCTAGGGTGGACTGAGATCAGTCTGAGCAATGCAGTTCACAAAAGCAAGACTTGTTCATTGACTGTCCACTTTTTTCCTGTGTTTCTTGCCCAAGGATTACTGAGTCTGCCTGACTCAGCACAATTTTGGACATTCTCATCCATATGTATGGTCTTCTAGCTATCCAGAGATAGGACACCTGGGAATGGTTGAAAGTTGTACCGGGGTAGTTCTAGACTGGGAATTTGGAAGCATTTCTTTACCTAGAGGGTGATCAGACATGGAGGAGGCTTCTAGAAGTTGCTGATATTCCATTCTGTCAGGGTTTAAGTGGAATTTGGACAATGCCCTTAACACCATGTTTGAAGTTTTGATCATCCCTGATTCCCAGGTAGACTAGATGATCATTACAAGTCTCTTCCAGCTGAAAATATTTCACCTCTAAAGTGTCAGAAGGCCTAAATGGATGAACAAGGTGCTCCCAAAAAACCTCAGAATGAAGGCTCAGAAAACCTCAGAAGGAAGCATGCAAGGGCTGGAAGCAGGGTGGGGTGATCTAGGACAAGTGACAATGTCCAAGGGCAGGGACAAGGGTAGTAAAGCAAAAATCCACCTGGAGCTGAATTCACAGGTGAAGTGCAGCAGGGAAAACTTCTGCAAGCACATATGGAGCAAAAGGAAGCCAACAGGGAATTTTGGTTTCCTTTTGAATAGGGTTGGGGACCTGGTGACACAGAACACTAAAAAAGATGAAGTGCTCTATGCCTTCTGCATCTGTATTTACTAATCAGACTGCCTTTCATGAATCTCAGGGCCCCAAGAACAGGGGAAATTCCAAAGCAAGGAAGACTCACCTTCAGTGGAGGAGGATCAGGTTTGGGAACATTTAAACAGACTGAACATACACATGTCCATGGGAGCTGATGGGATGCACCTGTGAGTGCTGAGGTATCATTGCAAGGACACTTTGAGTTTTCTTTGAAAGGTGGCAGCATCTCTGGAAGGGTCCTGAGGACTATTAGAAAGCAAATGTCGCTCCTATCTTTGAAAACAGCAAGGAGGAGAATCCTAACACCTCCAATGGAAAAAAAAATAAAACAAACCAAAACCCCAATAATTGCTAAAAATGTCCATCTTGGGTAGTCGAAAGCAGCAACCAGAATCCCATTTAACTTTCTGTTCTCAAGATAAACACATTTCCCTCCACAACTTTTCATACGTCTCTGCATGTTCCAGCTCTGTAACTGTGTTAGCAGCAGTAGTTCTTGGACTTTCTCCAGTTTTCAATCTCTCTCTTCCACAAACAAGCACAGAATTGGGCAGACTATTCAGATGACTGGGCGCAGTATATTCAGACTATTCACGAGAGCCAAAGAGTGAGGAAGAGTGGCAAACAATCCCTTCTTTTGACCTACTGGCTGCAGTATTTTTGTGGCATCCTGTACTTTTTAGAAGGCAGAAAGTAGAAGAGCTATACCTGCACAGGCCTGGTATGGGTCAAATTCTATTTGCTGTCCAAGGTGGAATAAACCTGGAATGGATCATTTGGCTCCAGGGTGAGATATAAGGGATGATACATCAGCCTATGGGTGTCAATGGTCTGTGGGCATATTTTTCATCTGTGGCAATTCTGCAGTAATTTGTGCCAGCTTTAACTTATTTCTCCAGAAGATAACATGATTCTCATTAGCTCAAATATGTCATGGGTTAAGAATGTGCACAGAATCTCCTACTGTGGCTCAGCTGACTCACAGCAACACTCTCCTCTGTTTCTGAGTCCTCAGACCCAGTTTTCTATTTCTTAAGTCCTGGCAAAACAGAAGAGATGAAAGCAGCTCTCTCTGATATGTCATGAATGTATCAGACACAAGCCCTGGAACAACTTCAGAGGCAGGTTTGGTTCTGAACCATTCTCCCTGGTCAGCTGCTTTGATGAATTGGTCCAAAAAAATCCTGACCTCAGTCACACACAAAATGTGGATCCAGGTCTGAACTGGACTCTGCCTGTAATGTGTAAATTCACATCTGTCTCAGCTATTAATAAATCATTGTCTGAATGAAGCTTGGACAGGTTTTCTCTGATCTCTGCTTCATTGATATCTCCTGAAAAAAGAACTTCTTCACTCTGAAAGCAACTTCTCTGTTTAATCTCTTTGCTCTTTTATGCAGCCATGAGAAACCTTTCTGTGAAAAGTCATACACTTTTCAACGTGAAAATTTGGCTAACTTTTTATTAGTAAAAGAGGTAAAAAAAAAAAAATTAATAATTTTGTTCCTTGCTGTCCTAAAAAGCAAATATAATATGCAGAGGGAAAACCTGCTTACACAGAGCACACATATTTCTGGGCATCCCCATAGTGAGCAGAGGGAGGATGTTCAATTAGTCTCTTTACCACAAGCTCCCCAGTTAGTCTCCCTCTGGAAAATAGGTGAGAAATTCTTATATTCCTCTCAATATGTTAATCAGACAACTGGTATCACAGTTCTCTAACTGTGTAATACCAGTCCCCCTTGGCAGATATATTTTATTTGGATAATGATGTGAAATTTAAGATCTACGTTTCAATTGTAGAGAGCCATAGGCAGTTGTCAATTTTAGTGACAGACATGAACCTGGAGCTAAATTCCTGTGCACAAGCAAAAATTCCAACAGGCGTAGAGCAATTCTGGTCCCTTAATAGAAATACATTTTCTCCCATTGAGGGGCAGTATTTTTAAACAGCATGCTGCTTCTGCTGGTGCTGCCAAATCCCAAATGTTCCCAGATGCTTCCTTTTATCTGGACAGTTTGGTGGCCTCAGCTGCCAAAGAATTTCCTGTGAAATCTAGTGGTTATCTGCTTTTCCTGCCTAAACTGGCCATTGCTTTGGTACCTAAGCACTGACACACTAATCTCCTGCACTTTTTCCCATTTTTAAATACAATCCTGCCTGGTCATGACCCTTTGAGTCCTGTGTTTTCCTGGTCAGATCATAGAATAGAATCATAGAACCATTAGGGTGGGAGAAGACAAAGAAGAAGATCATCAACCCAATCTTTGAATTTTATGAATATAATGATTTTAAATGCACTCTACGCTCTCTGTGTCCAATTCACTTCAAAATGTCTTAATCCTAAGAGAGCTTCTGTATCCAGGTGCAAAGAAGGGTTTTCTTTAACTAGCTAAAAACTTGAAGAGTTGTCCAGAGTGGTTATTTAGACCTCTCTTTCCTTTAAATACCAAATTTTAGGTATAAAATTTCAGGTTTCTTCTTTGAGATCCCTTCCAACCTAAACCATTCTGCAATTCCATGGTTTTTATAATTCATTCTACCATATTGTGCAGCTGTACACACAGACAAGGTTCTCCCAGACCTTCCTCTTCTCAAGCCTCTCTGCAGTCCTCACTGAGAAAAAACTCCCTGGAACACACATTTCTGCAACAGGATGAGTTCTAAACTCTGGGCAAATTTCTTTTCTCCTACACAGACTCAAAGATCTCCAAGCTAGGGACAGATTTAGGCATCTGCTCTCTGGCTGAAGAATTCCTTAGCAGATATTCTGGAAGTAGCCACACTTGTTTAGAGGTTAAGGCAAATAAATCATGTGATCAGAGGAAGCTGGTGACCATTAGCTCAGGTTCTAGCAGTGTTTAGTTTCTGGTATGGCTGCAGCCATTGCCCACACAGGTGCTGGCTGGGTGGCACTTGTCACCAGAGCAGGGATTTGCATCGGACTGAATCATCCCAAATGCCTCCAGAGAGGCAGGAGGGGAAAAGGTCCTTCTGGGATGCAGTTTGCCTCATCCCCAGGCATGTTTCTAAAGCAGGTCAGGTGGGTCAAGCCCTGGAAATGTCTGCTCCTCTCTGAGGCTGCAAAGTGATTAAATCAGACACGGATCTGCTGGAGGCGTTGGGAGGCAGAGGGGAGCACGCACAGCCCAGGTGAGGGTGGGCACCTCTGATTTCACTGTTCCAAGTGCCCAGGTACCAGAGATTGAGACACAGCCAGAACAAACACATCCCTCTTGAATGGCTGAAACACTCAGTGCTCACGCCACAGGCAAATGCCAGTCCTGAGCACAGCTCCCTCACTGGGTGCCACACTCAGGGCTGATTTTCGCTCTGGATCAGTGATAAGCCTGTGGAAGAATGGAGTTCACAATCCCCTTTGCTCCTGCAAAACCTCAAATCCTCTCTTCCTTTCTATGGGTGACTGCCTTATTGGAGCCAAGCACCTCATCTAGTACAGAGACTCTTCAAAACCTTCCTAGACATGTGTATTTGTCAAAATATTGAAGTATTGAAGATACAGAGTTAATATTCTTTGGAGTCAGACACCACTTTACCTATAATATGCATCTCACAATGAAATTTCCTTATTTAAGGCACAATCTTGTCATGTTGACACCTGCAGGTGTTTTGATATCAGCATGAAAGTGGCAGAGAGATGTGTCACCATAACTTGGATTTCTGTCACAGACGCAGTTTGTCCTCTGAGCTGTTTCCCCACAAAGAGCCCTGCACTTCAGAAGAAAGCAACGTGTGCTAGAAAGGTTTCCATTTTCCCAAAGAATCAAGGAAACCATGAGCTTTAATCATATTTATGATTCCTTTAAACTAGATTAGTTGTTCCTGATGTTAACAAGACCATGGTGCTTTTTGTCACGTTGGAATTGCGATGAGCTTTAGCACATCCGGATTTGAGAACAGAAGCTGACAGGTTTTTATTCACAATTGTTTTGATAGTAGATTTTTCTTTTTTCTTTTTTTTTTTTTTTCCTCCACCATTCTTTCTTCTTCGGATTCCATCTCTATTGATCTTTAATGGCTTCCAGATGGGATCACGTTTGGCCATTTTATTGGCTGAGCTCTGAAAGTCTAAGCAAATATGGTGTAAGCAAACAGCCCATTAGCTAATAAAAAATAAAAAGGCACTGCAAATATACTAATAAAGTCTGTAATGTCATAATATATTAAGGAGATGACAACTGCACAGGAAATGGGCCTGGCCTGGCTGCATGGAATAATGAGGGATTTTTAACAGCTTATGTTTGAGGTAACAGCTGCTGGGTAAGAGGGAAACATTGCTTACATTTTATGTTGTAGATGAAAAAATACATTAACCGGCCTTCCTGCTAAGGCCTTGGCTGTCAGCTAATCCTGCAATTCCTTTGTGGGAGAAGGAATCTTCCCACTCTTCTGGTCTCTACCAGGTTGGGGATGCCAGCAGCAGGAATGTGCTGTTGAACACCACAGTAATGTGCAGATTGTGCCACACTGTTTATCCCAGCCACAGAGGAGTCCTGTCACTCCAAACCCTTGTCCTAAGCCCCTCTCCAGCTCTCTTGGAACCCCTCTAGGTGCTGGAAGAGACTCTAAGGTCTCTCTGGAGCATCTCTACTCCAGACTGAAGACCCTCAACCTTCTCAATCTATCTCAGTAAGATTAGATGTTTTAGCCCTCTTGTCACCAGAGAACAGCCATTCCTGCATAAATCCTGCAATGAGTATCTTGGAAAAAGGACTTTCAGTTTGAGCAGCACATAGAGGCATCAGCCTGTGTGTTTGTGTGCGTTTGAACGAGCATGGGATAGGAGAATGTCTGTTCCAGAGCTCTTGGTGTCTGTTTTCATGGGCAGTATGACATAGAACATTTTGGGGTGTCTCTGCAGATTTAAGTACCTGATAGGACCAGGGTGCATTAGAGGTTGTAGTGATAGGTAACAAAGCTAAAGAGAAATAAACCTTCCCCAGTCCGGAACAGGTGTATACTCAGAGAGAGCTGCCTGAGTGTTTCAGGCAGAACTTCCCTCAGCCTAAATCCAAGGTTTTGGCTGTCCACAGCTGTGGCAGGACTGGAAGTAAAACTCACATTTTGCTCTTGCAGTCCTCTTTACTGATAAATCTCATGTTTCTTTCCTTTGGAACAAGCTGCATTAAATTCCTGAGATACAGACTTAGACTACCTGCCACTGAGGTCTTGTGTGTCTTTACAGTGTCAAACCTGGAAGCCAATATTAAAAAAAAAACCAAACAAAAAAAAAACCAACCAAAAAACTGATTTTTTTTTGTCTGTTTTCTGTTTTATTGCTTGGAAATAATAAATATTTGGTTTCCATGTCACTTCTGGTTTCCTAATTGCGGTTCTAATACGAATGCATGCAACAGCACTGTGTTTCTATGTCTGTACAGAAAATGACAATAAGATTAAGAACATGGGCTTGATTATAAAGGCACCATTAAATTTTGGCATCATCCACTTTGTGCACTCCCCTCCTTCCCTTCACAAACAAATGGTGCTGCTGGTTGTTTTTGGCTGCAGAAATCTTCATTAAATTTGAGGAATTAAATATAGCACTTTAGCTAATTAATTATGGTTTGATCATTTTGACACCTCCAAATGACTCAGCCACATACCTGGAAGCTTTGTCAACTCAATTGCATCTTTATTTTTGTTGCCTTTAACCAACAATGAAGACTAATGCCACTCTTTCTAGTTTTCAATCACCTCTACAGAAGTGCTCCCCTGGCAATGTGCAGGGACAGACCTAATTAATCCCTCATCTGCCCTGCGCCGTGTCTATACATCACACTGGCAGTTGGAACTGCTGCTTGTTTTAAGGCTATTGCTGCAATGAAATGCTCATCTGTTTTTCAATAATTTTACCACAGGTGGTGATTTGTAATTAGAAAGGGCAGAATCCGAATTTTGATTTTTTTTTCTCTTATTATTATCATTATTTTTGTTATTATTGTTGTTTGTTAGGAGAAGTGAGATAGCAGTGGGAATAATGATAATAATAATAATAACTGCTGCACAGCAGGGAGGGAGCATTAACTTCTGGCACCATGAACAATAGTGGGTTTTGAGCTCATTGGAAGAAAAGAACAAAGATTTGCACTGGAGTATGTGCACACAGGTTAAAGATCAAAGACTTGGAGAAAGTAACAGATTTTTGCCG
The DNA here is from genome assembly GCA_035583215.1 of Arremon brunneinucha. NCBI lineage: Eukaryota > Metazoa > Chordata > Aves > Passeriformes > Passerellidae > Arremon > Arremon brunneinucha. The sequence goes on along the minus strand of JAWWEX010000182.1, from coordinate 108,907,426 downwards.
AACAGAGAGGAGCTTTGGAAGCTCAGAACCTATGCAGAGCACTGACAAAACCCCACTACCAAGAGTCACAGAATCACCATTTTGTGTTGGAAGGAACCTGAAAAATCATTTACTTCCCAATCCCTGCTATGGGCAGAGTCACCTTCCACCATCCCAGGTTGCTCCAAGCCCTGTCCAGCCTGGCCTTGGACATTTCCAGGGATCCAGGAGCAGCCACAGCTGCTTTGGACACCCTGTGCCAGGGCCTCACCACCCTCACAGGGAACAATTTCTTATTAAGATTTAATCTAAATGTAGCCTCCTTCAGGTTAAGGCCATTCCCCCTTGTTGTATCACTCCATACCCTTGTGGAAAGTTCCTCTCCATCTCTCTCCAAAGCTCCCTCTAGGTCATGGATGGTTTCTGTAAGGTCTCCCTGAAGCCTTTACTTCTCACTTTTCTACATTTTTCCCCTACATTTTCTAGTCCTTTTTCTACCTTTTTCCCCACCATCTGCCTCATCTGCTACCATTCCCTGCATCAAAGAGTCTCCTGACTAATCAACTGTGGGTGCACAGGTCCTTAATCTCTGACACCAGGTTTTGGAACTGGTATTTACCCAACAGCAGGGCCTGTGCCAAAATTCCTGGATTGCTTTAGAACAACATCACAGAATCAGGGAACAGTTTGGGTTTTAAGGATCTTAAAGAACATCTCATTCCAACTCTTCCCTGGACCATGCAATCTGTCCAGGCTGATATTTTTAGAGATCTTGGTGTGTTTCAGGGGCATTTTCAGGAGAACATTGGTTCTAATGCTCTTTTATTTCAGTTTATAGGAATTTGAGGTCTTAGCAAATATTTCTGTCTTTAGCACTCTCCTGGGCCCAGAACATTACCTCATGTTCCTCTAACTACCTTGTTGACTCCTTGTTTCCTTCGAAAACCACACAGTGATATAGGAAAAGGTTCAGGTCCTGCTACTTTCTGAATAGGCCCGTGGTGCCTTTAAATTAAGACTTCCCTCACATTTCATGGTAAAGCTGAATTAATTCAGCTTTTCATAAGGCAATGAAATATGAATTAACTTAAGGAATATAAAGCCCTAGCTCTTACATTAGCACAGTCCAGTGAGAGAGCTGGTTTTCAGGCCTTTCTTTAACTGTTTTTTGTGAGCTGGAACAGTTTCAAAAGCACAGGCCTGTCCCACACCATCCTATTGTTCCAGGAACAGCAAAATCTGCAAAGAAGTAGAAAATCTGGGTGCAGTTCCAAGCTCCAAAACAGACATTAAACCTCTCTCTGCTGGTTATGAAGGATGTACCACCCTTCTGAGAGGTTTGACCCTGTTGTGGGGATAAGGGACTGAGTGGGAGTAAAGCTGAGTTTAATATCTCCTCTCTGAGGTGTTAGGGGTCTTTTCCAAATTTTGAGATTCTGTGTGGTGGTGGTAGGGAAAGGAGAGGAGAAGGTTGATTTGCTGTTTGTGCTGCCAGCAAGGATGGGATGTGCAAGAGAAATTCACGTTTCCGTTTGACCAGACCTTCTTTCCGTCTCAGCAGCCTCAATGAACCTGGTTTTCAATGTGTGTACCCTAGATAAAATATTTTCCATGATGGTAGGCTCAGCATCTTTCTGGCTTTCTCATACTCAGACCGGGCTTTTGCTGGCCTGTTGTGGTTATTTGGTGTCAGGAAGAGCTTCCCAGCTGGTATTCCAGGTAAGGTGGGTTCCTTACCTATGTTCACAATCCCTTTTTAAGTTCTCCATTCAATCTCATCTGTTCTCCTTGATCTTCTCACTCGTGACCTCACAGTTTCCTGACCAAAATCCACCTGAAGGACAGAACTGTGTGAGCCCTAAATGTTAGATCAGCCTAAAAGTCTTGTTTGAGTGTTTTATTTGTTTCCTTGTTTTAATTTTGGCCTACTAAAGGAGAAATAGATTGAATGGGGGGAAAAAAAAAATAAAGCCCAAGAGACAGGGCTGTACTTCCCCCTCCTCCTTGTCCACAAACCAAATTCATGAACTGAGCACCCAGACAAGTCTCAGGCTCTGGGAACTACCAGACAGACCCCATGTGTTTTTCTGGCTCGGCTTATTCCTGAATATTGCTTTTCTCTTTCCGTTTTCCTCTCTCTCAGGGCACCGTGCCCATTTCCTAATGCTCTGAAATCTCTTTCTACGTGGCCAGGCATTTTGTTTTAATTTTTTTTAATGAATTCAGCTCAGCGCCCACACATCCCCTTAACCATGGATTTGTACGCTCAAGAGAAGACATGGAGAGATGTTGATGTTTTTGGCTGGCATTCATGCCCTCAGTACCCTTTTTTTTTCTTTTTTTTTTAATTTTTTCAGGGTTTTTTTTTTTTTATGAATATACATGTTTTCTTGGCTGTTTGCACCGGAGCCCATCTGTTAGAATGGCATGGTTCCTGCTCACAAGTGGAATCAGACCCTCGCTGGAGGGGGTGGGTTTCAGGCTCTGCTGGGATTTGAAGCAGCAGGAGCCCTCCAGGAAGGTGCTCCCCTGTGTCAGCACTGGCACCACCTGCCTCCCTCCACATCCATGCACCAGTTGACACCATGGCACCAAAAGCCAGCGGGGCCAAGTGGGTCTGGGGAGGAAGGCACAGGGCTTGGGGGCTGCCAGGAAAACCGCTGGTGTTGGAACAGTGTCCCAGAAAGGACATGGGATGCTTTAAAAACCCCACATGCGTCCAATAACTGAGAAGGAAAACAACACTGGTGTGAGCCTGAGCAGGAGACACCAATTCCTCGACAGTTTAAGGCATCAGCTGAGATCTGAGGAGCTGATTTTCCTGTGTTTGAATAGACAATGGACATCTGAGACAAATTGCTCAGGGTTGGGTTGGAGGAAGGGCTGTTTGCAGGCAACGCATGGTAAGGAGCACACGAGCCATCCTTGGTCATTTAGGCAAAAGAGACCAACATCTCTGCGGAGACAGGTGATGCAGGAGGACCTGGAGTGTAGAGATGACTCTGGAATATTTGGTTTTCATTAAAAACAACAATCAAAACCCCCACCTTTTTTCTTTTTTCCCCATTTCCTTGCAAAACCCTTTTCCTCTCCAGAGGGAGCTTCAGCAGAAACAATGTTGACCAGGGAAATGGTGCAGTCACCATCCATTTGGGAAAATTGTTTCGTGTGAATATGGTGGTGCTGGGTTGGTGGTCAGAGTTGGTGTTCTCAGAGATCTTCTCCACATGAATAATTCTGTGATTCTGCAATTAAAATATTTCTCCATTTGGTGCCTTGTACTGCAGTCAATGAAAGTTCAGATGAAATTCATAAAAGATGTGTGGCCTGAAAACCTTAAAAAACAGAGACTTAAAATATAGTCCATCAGTTTAAATTTCTTTATGGAGACAGATTACCGAACTGGCTGTTGCTGGTAATTCTTGACACTGAATTTAATATGGTCTTTAGATTTCTTTAGAGAAGTTCAAATTTTGTCTTTACCTGTTCACCAAAAGAAAAAGATTTTACATAATTTTTCACTTTTTTTTTTTTTTTGTCCAAACTTCTCTTTCAGTACTCACTCAACCAGAAAATGGGGATGGCATAAAAGGTGTTATGAAAAGAAAATGGATAAATCAGAATTACCCACAGTGTGACCCTTCTTTCATGATCCTGGAAAACAAGTGTACAGTGAGGAGGAAAAAAAATAGTGAGTTGAAAGATTCTTAATTGATCAAACCAGAAAAACTCAAAGATGAAAGAGAAGGAAGTTGCACTTTTTAAAAAAAGATAAGTGGACAAAAGTGCCTTTGGTAGCTTGTGCCTGGTTTCTCTGGCTGGATATCAGGTATGTCCTGTGCTCTCTTTGCAGGTGGGATTTCCTGTGACACCTGCATGGATCTTTGCCAGGGAAAAGTGCAGAACCGGGCCACAGTCAGCTCTCAAATACAGATTATTTCAATGAGACAGCCTGGTTCATCCTGTGGGCAACAGAAGAAAGATTTTCCCTCTGACATTAAAGATACTGATTACCTTTCTGTCCCAAATTTTTTTGAGTTTTTAATTTCGGATTCTTCAATCACAAATATAAAATTCTATATATTGTAAGAAGCAATTGGTCTGCTTACAGACACATCCAGGCTTCTCTTTTTGAATAGACATAGAATGAGAATATGACTTAAAGTGCTTCAGGAGAGCAGTTAAGGATAAGTACAGGTGGCAGGAGTGCTACAGTGGGGGGAATAATTCCAAGATTATAAACAGCAGGTAAAATCCACAGAAAAATGAAAACTCAGATCCAGGATTTGCCTGGTTTAAGGTGGGAATTTTCTCAGACTTTCAGAGTAATTCCTGGTTGTACTAATGAGAGAAGGAAGACCTCAAAATGTTGTGAGGAGAGAGCAATAATTCTGCTGTTACTCCAAACTCTATGTGTGCTCCTCATTCAGTTAAATTTTGGCTTTTTCCTTATTTATTTTATTTAAATAAAGTAAAAACAAAATGTAAACAAAAATGACCTGTTACCTTGTAAAGGTGGTGGCCATGGTCAAAATAAAACTTATTAATAATCTGGATATATCAGCTAATAGCCAGCAGATACAGAGACTAAATAACTCCCTAGTGTCCAGACAGGGGTGGTGGGATCCACTCCCATGCTTGCTCCAGGAAACTTGCTTTTCAGCTGCTCAAGCCGTAATTATTTAAACTGTGTTAGTAAATTTAATATCTGTCATTCTGGCTCATTTTTCTCATGAACTGTGAATTTGAACATGGTCTTAAGGGGAAAGGAATGAGAAAACCTAAATTTCTGGGTGGTTCTGTCCCAGCATACCCTGTATCAGAAAGTAGGATTCCAATTTGTGTTCTGATTTAAAGTTCAGCAGCTTCTCAGATGATTATGTAGCGACTTTCTTTCAAGTTAATCCTGGATATAAGGAATAATAAAAAAACATACCAGAGCTACTTCTTACTCCAGCTTTTTTGCTTTTCTAGCATTAAGGTTGATAAATATTAGCCAAATATTTTGAGTTAAATATATGATTAATAGTTCTTATTCTAATCTGAGTCTCTGGGAAGCAGAGAAGCCTAAATGCTTCCCTCAGTGGAGTAAGAGCATGGTTCCTCCATTAATTCAGGACACTGGTGGGACAATGAAGGAATTGCATCTTGGCAACTCACATTTCCTCTAGCCTCTGGATAAAAGATTTGAGTTTTGTGCTTGCTGCCAATCCTTTAACGATCTTACACACCCTATAATCACCCTAAAAATTTGGAATAAAAGGGGGAAAAAAAAGAACTGAAAAGGAAAAGGAAAATCCTGCGGGCTGCCTTAGCCAAATATCTTGGACTTGAGAGCTATTTGATCATTAGTCTAAGTATGGATAATCAGTGTAATGGTAAATAAAGAAATTATACACTGAAATTGAAAAATCACTTGGTAAAGGTCCAGAGAATTATTTCTTTTCTGGAAGCTAACATTCCCAGTGAAAGGAAAATGCTATTTCCCCCTCATTGTGTATCACTTCTTGAGGTGTTTCTCTGCTCTGTGTGTCTGTATTTTTATAGCACTTCAGTGCTGAGATTCCCTATGAAATGTGGCTTCAGTCTGCCAAAAATGTTGGGATGTACAGAGAAGCTACATCTTCATCATGAATAGTTAACAGACATTAAACTCAGCTCAGGTTTTTAATATTACCTTATCTTCCACATTTAATTTCCCCTGTTTTTTGGGGGTTTTTTGCCTAAGTTTTGTCTTTTAGATTGTTGAATAAAATTGGAAATATATTTTAATTCAGGTTTGCATTGCTAATTTTTGTGCTGAGGATGCTGTGGGAGGCTGAAGAGTGTTCACAAGAGACCAATTCACAAGAAGCCACTGGAAGAAGAATTCCAAACACTCACATTTGTAGAAACCAGGGATTTGAGCCTGAAGCCTTTGCAATTGGGGCAGGAGGATGCAATGACAAGGTTTGACTGTTAATAGGCAGGCAGGGCCAAAGAGTTTTCAGACTTCACACCAGCTCTCTCAGTTACCTCTACATTAGAAAATTTTTACCCCAAAAAATTCACAATCCAAAAATGAACAGAAAGAACAAAATTAATGCAGGTAATCATAAGATCATGGAATCACAGAATGCTTTTTTTTGTGGAAAGTTTCATTAAAGGTCATCTAGCCCAACTGCCCTGGAATAAGCAGGGATATTTTCAACTGGATCTGGATGCTCATAGCCTCAAAGGAGGTGTGGGGGTGATGGATAGAGATAGATGAGGGAAGGATTTTGGAGAAATATGGAGAGAAATGAAGGAGAAACGTGGAAGATGACATGATTAGAAACACATCTGGAGGAAGATGCCCTGTGAAAGAGGAGATGCAGCTCTGTGGGGTCTGTGATCCATGGGTGACCTGTGCCAGGGCAGGAACAGACACCTCCCATGACAAAAACAAAAAAACCAAACAAAACCAAAACAAACCAAAACAAAAGTAAAGGTCTGATGCATGCAGAATCTAAATACTTTTATTTTCAGGTGCGCTTGGCTGGATCAGGGTGCTGTGCTACAGGTCTGCATGGAATGAGAAGAAATTCACATTGCTTTGAAGCAGTGATGGTTGTGCAGGTTTCTTAACTTTGGCTCTAGAAATGCAGCAGTCACACAGCAGCATGTGGCTCCATGACAGATTGAAAAAAATGTAAATAATTCCAATGCATACAACATCTAAATCCTGTTATTTTAAGTACCAAGTCCACACAGTCACTGATACTAGAAAAAGGCTTCTCTAGTATCTCCTCAGTATTCCTCTGGATGTTCTACTCCGTGTGATGTGACCATATTTCTGGTGATTTGCTCAAACCTAATGAAAGAGCCATTTACCTCACTGGAAATGAAAGTTCACCTCAAATTATCCAGAAACTGTCCTCAGTACAAAACCAGTTTACCTCATATAGACTATTGTCTTGATAGTCCATTTATTTAATCAAATCAAGTATTTCCCACTTTTAATAGGCACAACCTCTACCTCAGAAACATCACAGTCTTTAAACATGTTCTGGAGATAATCCCCATGTTTCTCATAGTTTAGCTGCATCTCTAAATCTTCAACCTGTTTCCATCTCCTTTTTAATCTCAACACCTCTCTTGCTCAATTTTAGATCACCTGAATTTGTCCGAAAAGAAAAGAAAAGAAAAGAAAAGAAAAGAAAAGAAAAGAAAAGAAAAAAAAAGAAAAGAAAAGAA
>JAWWEX010000182.1:108860949-108900132 GCA_035583215.1 Arremon brunneinucha | reverse complement strand
AAAAGAAAAGAAAAGAAAAGAAAAGAAAAGAAAAGAAAAGAAAAGAAAAGAAAAGAAAAGAAAAGAAAAGAAAAGGTTCTGCTTTTCTACAGGAAAACCCATCTCACAGCTGAAATTTATTTGTGATATTTAAACACTGTTATTTCATTTAAGTTGAGTTAAGTATTAATGTTAGGTGTACAAAGAAAGCAGTCCTGGATGTGTTTCCTTTTTTGTGTTCCTTATCTCAGATGAGAGCACAGACAGCAAATAATGTAACTAAAATCATAGAATCACGAAATCATTAAGGTTGGAAAAGACCTCTAAGGCCATCAAGTCCAACCATTAACCCAGCATTGCCAGATCCACCACTAAATCATGTCCCTCAGCTCCACATCTACACATTTTTTGAGCACTTCCAGGAAAAATGACTCCACTATTTCCCTGGACAGCCTCTTCCAAAATTCAATGCAAAGTAATGGTGGGTGTGGTTTCATACCATGTATTCACCTTGGATGTTTGAGGTAGATAAGAAGTAATATCCCCTTTCAAGTATAATAATGTACTTTGCCTGTACAGTCAAATTATCTATAAAATTCTGAAGACATAAGGGGAAGAATTATGTTGAATCCCTCTGAAATCTTGAATACTCACATATTCTAAGGTTGCCTTCATGCTATATATGAAATTTGTGATATTACACTCGTATTATCCTCATTATATCATGTGACCCCTTTATATAGAGCCATTTTTTCTAGTATGGTGGGAATAAAGTTTCATCATTGTTTCTAGGGATTCAGTTTTCTGGAGATAATTGTCAGTACATTGGACACAAAAGGAAGGAACTCTTCCACCCCACAAACTAAGATCATAATTTGTACAAGAAATGTCTAACTACCTGAGTTTATTGAGACCTCTATGATCATGATGAGGGTTGTGTTTTGACAGCTAGAAGCCAAAATATATATTTATTTCTGGTAAAATAAACAGGATATAACCCCGTAAAGGGGCGGTAATTAGTAACTATGTAATAATCACAGTGATATACCAAGAGATACATTTTTTACTTTAATAAAATTACTCTGTTTAGGAAAAAGTGAAAAGGCCAAGTCCTGGATCTCATACCTCTTCCTCCTCCTCTAATTTGTGCATCTTCCATTGGTCCAAGAACCTACCAAGACCTGTTGCAGGATAAAATAGAAAATGGGGGTTGAATAATGATGGAGATTTTCCAAGAGTGAGATCTGTAGGAGTGATTGAAAATCCAGTGGCATCCTCCATGCAGTTAAATGTGAGTGGACAGAGGACTGGAGGACTTTCCCATCGGTGCACAGAGACAGCAATCCTGAGTTGTCAGCAGTGGACAGAGCACTGACCTCAGAGGCTTTTGCCATCTCTAATTTTAATGGTTCCTCGAGCTGAATAGCTTAGAAATACAGGGAGATGCATTTAAATGATTTGTGAGGTTTGCACATCCAAGGAATATTTTAGCTGTTGTGACATCCTGTAATGGGCTTGGTGCAGAGAAGCCAGGAAAAGCAAACCATCCCCTTGGCCTGAATTGGCCAGGAAAATCTCTGCTTTCTCCCACTGATGAAAGCTGTCATTTCTCCTGTAGTTCCCAGTGTGTGTCACTGGCAGAGATGAGAGAGAAGGAAAAGGGGGAAAAAATAAAGAATTAAAAAGAAAAAAAAAGGAAAACCTCAAATCCTAAAAGTCATCATAACAAACTTGCCGCTGAGCGAAGTTGCTGTTTGGCTGAGCGTGGTGACTGCTGTGCTGTGACAGATCCTGTCAGGGAGGCACTGCCCCAGCTTGCAGGTGTAAGCATGACCTATCAAACTGAATGGGAGCTGACAGAAGGGATTTCTGCAACGTGAAACGGAGAGCTGACATGAAAACAGTGACGTGTGAGGGACCGAATCACCGCGAGCGCAGCTGTCACAGATGATGTCCAGAGAAATGACAGCAGAATACTAACTTTACTTGATGTCAGTTTAGTTGTCCTTTGTGTTTGGAAGAGTAACTGCTAGGAAGGGAGAAAAATTTTAAAACATACAAGGGAGGAAAAAAAGCAGCAAAATATCCATGTGCACATCCATTTCTGCTCAACATCCAAAGTAGTTTTTGTGTCTTCTCACAATATTATTAGCATAATTTTTTTTGTTGGAATTTTTTTTGACATTCCTTCTTCTGGCGTGAATGGTAGGTTTATATAAACTATTTTAAGACTGATACTTTATTTAGTTTATTGACAACACCAACAAAGACCTGCTGTGACCACTGCTATCAACTAATTACTGCTACATGTACAAGAATGAAATCAGTTACCTTTTCACAGCAAGAAGTGAATATTTTCAGTATTTTCTGAGTATAAAAATTAAAAACATTCCATGAGATATCTAAAGTTTGTGTCCCTTTTGTTTTTCAGACTTATTGCATTGAAAAACACTTTGTCCCTCCTCCTGCCATGATTTTGGGTAGCTCTTCAACTCTCTGGGCCAGGAACAATCTCTTGCACTCTTCTAAGTGCAATAAAATCTCATCTAGAGCAGGCATCTCTAGTCTGTGTCTCATGGAAATAGCCTCACTGTAGAGTAGAAATGGTTTAAACATGTTGAGATTACAATAAAAGCATGGTAATCTCATGTTTTCATGGATTCTCATCTTTTCATGGATTACTCAGCCTGACTGGGAGTGCTGATGTTGAACAAACTCTAAAGACCCCGAAGTTCAAGAGGCAGGAGATGAATCACGACCTCCCTGCTGCCTCTGCCAGGTTGGATGTCAGGATTGACATGAAGGCAGTGAGGTGTGAGGGCAGCCCTGGAAAATAAAAAGGCTCCCACTTCTCCCATGGTTCCAGCTAGAATACACCAAAAACACTCCTCCAAGCCTGAAAGCAAAGTGGATTCTAAAATCCTTCCTTCCTCTGTGACCAAAGTGCCCCAAAGTAGATTCAAACCCATTATTCTTATTTTTCTGAGCAAGCAGACATTGCCCAGGACAAATTACAGATGATGAGTAAAATATAGACTGGAGAGAGCCCCAAATGGTAAAACTCTTATTGTTTTACCATTTGTTGTTGTCTTAGTGATTTGTTGTCTTAGTGATTTGACATGGTTTAAAAAGCAAGCAACCAACCAACCAACCAGACAAAAATCCCCAAAATTCAAACAACTTTCAGGGGAAGGTTGTCTGGGTCTTGGAGCAACCTGGTCTTGTAGAAGGTGTCCCTGCTCATGACAGAGTGTGGAACAAGATGAGCTTTAAGGTCCTTTCCAACCCAAACCATTCTGGGATTCAATGGATGGGGATAACCAGAATATTTTTGTCTGACCTTGGGTGAGTCCCTTTCGTTTCCTTCACCTTTTCTCCCTGGATCTCAGCTGCTTGATCCATGGAGAGATCCATTTTATTTCTGAGTCAAATTCCAAGTCTACAGAAGTCTGTAGGAGTATTTCCATTGACATCTCAGCTGCTTGATCCATGGAGAGATCTATTTTCTTTCTGAGTCAAATTCCAAGTCTACAGAAATCTGTAGGAGTATTTCCACTGACATCTCAGGGCTCTGGACCAGCCCATCAGGAATTGTGCCATGCCTCGTTCAGATGTGGAAAAATTGCATTTGAAGCTTCCAAATGCTTCCACGTTGTAAATAATAGTCAACATTTCATCAAATTAATTCAGCTGGCTATCAAATCAGATCATGGTTACAGCTGATCAAAGCCTGAAACATTTGTTTATAAGCACTGTCTTTATTTTCATTTGTTCCAGTTGAGGAGGAAAAAAAAAGCCAAAAAATTCAGAAGTCTTAGAAGATGGAATTGCTGAAGCATTTTCTTTTAGAAAATTAATACAACCTTATTAAAATTCTATATATACACAGCCTTAAATGTCTTTTTTTTCAGATGAGTGACATGTTGAAGCAAAACAGACAAAATTATTAAATTTGAAACTATTGAAACAGTGTCAAATTATTCTTGATGTGCTGGATTTTGTTGAATTAATATTCATCAACAGTATGTTAGAATTCAGTGAAACCCCCCATTTTCTGTCAGAAAACGATTTTATCCAAAACCAATTTAGTCTTTTCTAACACCAAGTAATTCTGATCATAGAACAAATCACATAATAAATGGTACATGTGATCAAAGGTCTAACAAGTTGCTCAGAAATGTTGAGGTTATGTGATAGATTTTCTTTCTTTGGGAATCATAAGCAGATAAGGCAGCAGCCACAATATGATAAAAGACTTGGAAGAAGCAAACTACCTGTAAACATTTCCCATTCATTATCTTGGGTTTCTGCAACCGTGTGACAAATCATTAGTCGTAGTGTAAGGCAAGCTTTAAAAATGTAATTACTTAATCATGCAGTTAGTTCCCCATCAATCCTACCAGCACTTGTTCTTAACTAGCTTTAAAGAAGAAAATTAGGAGTAATTTGTAAGCAAAAGTAATTGAGGGAAGGCTGATATTGCCAAGGTGTTGACAGCAGTGCACATGGTGTTTTTTTTCTTTTAATTCCCTGGCAAAGCAGTGGTCTGCAAACTTTACTGAGCAGTGCCGCTGGCTGGTGGAGCCTTAAACCTGTCCTGGTGTCCCAGGACTGAGGTCAGGAATGGGAATTGTCCTTGTGGGCAGCAGAAAAGAGGCATGGGATGAAGAATGGATGGGTCCATGAGATCTGGATATTAGTTCTGCAATGAATCCTGTTTGGATTTCAGAGATTGCAGCATCTGCACCAGCACAGAGCCAGAAAAGGGAAAGGATATGTTGACAGCAGGAAGAAGCAGAGCTTGTAGTCAGTGGATTTCATATTTCATATTTCATAAAACTCCAGGGGATCTAAAATAGGCTAAAGTAAAAATGGCTGGTGAATGGAAACTTTTTAATGTGATCTGTTTCACTGGAGACTGTAGATTAATCAAAGCTTGGACAATCAGAAGGTGGGGGGGGGGAAGTATTTTTAATCCTTTTTTCACTTGTGAATGTTATGAAAAATTATTTGTAATTATTCAAGAGTCTGATCTTGTCATTGGCGAGGGTGAAAAAGTCTAGTGCCTTGATTTTAATCCACTTGTGAACTGCATTGTCTGCATGTGGAAAAAACCAGTGTGGCCAGCAGGTGCAGGGCATGGATTGTCCTTCTGCGCTGGGCACTGGTGAGGCCACACCTTGAGTCCTGTGTCCAGTCCAGGGCCCAGGAGCATCTCCAGGGAAGAGAATGGAGCTGGGGAAGGGGCTGGAGCACCAGGAGGGGCTGAGGGAGCTGGAAAGGGGCTCAGCCTGAAGAAAAGGAGGCTCAGGGGGGACCTTGTGGCTCTGCACAACTCCCTGATGAGAGGGAACAGTCAGAGTGGGAGTCTGCTCTGCTCTCAAGGAACAGGGACAGGATAAGAGGAAAGGACCTCAAGCTGTGAAAATATTTATGAAATCAGGCAGAAAAATTAAAAACTAGATTTTTATTAAAAAAAAAAAAAGATGGATTTTTTGCAAGCTTTCTTCTTCTTGAGAAGATTAAATTGCCATGCAGGATACTGCAGATGGAGGTAGACTGTTCAGGGAGATTGCTCTACACTTGTCAAGTACACCATGGAGGAGAAAAAGACTGAGAATAGCCAAGGCAAACGGAAAAATAAAAGTAGAGTTTTCCAAAGGAAATTTACCTACTTTTTATCAAACATTTAATGAAAACTTATTTACAGACTTGTCTCTTTTGAAAATTGGTTATTTCTTTTACGAAAATTTGGTCCTGATTTGGGAGAACAAGGAGGTGTTGGATCAGTTTTCACTCTTTTACAGCAGTCAGCAAGGCACGATGAACTAAGGAAAGACCAAAATTAAGAGTTTTCTTATACTGTGATCTATGCCCTCCCAAATGCTTGCAGGGATACCATGGAAGAGAGTGGTTTTTCAGAAAAGAGAATCCTTCTGCTTGGGGATGAGAGCTGGAGAAGGATATTCAAAGGGAATATGATCTGAAGAAGTAGAAATGGCTGGCGAAGGTGAAAGTTCACTGTAGAAAGTGTCTCTATCAGCTGAAACTTATTAAGTGATTGCAACCCATTTATTTTCAATAATTGTGCTTGTGGGTTTATTTAGGACATGATGTTGAATGATCTCTAAAGGCACAGTCCTTGTAACACCTCATAATGATTGTAGTGTGTTTGTGACAGCCACTTCTTGTCTCCACCAAGGGTTTGGGGGGTTTAATAAGACCCAGACAATCAGCTCATTTCAGTAGCTTCTAAATTACTTGAAACTCTGGCTAGTAAAATTTTGCCTTTTTCCCATGTTCTTGTGTTGACTGTGAGTTGCAAATAGGGAGGGAACAGAAGAAAAGTTGCTTTGATACAGCAAGGATAATTTGACTTTAAAATGTAAGAAGAAATATTTAGATGAGATAATAGGAAGAAAATTTTCCTTGTCAGGGTGGTGAGGCTCTGGCACCTGCTGTCCAGAGAAGTTGTGGCTGCCCCGTCTCTGGAAGTGTTCAAGGCCAGTTTGGACAGGGCTTGGAGGAATCTGATCTGGTGGAAGGAGATCAGATTCCTTCAAGAATCTGATCTGGCCATGGAAGGAAGGTTGAAACTTGTTGGTCTTTGAGGTCCCTTCCAACCCAAACCATTCCAGGGTTCCATGAAGTGCTGCACACTCACAGCTTGGAGCTTTGCATTACAGCAAAGAGGCATTGGAGAAAATCATCCCAAGCAATGAACTCAGGTAATTGAACTTTTTCTTAGAAACATTATGTGTGTAGACCATGATTTTCATTTGCTGTTTTAACCAGCAGGTATTTCAGCAACGGGAACAAGAGTGTTTGCCTCTAAGGAGGGGGATTTTGTACTCAGTAATGTTTAAGGAAAGATGAGCCAACCTGACACATCCAAAACCCAGAAAAAAGGCAAAGTGAACTCACACAACAGAAACCATTTTCTCCTCAAAAATTCTCACCCCAACCTCCATACTTTCTAACTCTAAGGATGGGTCTTGTTTAAACAATTCATAATGTGATGGTACCCAGTATTTAATAAAACCACTGAAACTCTTTCACGGTGCCACAGATTCACTAGCTGAACATGTCATGAGGCAAAATTTTATAGGCATTGTAAAATCTTTTTACCACACACAGCTGCATTACCCAAAATGACTCAAATCTGCAGGGCATCTGAAACACACACTACAGCAATAATAGGCTTTGCTGCTTAAAAAGTGATTATGACTAATGCACAAAAACAATTATCACCAAGCTTAATTGCAAAGGATTAAGCACAGCATATATATGTATATAACTATGCATGCATGCATTTAAATTTATGTTCATATACATCACATTCCATATCTAGGATCTTACTAGGAAAGAGGATCTAACAAAAGTAAAGATGAGGGGAATATGAGTATTTCTGGAGAAAAAGAAGAAATTAATATAAAACAAAAAAATAACCCCAAAAACCAAGAAAAATCTTGTTCAACAGAAGATATGGAAGTCAGCCAGAAAGCACAGACAGTGACCTGAGTGTTAGGGGGGTTTACTGAGAATGATTGCACTGAGTTCTGTTGGAGCTGAATGTTCATTGACAGCACTCTCATATTGGGAGTGATCTGCAATTGATCCTCAGGTGAAGACAGCAAAACATGAAAAAGGTTAAATTCTATCTATTATTTGCATAGATATTCCCATCTTCCAGGAACATAAGTTTTAAAATAATTAATAAACCACAGGCACAACCAGTGTTTTTTATTTATTCCCATCCTTGGAAGTGTCCAAGGCCAGGTTTGGACAGGGCTTGGAGGAAACAGGTCTAGTGGAAGTTGTCCCTGCCCACAGCAGAGGATGGAATAAAATGAATTTTAAGATTCCACCCCCCCAAACTGCCCTATGATTTCTAAAGTCTGAATTAACTTGTCATTGTTGATTTTTTGCTACCTGCTTTACAAAAAAGCTTATATTTTTGCCTTAATAACCATATTTTCATGAACTTCCATTCCTAAATTATCTGCCCCATGTACTGGTATTCTTCCAGGCTGTCAAGATTGTTTGGCAGTATGATCTGGAGAGAAGTGTTGTATTCCTACACTATCTAAATCCAGGACAGTACACAGCGTTTTACACCTGGCTGCTGCCCAGCCCCACCAGTTCAAGTCAACTCAGTGTATGCATAAACTTCTCCTATAAACCAGCAGAACAGGTACCAACTGCTTTATTACAATCATTGTTTGATGAGGTTATTGTTATTTTTTTTTTCTGAGCTTCCAGCTGTGATGGTCCTTAAGGAAGGAGGCAGTTGTGATTAAAGCAGAAGCAATTAGGAAAAATGATCTAAACCCTCAACTGTTGCCAGCTTCATTGACTTCAAGAAAATTAGGTCAACTGATGTCAATTGGGGGCCCCACCAGTTGAGTTATCTCTTCCTTCTGCTCCAGGCTTTTGCTGTGACCTTCAGTAATTACACCATGCAGCAGGCACACAAGTGGTGAGACTAAGTTGTTTAAAATGAGGTGGATAAAAGAGAAGAAAAAAATACAATGATTGTTATTAGTATGAATTGCAGTAAGGCCCATAGGCTGGGAAAGGCAATATTTGTAGTGTGCAATCAAACATGGGTAGGATGATGCCTGGGAACACTCTGTTCCACCAGCAAGGCTCTGTCAAGCAATCCTCTCACCCCTGGCTGTGGATCACTGTGTTAATAACTGTGTCAAGGCTTCCTTGATTGTGCTGCTACAGATGAGTCGTTTGATGCAGCTTTTTAGACTCTGAGGCTGTGTTTGAAATAGCAAACCTGCAGCAGCAGGTCAGTGGCACAGTGTATCTCCTCCCATTAAATCCTTAGCACAGGCACTGGATTGTGTTTAGCTGTGTTTTTATAGAAAAACTCACACAAATGGTTTGGGCAACAGCACTGGAGCACTGCCCATCAGCAATTTGGATTTGAGGGTGATGGTGGCTGTGTGTGTGGATATAAACACTGCTGTGCCAGGTGCTCTGACTCCCAGAATTATCCCTGTCTCTGTTGAAATATGCAACATATGAAGCTGAAGAAAATCCAGTGTAGCTCTGTGCTATCTGTTTACTCTATACTCAGATACCTTCTATGGAAAACTGAGGTTCTTGAATTTATGGTGGACAAAAATTGCTTATTGACTTAAAGACCAGCAAAATGCAGGCATTCTGCTTGGCTGCTCTACAGGTATGGATCTTAGGATTGTTTTGGCTGGATTTATTCTTTTTTTTGAATAATTAGAATGCCAAAAATTTTGGGCCCATACTAATGTTTAATTATTTACATTTTATTAAAGATTGATTTCATTGAATCTAAAATTGAGGCATGTGGCATTAACTCAACAGCTGCTACAGTAGAAGGAGAGACAGACTTCTTCAGAAGAAAATTTGCCCCACATCTCTTAGATGTGTCTCTCCAGATGGGACAAATTTCCTTCTGGATGTGCACATCCTCCTCTATCAACCATTAAGGGAGCCCAGATGAGTTGCTTGGAATGTATGCCTGGTGTTTTAATGATAAAATTAGGGAATCAGTCACATTCACAGACTTGAGGTTTGTTAAAGGAGGTTAGAACTTCCAAAACCCTAGGAAAGTTAATGGGAATTAGGTGTTTAAAGCCAAAAATAGGGTAGAACAGGGCTGGTTCTCCTAGACAAATATAGATTTTTTTTCTGATTTTTTTTTTTCCAATCAGACTCACTCCACAGTGACATTCTGATTAGATAGAACTACATCTTGAACTTTTGAAGGATATCATAAAAGTTGAAATTCAGTTGTTTGGAAAGCAGAGGAAAAGTTATACAAACCCTAAAAAAGTTTAAAATTGATGTCTTTATTTTTTTCATAGACTTTCAAATATATTTATGTGAGTTTTTTCATATTAATGGTATATTTGAAAAATTGTTTCTGTATTTTTTTTTTACTTGTGATAAACTAGACCTTTCTTGTTAAAAATCTGGTGTCTTTTAAAAATTCAGATTTGAGAAAATGTAAGCAGAAAAACCTGATATTTTACTCAAAGGCTGCTGTTTTGCATTTCTGATGGAAAAAAAAATCAGGAAAAAAAATTTATTAGCTCTTTAGGAGAACATCTGTTTGTGATTGACTTAAGTCATTAGTCTGGTGTTTTTGTTTTGCTTCTTCTTTTTATTTTTTTCCTCTTGAAAGCCGAACTTCAATCTTGTTCCTATCCTTTCTAATAAAAATCCCCGATTTTCCCCTATCAGTTTTGAAGAGACCAAAACGTTTTCCATTTTCACGAGGGGGAGAAAATAGCAGTGATTAAGTCGAGCTCTACACCTCTCAATAGAAAACAGATATTTTTTATGGAAAGCGGCCACAGCTGCACATAACAACATGCATTAGTGCATCTTGCAGGGAAATGAAATCGAACAGCAAGACACGATCATAAGCCTATCTTGGAGTGTAGTCAATTTGTCCAGTAAATATTGTGGCATTAACAGTTTTATTTGTTGATCATTTCTGATGTTAATGGTAATGGGCCCCTTTGGTATTGGGATATTTATGTCTGACAGCGTGGTGCAATTTACATTAATAAGACTCATTAATTTCAGATGGTTTCTACTATGGAGGAAGGAAATATTAGAAGTGTTTTGTGGTGGTTTTTTTCAGTCTCTCTCTCCATGCAGCACAGAGCCACTAAGCTACATGGCTGTACAACAATGAATGCTCTCTTGTTGTTGCTATTAATGCTTTCCTTGCCTGCCAAAGTTGAGGGTGGATAGCTGCCTCTTGGAGGAACTATCTTGCTTCCACATTTGCTTAGATTTTTCTTCTTTTCCTTAATTTTTTTTTTGAATTTTTTTTCTTATTTGTTTGTTTTGGGTTTTTTTTTTTGATTTTTAAAAGTTGTTTGGTGCACTGGCTTTTTGGTCTGTAGAACTCATAATCTCAATAAAAATCAAGAAGCATTTCTATTTCCTCCTCCCATTTCCTACATCCTCTTGGCTTCCATGATGATGGCAATCCTGGCCATCGTTTAGAATCTGGATGCTAAAATTAATTACAACTTTGTGGGAGGATCTATAGGAGAAATGACAATTCCTTCCTTGAAAATGGTAGGAATGACTCAGTTCTTTCCTGCGTTCAATTTTTATAACAGGAAATAGAAAGCTAATTACTGGTTATTAAGGGCTTTCTAAATCTCTCTCTCTTTTATTAGTTGGACAATGAACAGTTACTTTGTATGAGATGGGAAAAGTCAAAGCAAATAATTTATTGGAACTGATTTCCATAATGGGTTTTCAGGTCCAGGCTCACAGCACTGGCAGCTGACATGACAGCCACTGTCCTGCCTTAGCTGCAAAATGGTTTTCATTCTTCATGAAAATGGAAAATTCAGTATTTTAGCTCTTTAAAACTGAGACAGATGTACTGGACAAAAGTGCACTGACTCATACTGTCTAATTCCACAATGTGAAGATTTTGGTTTCATTTGGGTTGAGGGTTGGTTTTTGTTGGGTTTTTTGGTTTTTTTTCCAGTATCTTCTCTTATTTCATTTTGTCGTCTCTAAAAAAACATAAATTTGAAAATGTGGGTTATTTTCAAGAAACCCAGAAAACATGATACTTTCCTAAGGAACTAATTTAAGCAGTTAATTTCATAGGTAAAGCTGAGGAGTAGGGCTTTGGAATTAAAATGTGAGGGTTTAGTTCTGGGGAAAAAAACCCCAAAACAAACACTGAGGGTTTAAGTCAGATCTGATTGAAAAAAAGAGACTTGGGGTTGTTCAGCCTGGAGAAGAGAAGGTTGCAAGGGAACCTTAGAACCCCTTCCAGTGCCTAAACTGGAGAGGGACTTTGAACAAGGACCTGAAGTGACAAGACATGGGAGAATGGCTTCAAACCCATAGACAACAGGTTTGGATTGTAGATGAGGAATAAATTCTTTC
Organism: Arremon brunneinucha; assembly: GCA_035583215.1. Classification (NCBI taxonomy): domain Eukaryota; kingdom Metazoa; phylum Chordata; class Aves; order Passeriformes; family Passerellidae; genus Arremon; species Arremon brunneinucha. Next base: position 108,888,231 of record JAWWEX010000182.1, on the reverse strand, counting down.
CTCTGAGGGTGGTGAGGCCCAGAAAAGTTGTGGCTGCCCCATCCCTGGAAATATCTGAGCCGAGCATGATACAATGGTTTGGGTTGGAAGGGACCATAAAGGTGACCTCATTTCATACCCTACCATGGGTAGGGACATCTTCCTCTATCCGAGGTTGCTCCAAGCCCTCTCCAACCTGGCCTTGGACACTTGCAGGGATCCAGGGGCAGCCACAGCTTCTCTGGGCACCCTGTGCCAGGACCCCAGCAGCCTCAAATACTTCCTAAACCTTCATATTCTCTCCAGGTGTTTCTAACCACCTTCTTTTCCCATCAGTTCTTCTTTCACTGATTGAATAAAGAGATGAGGTTTGATGAGCACAAATAGCCCTGCACAGATTTCCCCCTTTTTCATAACTCGTTGACAGTTTCATTATTTCTGTTCAAACGAACCGGAAGCATAAATTCACGCTCTTCCCTTTTGCCTGACCGCGGGCAGATGCTGAACAGCAGTGGGAAAAATAACTGTCTCCCTGTTTCCCTGGAGCTAACCAAACTTGCTACCCCTGGAGCTGACTGAGATTTCAGAGGCAAGCTGAGAAATGCACATTTCTCACAATGATGCGCCGATTAAACTTTCCTCTTTGTGTGTTCGTGTCCTTTATTTGCATCAAGGACCAGAGTGGCACTGCCTGCAATGCAAACTGCCCCTCTGTGGGTGCTTTTTAATGCTGCCAACAAAAAAAAGGCAATAAAACAATAAAGGGAGATATAAAATAAAAGTAGCAATGCAATGGAACAAGTTTACTATGCTGAATTAATGTCCTTATGGTACCATCATATTAACACTCCAATTCATATTTACATGGTGACTGCACAGAAATACAGATTTTTATTTTCTCCCAGTGTCCCTCCTTCTTTGCAGCCATACAGTTGTCGTTTGTATGAGCAGCTTGTGGGTGTCACCTACTAATTCCCCAAGATGCAACTTTATAAATGCACCAGGCAATATCAGGGCAAGTTCTCTGTAGGCTGGGGAATGAATCAAGAGCTGAAGTGCCAAGGAGGACTTGGCGTAATTGGGATGTTTGGAGGTGCTGGTGGGTGAGAGCTGACCATGTCCCATCTGTGCTCTGGAACCCAGAAACCCACATGCTGTGGGCAGCAGGGGAGGGGCGAATTCTGCCCCTCTGTCCTGGACAAGTGAGACCCCACCTGCAGAGCTGCCTCCAGCCCTGGGGCCCCAGCACAGAAGGACACGAACCTGACATGACCACTGAGAATTTCAGAAGGATACATCACCTCTGCTATGAGGAAAGGCTGAGAGAATTGGGATTCTTTGGCTGGGAGAAGAGAAGGCTTCAGGGTGACCTGAATGTGCCCTTCCAGTACCTGAAGGAGCTGACAGGAAAGGTGAACACAGTCTGTTTACAGGGACATGGAGTGATAGGCCAGAGGGGAATGGCTTCAGACTGAGGGTAGGTTTATACAGGATTTTAGGAGGAAATTCATTCAGAGGGTGGTGAGGCCCTGGCACAGGTTGCCCAGAGAAGCTGTGGCTGCCGCATTCCTGGAAGTGTCCAAGGCCAGGTTGGACAGACTTGGAGCAACCTGGGATAGTGGAAGATGTCCTGCCCATGGCAGGGGGGTGGAATAAAATGAGCTTTAAGGTCCCTTCCAACCTAAAGCACTCTATGATTCCGTGATTCTAATAAACCACAGTCAATAACCCACCTTAATCAACACAAGGATGTTCCTTAAGATAATTTATCTGTTCAGGGACAGATTCACCACCTATGAGAATTAAGACCTAATTCTGGCTGTCTTCTCCAACCAAACCTTACCAATCCTTGAAAATTATGTAGTGTTTAATGTGAGTGAATAAGAATGAGAGACTTATTATTCATTTTTTAGGATAGGCACAGATGGGAATCATATTAGATTGCACCCTAATATAAAAATCTATAATTATTTATTTGTAATTGTGCCAATTTGGCTAGAAAATTATTTGTCCAGAGTTTACATCCAGCTGCTTGCTTTTTATTTTGGTTTTAGCCTTTTTCCTCTTGAAGGGTAGAGAGTCTGATTTATTTTTTTTTTTAATCTTTTGAAATGTTTATACTAAAAGACCTTACTATTCAAAAGAACAAGAAGAAAGAATCATGAAGATATTATTAGTCCTGCTTGAGGAATCACTTAAAACAAGATCAGGGATGTTGTTCATGTGAAACCTTCCCAGATTTGGCCAAACTGTAAGTTTTTGGAAACTGCTCAGTAATAAGACAGTGCAATTATCCAGTGGTTTAGTCTGAACTCAGCATGATTCAGCCCCTCACGTCTCCTGCAAGACTGTAGATCCTTGTCTGCTTTCCCCAGCTCCTCGGTCTCAGGGCTGGGCAGCCTGGGACTGGAAGACTGTAAAGTCCATGGAGACAAGGGAAAACCTCATGAGCAGTTCAGCAGGGGGCTTTTGATGTGGTGGTAGAGAGCTGCAGCCAACTCTTGCTGCTGGATACCTCTGTCAATGCGAGCTGGGGCTGATTCCTGTGGGTGGATTTTTGCTGCCAGAGTGGAGATCAGAGGAAGGAAAAAGAAACTTCAGAGTCCATTAAAAACTATGTGATGTAGAAATATGAGTCTGATTTTGTTGTTGTTTCTAGGTTTTAAACTTTAGGTGATCACCTGGACTGAGAAATAATTCAGGTTTGTTTTTTTTTTTGTTTTGTTTTGTTTTGTTTTTTTTTTTATGGAAACAAACTGCAACATGCTGTTGGAGCCAGTGCAGGGGAGAGCACAAAGATGCTCTGAGTGCTGGAGCCCCTCTGCTCTGGAGACAGGCTGAGAGCTGGGGGTGTCCAGCCTGGAAAAGAGAAGACCAAGGGGACACTTTAGTGACCCTTCCAGTGCCTAAAGGGGCTCCAGGAGAGCTGGAGAGGGGCTTGGGACAAGGGATGGAGGGACAGGACACAGGGAATGGCTTCCCATTGCCCGAGGGCAGGGATGGATGGGATATTGGGAAGGAATTGTTCCCTGTGAGGGTGGTGAAGCCCTGGTACAAATTTCCCAGAGAAGCTGTGGCTGCCCCATCCCTGTAAGTGCTCAAGGCCAGATTGAATGGATCATGGAGCAATGTGGTCTAGTGGAAGATGTCCCTGCCCATGGTAGAAGGGGTGGAATGAGAGAATACACTGATAAAATACCTTCCAACCCAAATCTTTCTCTGAATCTGTGATTCTATGCTACCAGATCTTCAAAAAATTATCTTAAGGAGTAGTTGTATGCTGGCAACCTTCATCCTGGAACTGCTAAGTTTCAGAATTTTCATATTCTGGGAAGATTCTTTATTTGCCTAATTTTTTTTATTAGCTGAAAGTTGTGTGTTTCACCATCCAAGTGAACCCACTAATTTTTCCCTGTAGTTCTGAGTCTATCCATATCCTGTTTCAAAGAGGAGGCACTTGACTACTGGGCTTCTCACTAAAGGCTTCAGTCTGTTTTCTCCAAGAAAACTGAGGAAAGGGAAATAAATTAGTTGTAACTACTCCCAATGCCAATTATCAAGTTATATATAAATATTGCTTTTCCCATTCAGTGACACAGACAGCTGCTTAGAGGTAGCAGTACAGAAATCACCTCCTGAAATGTGCCCATGTCCTTGACAAGAGCACCAGGATATTTTCATGGGACAGCTGCATTTGCAGTTGTTCCTCCATATCTGAACATATTCCCTAAGTGGATTTGCTGTTGGTTCTCTGCTGAAAACAAGGTTCCCATTCTCAGCGGTGACACAGCTTGAAATAAATCTACCTTACCTAAAAAAAAAGTAAAAAGCCACCGTTAAGAGTAAATTAAAGCAGATACGTGGGCTTTGATCAAGTTACAAGCGGGCAGAAGTGTTAATATACTGGAGCATTTTCACAGCGGAAATGAATTACACCATGGGCCATGCAACTGTAAAGTCAAGCGGAAATTGTAACAAAAAAAAATCAACGACTGAGTCTAAACTGTGAAGGATGTTGGCAAATGTCCAGGAAAAGGTATGGCTGGTGCCAAGCTTGCATAAAAGAATGGTTTAACAGTCACTCCAATTGCTATAACTGCTGCTTCTTTTTTTTTTTCTTTTTCCTTTTTTTTTTTTCCTTTTAGCTGTTTTTCCTATTGTAACTAATCTCATTAAATAAGGCCCATTGTCTCTCCCCCTCAGACAACAGGCTCTTTCAGAGGAGCTGTGCCATGCATTGAGATCCTCCAGCAGGGTCTGAACGGGACAACAGCACATCGTAAAAAATAGGATGGATTGAGTGTGTTCCACCCTGAAAGGCAGGGAAAAGCCTTCACAGCATGTCTGAAATTCAGCACCATTTGAAGACATCTATTGGAAAAGCTTGTGTGAAATCCTATCAATGTTTAAGATTATTGGGAGGTGGGAGAAGGGAGAGTTTTGGGCATGTCTGATGATTCCATAAACCTATGACAGTGTGACAAAAGAGGGGATCAGCTACCAGGATTAGTGTGAGGGTAACAGAAGGAAGGCAAAATGTAAAGCAGAGAAAGGTCAAGTTTGAGAACCTAATACAACTCCCTCGATGGAAATGGGAAGTTTTGAATAAATTAATTAGAGAATTCAAGCCACTGTAGTTATAAAATACCTCATCACTTATCCACCCCTTCCCTTTATTAGAAGAACACTTGGTTGAATGAGTGTTGATCGTGAAAAAGCTTCTCTGAAAGTAAAAGAAATAACACAAAACTTACTTCTATCAAGAACACAGAGATAGATAAAATAACATCCTTACAATGATTACTATGTGTAACCAGTGTTTGTAACTAAAATTCCAAGACAAATTCTAAGTATTTGATGTCATATATGATTCTGACACTCTGGGAAAGGAGACCAACCCCTGCCTCTGTTAAACTGTTTCTTTTAAGTTGTCTAAATGTTTGGCTTAAGCTCTCTGCGCCTCCCCTGCAGGATCATGTAGAAAGCTGATGGCTAATATATTGCTTGTTCTATTTAAAGGGAAAAATATTAAGAATTTGACTTTAAATTTCTTTATCTGATTGTGGCCAATACCTTTCAATCTTATTACAGTCAGTCAAGATCTTTTGGAGTTTTGACCATCACTGAGCAGCACATGCTGTTGTTGAGGAAAATATCCCTTGATAGGAAAAAAACAGCATGTGGATAGAAAAACAAATGTATGGGCAGATAATCCTCAGTTATGAATATTATCCTCAGTGCAATGATGGCTAAAATGTCAACTTCCAGGTGAGTTTCCATTCAGTGTTGCACCTATGGAGGACACTAGGTGGAATCCATGTGAGTTAAATAACTTCTGTTCTGGAGAAGGATGTTCTCACTAAGGAAATGCAGCACAAAGAAAAACTGAAACATCACAGAACCTGTATCAATAAGAATAAATCACAAATATTAAGTAGATTAATAACAATTGTCAAGTTACATCCCAGAAGCTTTATCCCTCAGCCTTGGCACTTCTCTGCACAGTGGTTTTCATTAGTGGTTGCAGTTAAGAACAACAAGAATTTGTTCTTTCCATTTCCATTAACATTTTAAGAAACAGAGACATTGTGGGCAAATCAAACTCAACTGGACCATGAGGTAAATCCCTCAGCCACAGCCAGTTTGGATCCCATTTTACACAGAGCTAATCTAGATTTAAACCTGCTGAATTAGACCTGAGATCTCACAGTCAAGTTAGTGAGAGTTCACTCAGATTTTTTTTTCTCAAGTGTAAGAAGACTCTGGATGCTCATCTGGTGTGAGCCATCTATGTACAGCACTGGAGTCATCAGAGCTATTTATATTTAATTATCCATACAGGGAGATAAAATTATTCATAATTTATACCTCTTGATCTGCATCCCCTGTGGTTTTAGTGCTTTACATAAAAGTTTAGTACCTGGACAGTTGCTGAGTGATACATCTGGTCTGGTGATTCAGTGACAGAGGTGTTTCCACTAACATTAGTTTAAGCTATTTGCAGAGCCAGGAAAAATATTGCTGATTACTTTTAATATTTGGATCCTCCAATAAAGTGTTTGACTTTAATAAAAGTACTTTTCATGTCTTGCCTATGACATTGGCTGGGTAACACATTAGTAAGTGGGAATGCACTGAAGAATTATTTGATAACGTCATGGATCTCTCCTGCATATTTGTGTAAATGGATAAACTATGAATTCTTTCTATAAAAAGTTGTGGTAGTGAAAAGGTATGGCCTTACCACCCATCTGAAAATTCCTTACAGAAATTCTGAGAATTTTCTTCCAGCTACCACATGTGAATTGCAAGATAAATAATTTCCATGCATTGACATTCTTTCAAATATTTACTGTGCTTTGCATTCATTTATAGAAAGAGTTTGTTGGGTTTTTTTAAAGGAAAAAAAGTTTACGCACTGTGAAATAAGATAAGAGTTTAAACTTTGTAGGATGCAAAATCTTTGGAGAAATTTTGATTACGTTATGGCTCTTACACATAAAAAGAAGCAAAAAGGAGCACTTCTTGACACAATATCAGGAATACTGTCCACAATAAACAGGAGTAATTCACCCCCAGGCATATTGTTAGTATCAACTCTTACATAGGCTCACACAGTCAGAAGACTCCATGCTGTTCTTCAGTTTTCATCCACTGCTGCTGTTGGGCAGTAGTACCATCAGCGTGGTCCACAGGTTTTGGTGAGGTCAGGCTGCTCCAGAATCTCACCCCATCAAATCTGAGAATCACAGAATAATATGGTTTGGAAGGGAGCTTATAGCTCATCTTATTTCAACTTTCTTGCTATGGGCAGGGACACCTCTCACTATCCCAGGTTGCTTCAAGCCTCATCCAGCCTGGCCTTGAACACTTCCAGGGATGGAGCAGCCACAGCTTCTCTGGGCAACCTGTGCCAGGGCCTTACCACCCTCACAGCGAAGAATTTCTTCCTAATATCCCACCTAAATCTACCCTCCTTCAGCTTTAGGCCATTCCCCCTTGTTCTGGCAGAGTTTGCCCTAGCAAAATCTCCTTTTACATCATTATTGAACATTCTCTTGATGTACTGGGAGGTCTCCTTGAAGTCCTCTCTTTCCTCATCCATCACCAAAGTGAACAGCATGGTTTGGGTAACAGAATAATTATTTCATTTAAGAAGTTCTTAGACCTTCCCATTGCTTATTTACAGGCTGTTTTCTATTCCTTATCCATAGTCCAAATACATTTACCCATCATTTTACTGGTACGTTAGGAATTTCTAACATTGTCTATTCCACCCACATGCCAGAAGGATATGATGGTGTTTGGGACAGGAAGAGTGGGATCAACTTCACCTAACCCTATCAGCCACAAAAATGGATTTTTAAATCTCAGCCATTTACCTCATCTCCTTTTAACTTCTTTAAAGCATCAGCTCTACTTTGAGGATGTTGGTTTCAAGCATCACATTTTTAATCGCTCACAGGTGTTTCCACACTGCCCCACTTTTGTCAGTGGCACTGAGGCAAATTTTGGAGGGCAGTTCAGCTGTGTGAACGTGGAGTCTTCCTTCAGGATTCATTGTGACATTTTTCCCATTCTATTGACTGAATTAACTCACTCTTAGACCAAAACTGGGATCCAAAATGCTCGCATGGGAACAAATATCATACATGTCTGGATTTAGGAGAGCTGAGCCACAGCTCAACGGTTATGTTGGATGTAGTTGTCTATATGTGGAGTCACTACCCTGCTCAGATTTAATTTCATTTTAATTAAATTTTGATTTCTTTAATATATACTTTTTAAATTGTGTCTGTCACCAATTGGCTCCCAACTTTCACTGCAGTTAAAATAAATGATTTTTAAGTGTAATACATTTGCAATTCTCAACTTGACTTGCAGAATAAAACTCCAAACCGAGAAGAAAATCTGATATCTCCAAACCTTGTGAAGAAAAATATCCCCTTTTTTATTGAACTTCATGCTCTGTTCTGGCTCACTCTTATTATAAACTGCTGTTGATTATCTAACTCTTCTGGGCATATGAGCAATGCCAGAATGTCGGTTTTACATTAAAAGGATGTAGTTTAAAAAACAAAACAAAACCCTAAATACAGAAATAAAATATGTGTTTAATTAGGGCTTTAATCTTTCCTGAGCTCATTAAAGAAAAAAAAAAAAAAAGTAGGGAATGGATGCCCATAGGGTCTGATAATATTTTCCTAGAGTGAAAACTGCTTCTGCAATATATATTAGTAAACATCCATTTGTGTTAGTAATTAACTTCAGTGTTTTGGTATCCATTTATTTCTCCTGATTTCATGTTCCAGTCCAGGTCATTGTTAAATGACCAGCACCATAATAGCCCTGATTGAACTGTTTGGACAATTGTTTCTCAGTTAAAGCTGAGCCATAGCTGATCCCTATTTGCCCCACAGCTGGGCTTGCAGATCACTCCAGACCTTTGCTTTTGGGCAGATGAGCTGGACAGAGAAAAATTCTATAAAAAATTCATATATTTTGAGGCTAGTGAACCCAAAATTAAGAATGTTGAATTTCTCCAGGAAATAAAAATAGAGTTGTCATTAGGCTTCAATAACAAAAAAATATACAAAGAACTGGGGGGAAAAAAGGACAAATAAAAAGAACTATTTTAGGGAAAAAATGTTCATAATACACAGAAAAAATGCTTCTAGTATATAAATCTGTAAGCACAAAGTGATAAGGAAAGCACAAGAGGCATGGGGAAGCAAGTGAAATTCCTTCCTCCATTAAAGAGACCTGATTGAAAATATCTGATGAAACCATAAATAAATAATCCCTGCACATAAATCTGGAAGAAAGATGAAAATATATTGGAGGAGTAAGGATCACTGTGAAATTTCCAAATATTGTCCTGAAAAACCCAGAGATATTTTTCAGTCACTGGTGTTGAAAATGTTTCACTGACAGGTGGTAAATGTATCTCAAAGACAGGTGAGGAACAGAGTGAAAGAAAGAAATATTATTAAGTGGTGTGGAGGAAACTGAAAATACTTTTTTGGTCATGTGAAGGACCAAAACAAAATATAAAAAGTAAATGAAAATGTTAATATTGTTCCTTAAATTATCAAATCTGAGCATACCTGAGCATATTCTTATGTCTATGTCCCCTGTCTACAGATTTGTGGAGTATATAGTCAATGAGAAATGCAGAATTTTGTGTGTGTGCTGTTTTATATAATTAAGCTCTTTTTTTTCTCAGTCCTTTTCTAAAGGAAATATTTCCCATGATGACTTACTATGAAAAAATATTTGCAAAATTATGAAAAATTTAAATATCCCACTACTGTAAAAAAGCTAGAACTGTTCTAGCAGCTCTAAGAAAAATGAGCAGGGGATATTTCCCAACCATCCTGTCCAGTCAAATATTTTTGTTTCAATTATGTCTTTCTTTTTACTCAAGGTAAAGGTGTTGCAAGGATAGCTTTTGAGCATGCAGCATCCTGGGTTTTCATGTGTGAACTCTCAGCCTGTTCTTGGTCATTTTTTTGATGACTGCCAGGCAGATTTGTCCTAAAATCTTGGCTGAAACCAAATCAACAATTACAATCTATACCAGACTTTGGAAAAATATCTCAGTCTGTGCTGGATCCTGTTAACTGCAATAGACAGAAAAGTGTAATGCTAATTTTTCAGTGTAATATTGGCTGAGCCAATTAGGTTTTCAAACCTTTGTGCCTGAAGTTAAGCATATAAATTATTTTTAAGGTATTTAAATAAAATTGGCAGGGTTTTCTGAGAATCTTTTCAGTCAATTTGCTTTAGACTTCATTAAAACTTTAGGTGATCGGTGTAGCAGCGTCACCCATGTCTGGGTTAAACTGAGACTTTTACTTTTTACATTTTAAATCCCAATTTGGATTAGGAGCTCAATTCTGAATTATGTCCTGATCTTATTTCTAAACTTGCCAAGAGCAAAATTATTATAAAGAATCCCAGACAGATATCTTGTTCAGGACAGGGACTTAATCCATATAGGAAAACAAGAATTATCCTGCATATTTTAACATGGAAATTTCAGCATGTGTTTTCATTTGAAACCAAAAGTTTTTCACTTTTTTTCTCAGGGCAAAATAAGATGCACTTCCTTTCTCTAAAGCTTCATATGCTTATCTGGGAAGTGGGCACCAGATGCACAATTTTGCTTTTATTTGAGTAAACTGGGATATCCCAGCTGACTTTGGTTACTGGTATTATTGCTGAGCTATTGGTATAATTGGTATTGGTATTATTACTGGGATATTGATATCATAACCTGAATACATTTTGACTGGCAAATTTGACCACAGAACTCTTTGCTAGACTTGAGGAGTTATTCCAAAATATGTAGCATGACACTTGATACATTTCTGTGGGAACTTGATCTTAAATAACTGGTCTGTTCCAAACACAAGGTTTTATTCAGACTTCTAGGGTCTTGGAATTGGTATTTTATGACCTATTAGGTTAATTGCTTGGGATCATCCACACTGTTTGAAAGATCTGTCTTCAACAGGAATGGGTTTTGCCTGTCAGTTTGCCAAACAGACGCAGGGAGATCAAGTTTATCCAACTGCTGCAAGGTTGTAATGTGATCCCATTTATATGTGCATACCACACATAGCAAAGTGGAACCTCAGTTCCTTTTTGGAGTTTCTGAGTGCTGCTATAAAGTGAAAGGGATCAAAAAGACAAGAGAAAAATACAGCTGGATTATCAGAGCAGCCACAGCTTCCCCTGAGATTGAAATTTTATTGCTTTAGACAGTGCATGCAGATGTAGTAATAAGTGATCATTGCCCCTAAAAATCACAGAATCATGGAATGGTTTGGGTAGGAAAGCACCTTAAAGACCATCTAGTTCCAGCCCTCTGCCTTGGGCAGGGACACTTTTATCCTGGTTCTGGCCAGGAGAGGGTTAATTTTTGCAGTAGCCAGGAAGGAGAAGGTGATGGCCAGGACTTGGAGGTGATTCTATACCTCCTCTCATCATTTTCTGGGAAGGGGACCAAGGTTTCCTTCCAGGCTGGCATAGTGGGAGAGATCAGGTATTTTCTGGTTTTGGGGGTTCCTCAGGGTTGAGCGGTAACATTTCCTTTCTTGTACCCTCTGTCATCGCAGTATTGTGGCTGTTACTGTTCATTTGCTTACCTCACTGCTGTTCCCAGTAAATTGTTCTTACCTCAACCCACTTTCTTCACCTTCTGTGCCTCTAATTCTCTCCAGCCCTCTGCAGCAGGAAAGGGAAGTGAGTGAGCAACACATGGTTTGGAGTGGTTTCAGTGGGAACACTAAATCAGAGAATATCATTCCTAAACCATGACACATTCCACCAGACCAGGTTGCTCCAAGCCCTGTCCAACCTGGCCTTGGACAGTTCCAGGGATCCAGGGACAGCCACAGCTTCTCTGAGCAGCCTGTTCCAGGGCCTGCCCACCCTCACAGAGTGAGAATTCCTTCCTAAATACAACAGGAATTAATACAAGAACACATAACCTCTACAATAGGTATTTTGTGGAACAATTTGCCAAGAATACAAATAATCTGCAAGTGCTATCTGAAACTAAGAAATGTCTCTCTGAAGCCGTGTTTCAACTGAATGAGAAGTGATGGGCTTCATGCAAGAACTTGAAGGTAGAAGGTGTGAGATTCATCTTGCACCTTATTGAAAAGTTGTGCCTAAAACACCAAATTTTCCCTATAGCTTGTGGAGGTAACTCCTCTTTTCCTTACAGCAGTGTCTCAGCTAGATGGGATGGATCACTTCCAATAGAATGTCCTTTTCCTGATGTTTTGGTGAGCAGTAGCACAGGAAATGAATCCTCCCTCATGATCATCTTTCTGGAGCCCAGAAGCACCAAGATGATGGACCTGCTTGGCCCCTGACAGCAGTACTGGTAATTGTGGTGGGAATCTGTGTAGCAGCAACAATTACTCCATTTGGTGGTTATGCCCTTCACTGGATGGAAGACAAGCTTTCATAAAATGAGGCAGAACTGTTTAATTTTATCCTTTTAATGTAGATGCTATTTTGTTGAGGCTTTTCTTAATCAAGGAAGGAATTTTAATGCGATCTGGAAGTTGGAGAAAAAGCTTGGAAGCATTGTTATTGCTATTTATATCATTGTTTAGTTAGCAGTAGTGGGAGGTAGTAATATCATCCTCTGCATTATTAGAGTGAAATAAATGTTGGGAAACATTGGTCATGACAGAATGAAAACAAAAAAAATTAAAAGAAGAGAAAAATGTTCTCTCTCCTGTTTTTATAGTAACAATAACATCTATAAACCAGCCCAAAGAATATCATGTTAGAAACAAACATGGATATAAAAATAGCAACAAGAACAACCACCAAATCTCCTCTTCAGACAGAAAACAAGGTAATTAACTCTCCTCCCATCCTGATGGTTTCATTTGAATTTATGCAATTTCCTTTATTTTCTCCTTTGTTTGTTTGATTCTCCTTTATCCGTGTGCTTTTATAATTTCTGTTGTTTATTCATGGTGGAGCTGGTTGGAGCTTTCAATCAAAAAAAGAAAAAAAAAAACCCAGAATAGGAAAAAAAAGGAAAAAAAACCTAAACAACTGCGCTATCCTCCAACTGGCCAACATGGAGGTTGGAGACCACACGGGGATCAAAGCGATATGAGGACAACAGGGGTTTCATTAAAATGTTCTCCTCGCTGCCTGAGGAAAGAGCAGTGAGGACAGAGGGAGAGGGGGAGGGGGGAAGGGAAATCATCTGGTCCAAACAAGTTTAACTAAAAAAAAAATCCAAGCAAACCACCTGTGGTCTCCTTGGAAACTGGCTTGCAACCCCTCCAGCCACCTTTTAATGAAACCCCAGAGCCCCTTTATTAATTTATTAAAGAATCTATTTTCTGAAGATTCATAAACCGCGCATAACTCATATTCCAACACATCTCTGCTATGCTAATAGCGCATGCTGCCATGAATAATTAATTCTTTAATTAGTAATAATTAGAGGTTGTTGTATAGGTCAAACCATTGGGCTGACAGCATGCTACTGTCAAAATGTCATTTGAATTAACAGGACTGTGGCCCTTTCTACACAGAATGGTTCCTTGTTTGGGGTCGGTTGTCCCCTCCCCTCCAAATTTTATTGTTTTAAGAGTGAGTTGCTTTAGAAGATGTGGAACACATAAAAAGAAATGTTTAATAGCATTTACAGCACAAAAGAAAAGGCTGCAGACCTCCAGCAGATGCTAATAATGGTGGATCTTGGTCTGGGCATTGTTTGTTCCCTTTGTGGGTAAAGGGAAAAAAAAGGAAAGGGATAAAAACAGTTGCACTGAAATTCTGGGCTAAGCCAAATCATGGTTTTTGGGTCAAAATTATGCATTTTTAGTCAAAATCGCTGTTCACTCTCACATCCCTGGAAGGGCTGCATTTGTGGGTCTAGTTCTTCTATTCAATGAGTGACCAGAAGAATTTAATCCTTGGAACTGATACACCAAGGTGTAGGTTCAATTCCTGGTCTGTTTATAGCCTGAAGGAATCTGAACCATGTTCCCCACTTTTTCAAGGCACTAGAGAAGCCGCTGGTATAGACAGCCTTGAAAACTGAGTTTAGTTTTGCTCTGAATTATGGGAAAAAAGCTGTCCCCACCAAGAAAAAGGTAACAAGTCACCCTATGAGTTAAGTGACTTGGTTGGAAAGAAGACAGTTAAGAAGCAAAGGGAAAACACCAAATTTATGAGAGAAATATGCTGAAAGTACTGATTCTGCCTCTATTTTTTTCACTCCTGGGTGCAGCAACTTCTGGAGAAGGACAGCAGCTCAAACCAAGGGTACAAATTTTCCAGAAGAGTTCTGACTTTGGGACATGAATGGCACCAGAATTTCTCCTTTTAGGAACAAAGGGCTTGCCTGAACTTTGGAACAGGCTCTTCAGGGAAGTGGCAGACTCACCATCCCTGGATGTGTTTAAAATTGGCACTTTGTGGTATTGTTTAGTGAACATGGTGGAGTTTGGGCAAAGATTGTATCTGATGATATTGGTGGTCTTTTCTGACCTTAGTGATTCCATGAAATGATGGGTTGGCAGGACCTTCAACCTCACCTAACACAGATGTTCTTTTATAAAGAACAATTCCTATACGAACAATTTGATGCATGTAAACATCCTTTTCTGATTAAACATCCTTTCTGATTTTTTTGTATCTTTTTTGGCAGAGGGAGCAGATATCTTCAAATGCAGTGGGGTTATTACCAAACTTGCACCACTGAAGTGCTGGGGGAAGGTAAGTGCTCAAATGAATGGCAAGAATCTGTCCTGATTTGAAAGAGAAGACAGAAAGGAGTTGCAATGGTAGTGTAAGATAGAGAAAATGTGCATCAGATGAGGTAAATCACCTGGGCAGAGACCCACACTATCACAATTCCACTGAGCTCAGCTCAGCTCAAAGACTCCTCACATTGCTGCAGTGCACGACAGACCCACACACAAAGCTCTGATGGAGCAAGGGATTTGAATCACGCATTTCATTCCACTTGAAAGACCCCAACCTGAATGGGTCGGTGCTGCTGCAATCATCACAGAAATACAAACACACAGCCTTAATCCAAACTAAAGTGAGAAAAATTAAGTCCTTAACTCACAGTAGAATGGATTGGAACCCAAGAGCCCACTTTTTTCCATTCCTGCTCTGACTAAAAAACACACATACTTTCCTTCTAGGAACAACCAGAAGCCTTTTTATTCCTCTCTTCCTTGCCTGATAACAGAAAAAATAAGTGGAGGCCAAGCAACTGCAAAAAGGGCTTGAGAATGTTTTCCAGTTAAAAGGATATTAGAAAAAACCTTTTCTATAAAGAGGGAAAAAAGACAGAAAAAGATGACAAGACAATAAACACATAATAACAATATTCAATGGTGTGAAGTGGCAGCTATTTTGCTGTTAGTCAAAAAATTATATTACCAGAAATCCTTTTGTATCATTACATATTGATGTTTAAAAAAAAATATGAAACAGAAAGAAAACCACTAGAGACTGTACATCAAGGTTGTTCTCTGTTGACAATGCAACAAGGTCAAGAAGGATTTTATATGAAAGCTCTTTGAAATCTATATCAAGGGTTTGGTTTCTAAAGCAGAACAAGTATGGTGATGGTGCTGGTGAACATTGCTGTAGATATGCTGCTTGCAATACAGGGGACAATTTATGTTCTCCTGAAAAAGCACAAAGGTTTATTGGTGTGCAAATGATTGAAATTAATATGTTAATCAGATTTTCAAAGTCAGCAGCTTGTGTTGGGTTGTCAAAATACCCTCAGTGGACAGTAATAGCAATAGTAGAGTATTGGCATCAGTGTTAAAAATGGGACAGAACTCAAACATTTGTCACCAGAGGAAGCATGATCAGAGCTATGAGCACAGTTATTAGCCCAAAGTTAGACAGTAAATGTTTTGCTCAGAGAACATAGAATCACTAAGGTGGGAAACAGCCTTCAAGATCATCAGTTCCAACGTTAAGACCATTTATCTCCATGCCCACTAAACCATATCACTCTACTAATTTTTTGGATATTCCCAGGGAAGGTGATGCCTCTCTGGGCAGCCTGTTCCAATACTTGACCACTCTTTCAGTGGGAAAATTTTTTCTGATATCCAACCTGGACCTCTGCTGGCACATCTCTAGACCATTCTCCCTCGTGCTATCATGAGCTGCCTGGGAGAAGAGGTAAAACCATACCTCCCCACAACCTCATACATGTCTCTAGTCTAGAAAACACATACTGATGAATCCACGTGTTTCATTTTCCCCATCAAGGGCCCAGGAAATACAGGGAAGCAGATAAATGTATGTTCTCTCACTGTTTATATTTTACTCCTTGTGTGCTTTTTCCTGGCAGAAGACCCAGTCTTTTGTTCTCTCTACCCACTTGACAGGTCTTGTAATTCTCCCCAACAAAAGTCCAGAGCCACACATGGCTTTGTGGAGCTACCATGAACTCTGTGAACCACAATCTGTCTCTTCTGTTCCTCCTTCTGTCCAAAGAAGTTCCCTTTTTCTGTTGTCTCACAACCAGCTGCACACCATTTCTTCTTACGATTTTCGCCACTGTCTCCTAATCTCTTTTTGTACGACAGATTTGTTCTGCTTTTTTTTTTCTTTTCCACCTGTTTTTATACCTATTATTTCCACAGTTCTTTTCTTCAGAAAACTTGTTTTTCAACTCACTCTTCCAACAAAGAAACTCTTATTTTGCCTTGTTTTCATACTTTTACAGTCATCTGCTCAGTTTCTTGCACTCTTCTTTTTCAGAGGTTATCGAAACATCCTGAATCACAGATGATTGGTCTCTTAGACCATGCCCTGTCTCAGGTCATCTTTGTATCCAGGAGTATCCTTCTGCCCAGACCTTCTTAGCTATAGTAGGGACAAGATGATTATTCAGGTCCCTTCCAACCCAAAAGAGTGTGATTTGATGACACCATGAACTTCTTGGACAAAATACTTCCTACCTTAAATCTAGGGTCAATATGTGTAAAATGAGACCCATATCCTACAGCTTCTGCTTCCAGGTCTCTGTTGTCAGTGACACCCTGTGTTAGTTTGGGTCAGGGCTGTATTGAGTGACACCATTTTATCTTCCTTTTCCTAAATATCTGGCCATTTTTCTCAAAAATTCTTAGTTTTCACTAAGATTCTCCTTATTCTCTTATATCAGCTTATGATGAATCTCAGTTTATTAAGTCCTCTAGTAAAAAGTTGAATGTTCTTGGTGTCTGTGGTCCAAGTCAGCCTTTAAGAACTGTGTCTTAGCTGTGCTCAGCTTCTACCACATTGCACCTCCCAGCTCATTTGACCCTTCCACTGACAGTTTAATACTCAATGTCACAATTCTAATGCACTAACTTTTCAGACTTATTATTTATTCGACCAGATCTTTTTGTTTTGGTCATTATCCCTGTGGATAAACTATCACCATGTACAATACCATACAGATAATGAAGCCCTTTGCAGCAGGCTTCACTTGGAAGGATTTGTTTTCATGCAAAGAGTTGCCTGGCTTGTTCATGCACTGATCTGTAGGTCCTGCTGTAAAAGACTAACCTTATTACAGAATCACAGAATGGTTTGGGTTGGAAGAAACCTTAAAGTTCATGCAGTTCCAAACCCCTGCCATGGGCAGGGACCCCTTTCACTAGAACAGGTTTCTCCATATCCCACCTAACCTGGCCTTGGTTGGATGTTTTAGATGAATTGAAGCAGTCTCTTTTAGCGACCTTGAGTCAGCAGATTCTGCCAGGTTTGTCTGTGAGAAGTGGCAAAGCCAAGAACACAAACCAAACTTTTGGGGACAGTGCCAACTAATGCTATGAAGAGTCTGTCTGGCCAAGGTTCTCAAGCAGTGTTGGCTCTGAGTTCAAATCCAAGGTGTTGGCTAAACTTCCTTTGTTTAATTTGTCATGGGAGTATCAGAAGAAAAAGTCTGCTTTTGACTTTTTTCCTTAACTTCCTGTCCATGACTAGAAGAAGATCCTCTCCACAGGTCCTAAATTCTTTTTTTTAATCTTTCTCTTTCTTCCTTCTTCTTTCTTCTTTCTTCTTTCTTCTTTCTTCTTTCTTCTTTCTTCTTTCTTCTTTTTTCTTTCTTCTTCCTTCATTCCTTTTCCAATAGAAGGACTGCAATGCTTCACGTATTTCATAAAATGAATTGGTCCCAAATACAGATCAGGAAGGCCTAGTATCTAAATTTCTCAGTTCCTATCTGAATTCTAAAATTATTTTGGTTTTGTGCTTATAAATAAGTGTACCTTCATCCTGGGCACAGGATGTGTCCTGGTAAGCATGGTATCACTTTGGCCCTGACATTTCCCCTTTCTGGTTATCATCAGAGCTATTATAGATATACAGGTTGATTATATCATAAAACATTGCCCTGAAGTGCCCATTTTATTTTTAACTCAGAGGAGACTCAGTAGCCTTGGGCAGCTTCTGTGTGACTCCTGCGGATTCCTCCCTTGCTTCAGGCCTCCAGGGCCAAGGCAGCAGCACTGGGACATTACTGAGCAGCTCAGCATTTTAGGACATTTGGTCACTCCTTCCCAAAGCTGTAAATCAGCAAGACTTGCCAGGAATTTAATAAAGGCTTTCTTGACATTTCTTTCTTGAACAGGAAAGCCTAAATGGTCTCTGTGATTGTCAGTGCCACGCAGAAAGTCTGCATTGTGGTTGAGCCACAATTCTGTCATCCCCATTCCTTTTTCCCAAACTGCAAAGCAGAAGTACAGGACTATTGTGAGGACACTTAAAAATCTCTCTATCTGACCGTGCCAAAGATTCTCCAGGTAGGAAACACAGAAAAGTAGAAATTTCTCAAAAAAGGGAACATTTTAATTCATTCACACTTTTATTCAAAGAGTCATTTCTGTGCAAATGAAATGCTGGTTGGGTTTGATGGTTTCTTAATGGGCATTGTGCTACTGAGAGTACTGGGGCTGGGGCTGCAGTGATCCTCCTGCTCTGCTTTTGGGTTCCAGAGGGAACAGGTAAAGTCAAAACTCCCAGCTTCAAGCTGAAGAGCAAAAAAAATCAGCTTGAAGAGTGCATCTGTACATCTTAGATATTTTTTCTGTCTGAATCACTGGGTTTTTATTCCATAAAGAGTATGTAGATGACATGTAAATGTTATGTAAATTGGGTCCATAGTCCATTAAAGCGCAATATTATAATCACTAATACCCTATAGGCATGGACAGATCAACCAACCAAGTTTTATTTGATCTTTGTCAGAGGCACTGAGCCCTTTTATGCAATATTTTGTGTACATGCCTTTATTGTGAAGATCATCATTTCAAAATGTGCCCATTTGGGATAAATAGATGTTGCTGATGTGCCATGCAGCCAAGTTCAGCAAGGATATTACTACCAAAAATACTATTTATAGACTGACCAAAATGAAGGAATCTTGTCTTCCATGGAGAAATTTCATCTGAAGTGATCACCTAATCAGCAGACTTGAACAGCCTCAAATTGGATGCAGCACTTAGCCTTCAACACCTGCTACTTCCACTACCCAAATGAAAAGGAAACATGGGTATACAAAAGAAGACTGGAGGGCTGTTTAGCCCTTGCCTTGGAAAAATATATTCCTTACTAATTGGCACAACTCTGTTAATAAATATTCACTGGTTTACACAGCCCTCCTGTTTACTTAATGAAATGGTAGTTGAGGGGTTAAGGGGTTAATTGGGGAAAGGAAATGAATCTCCAAATGTATCAAAATCTGATAAGTGATTTAGCCTAATTAATAATTTACATGTCAACATGTTTCTGGGTGCCACATGCACTTCGGGAATATAAATAATAAATAACAAAAACTAGGTAAACTCACAGCAAATTGAAGGCACCAGTTGAAAATGTGAAACTTTGTGTATTGCAAACTCTTTCCTAAGGTTTTTACAGAACTTTTCTTGTAATACTCAATGACAAATGTGTAAGGTGGTAAACTATGGAATCACAGAATGGTTTGGGTTGGAAAGGACCTTGAAATCAGCCTATTCCAAGCCCCTGCCATGGTCAGGGACACCTTCCACTATCCCAGGTTGCTCCAAGCCCTGTGCAACCTGGCCCTGAGCACTTCCAGAGATAGGGATGTTTGTAAGCTTGTCTTGGATGCTTGTTCAAAGGTGGTGAGCAATCAGATCTCCATCAGTAGGAGTTAAGCTAAATACTGAGGAGAATATACAATATTTCTGCAATTAGTTCTGGAATATTAATATCTTAAGATCCAAGTTCATAATGTTAAAGATCCAAGCTCCCTGAGCAGGGAATTGTCAAGCTGCATTCTTGGATATATGACAATTATATGTGAACTAGAAATCAGACACATAAGATTAGAAGTCTGGGGTGGCAGGAATCAGTGAAATGATTAATTCAGAAGGGCACTACTACCTCAACCCTCGCAAACCTGATCTTAAGCACAGAGTAGGTGAGTCTCTCTTTTCCATCATGAAGCTGTGCTGGATTTTCATTCCGTTCTGTATTATGCACTGCATAATAAAGCACTTCTATAAAGTTTACATACGTTTGTCCCAGCAGACCCATATTTTTAATTCTCGTTTGAAAATAATTAACCCTTGTCAGTGTGACAATGTTTTTAGGTTATATTTGGAATCTTTAATTGTTCCATTTCTAGATTTCAAAGAAAACTTAGAAGATAACTCTTAACATTTGTGGATGCATATCAGATCCTGAAGCTTCTGTTAGATAGAATATCATCTGTTTTTAGGCAAATCTGTTAATGGTAGTGTGTTAGGTCTTCTATGGAACACAACAATTTTTCCAGGCTGAGATAACCACGTCTTGGTGGAAGGAGCAATCCCTTCATATACCCTGAAACAATGAGATGGTGTATGAGAAGCACAAAAAATATAAAGAATTGAGTGTTGACAGTATTGAGAGATAAGAAAAGCCTTTGTCTTAAAATCCTCCTATTTTGAGGACTTTATCACGTTTGCTATGAAGCAGCTTCTTGGTTAAGGGATTATCAGGCATTCTGTTTGTTTGAATGATGGGAGGACAGAAGATGCATTTAGCAATCCTTAAACCATCCCTGACACCACCAGATGAATGTCAGGTCTAGTCAGGAGAAACAGAAATGATAGGCATTCCTCTGCCTCCTTGAGCAACTTACTCTATTGGAAATGACATTTACCCCTCATGAATGGGTCCTGTACAAAGGCTTTTGTACCACAGACGTGGCACAAACTTCTGTGGAACTCTCCAGAAGGGCATGTGCACCAGAGTGGGTTTCATCTTACAAAAATAGTCCCATACTTTTGCTTCAGTAAAGCAACTGAGGTGCTCAACTTAAAGGATTTCTATTATATCAATAATAAATTCTCCAAGCGAGAAAAGTATCTCTATACATTTACAACTTTCAGACTGTTTCATCCCACCATATGATGGGATTGACTTTGGAACTGCCTAAACTGACACACAGATTTTCTGATTAAAATACTACACCTAAATTCTGCGTTAGTAATGGTGAAAAAAAATTTAAACTAGTTACAATTGTTGACATGCAGGACATTTGCAACACCAGTTAATGAATTCATTAATTTTTTTCCTGTTTATCTCGTCTTTGTCTGCCTTCCTGTTTCTTCTGCCTGTATCTCTGCCCAGCTATCCATCTATTAATCTTCAAACCACATATGAAGTACAGCTAAAAAACACAAAGCTCTCATGTAGGGTTTCATATATCCAAGGAACCTAAGTGTTCTCCTAATACTAGCATTCCTCTGGCACACAATTTATAAAACTTTCCTTCCTTTTCTGTAGACTTTGACTATGTGCCCTTGTCAGGACATGTGAGGTCACTGATGTTGTCAAAGATGATCTTTGTCAGTTATTGAAATGAGAACTAATTTGACTTAATATAAGCTGACAGACAAAATAGTTCATTGGTAAAACAAGCCAGTTCCAGAAACTGGTGCTAAAGAAGAGCACAGGAGCAAAAAATGTGCATTTATGCTCTCAGTTCAGGCTTAAAAATCTGGACTTTTAATAGGGCTTAGCAAAATGCATCCACCTAGATACTGGTGAGAAGAATGTCTGATATCATATTTCTTACACTGTATTTATATTTTATATATGGCTTGTTGTGGCTTGTTCTTTAACAATTTTATACAGTTAATTTCACTGCAAGAAAATTGCCTCTATGATTATTGATACCATTGTAGAACCCATGAGACACTGACATTGTGTCCAGGGAATTATTCTGAAAAATCTATATCCCAGCAAATTTTGTTCTGCCAGGATAGAAAATTACTGCTGGGTGGATCACACAAATCAGGAATTCTTGATCTTTATTGTGTCAAGAAAAAGAAAAAGAAAAAAAAAAAAAAAAAAAGGTGATTTTATTGAAAGTGATAAGACTGATTGATTTTTCTTCAGGTGCTAAACTTTCCTGAGCAGAGGTCTGTGCTCTCTGCACCCAGCCCCAGCTCTCCTGCCTCTCTGAGTAAACTAGAGATGAACTTTAGTGCTTGTGGGATTGAGGCCAGGGAAGACAGGCAGCGCAAAGAAGATTAATGTGAGCCTGCATGCCATTAAAATTAATCACTTAAAATTAAAGATCCCCTATCTTCTGCTGCCCCTTGAATGTTGTTGATATGACAGTGTCATAACTGATCTATCCAGCTCGTGTTTATCTCTTAAAAGATAAATTGAGATATTCCATTTCTGCGCAGTCCCAGCATGATCTGAATCCAGCAGATTTCACATCTATGTGCACATTCCTTCTTTACGGCTCTGACTCATAAAAAGGAAAGGAAGAAAACAAAGATAAAATAATATTAAACACTAGAGCCTAATATTTAGCAAGTGACTGCCATTCCCAAGGATCCTGTAAAGCTTTCTGAAAGTGACATCTCTTAAGCATTCGCTTCACCCATCAGTGAAAGGCAGTCACCTAAGGCTGCTTAGACTGCTCTGAACATTTCCCTTTAAACAGCTTTGAATGGAAATTGTCTCTTTGTTCAGAGCGAGAATGTTTATGGAAAATATTCATCTCATTGAATAATAATAAAAAAATGTTGTTTTGCCCTGTCAAAACAAGCTTGTTTTGTTGTTTTTGCTTTGCTTCAGTTTGTTTTTTGTCTCAAAACAGACAACTCTTGAGAGTACATTTAGAGGTAAAAATGCTTTTAAAAAGTTTTACAGGAAAAAAAAGGATTGTTTTTTTTTGGTAATTGCTGAAACCCTCCTGTTAATTACTGATACCAAGATTTCATGTCTTAATTTGATAGATAAACTACAATGCACCTATGCATGAGGACCACTGAAGTACCTAAAACACCAAATATATTTCCCAATCCTGTAATGGAAGTCACAGGTTCTTCAAATGTTCAGGATTAAATTCAATAACTGACCTGAATTCAACAATTCAATAATTAAAATAATTCAATAAGTGAAAAATATTGAAAAATGAGAGAACTATGTAAAGCTTAAAGTCAGAAAAATGGGCAGGCCACAAAACTAGGGCTGGCCCAGCAGTGGATTTTTGGAGTCTGATGATATATGTATATAGGAAAATATCTGAGGAAAATAATATATCAAGAAAATAAAATGGAAATGTGCTTTTTACATTGAGTTGAGCAAACAGAACTGTTTTACTTAAATAAAGAAATTTCAATTTCACTTTTGGCAAATTATATTAATTTTAAACTTGTAAAATGATTTCTATATTATTTTGAATTGAAGAGTCTTCTAAGTAGAACAAAAATAATTATGGTAATTTATGTTCAGTTTATAGATTTTCTTTACGTATGTGCACCATCCCAAAAAATAAAAATATGAGAATTTCATTGTTCACTGGTAATATTAAGGTTTTTCTAAGAAGCTTTGATTCAAAGCTTCCCTACAAAGATCCAATTCAGAAAACCCTGAGAATTATTATATCATAAATATATTATAACATGTATAATCCATTATTATATATTTCATAGAGAGAGATCTTCCTAAGACTGTTTGATGTGTTAACCAAAAAATTGCTTACCTTCCCTCAGAACTTAAACTATTACTGGGTTTTTTTGAAGCACTGCTGTTTGTCTGACACCTTGGCCTAAAAGAAAAAAGGTCAGGAAAGGAGCCTTAGATGCTAAAAATCAACCAACTTGTTTTCTGGGAATAGGAGCAGTTTCAGGTGTTCCTGTGTATCAACAGAAGCCACTTTTCTAATGTTTCAGTGATCATAAAGATGAGGGGATGGCCTCTGATATTGGCAAACAGAGATTAGGACAGGTAAAACAGACATGTCAATGCATTTCCCTTTTCTTGATTCAAGACACACGGTGCAAAAATCCCTCTGTTTTCCCAATGTGTCTGAATTTGTATGGATATATTTATGGTTTTATGTGACATGGCTTCTTCTGCAGGCAGGCTCCTGTATTATGCATCAAATCCATTCTCTGTACTGTTTTATGGTGTGTAATTTTCCCTTACAGTACCAGTCAGATTGCAACAGTGATATATTTAATAAAAAATTAGATACACTTCTACTGACTCACTTTTCTTTGTTTTGTTCTTCCCCTCATCCATTATACTGACCACATCAAGTCAGTGTTTAAAATAAAATTACTCAAATCACTGCTGAATAAGTAAGATACTCAGCATGCTACGGCTTCTGTCTCAGCCATGAAGGATAAAATGTTTTGTAAAGAGCTAATGCCTGCCACACTCCTGAGTTATGGGTCGCTAAAGAAGCTGAACACTCACCTGAGGGATAAAGCTATCCCTCACCTAATATATTTTCCAGAAGTGCAATGTGCCCATAATTTCTGGATGTCTGTAAACTCACGAGTTGTTACTACTGCTCTAGTTTGGTTCAGGGCTTCTGTCCAAACCCATGTTTTGTGAAATCTCCCTCCCTTTCACCTCTTGCAATTAGTGTACAGGTTAAAAGGTTAATCAAAAAAAATAAGCCAGCAAAATACAAGGCCTGTTTAACCCTATAAAACCAGTGCTTTCAAGTCACTTTTTTTCAGGAGAGGAGTGAAAATGGACACCTCCTGTCATGGTCTGAAGATCAAAACCCTTGGGGTATTGGAGATCCAAGCCTGGGAGTGCAGGTGCTGAAATGTGCAGTCTCACAAGTACTGAATTCCACTGCCAGCACCTTCTACCCACCACTGCCACTTTTTTCCAGTCTCAATTCACTGTGCAGTAAAACAGTCTTGAAATTTACATATAATCAAATTCATGTGTAAGACTAATGTGCAGCCTCAAAATGGTTGCAATTCTTTGCTCAGCAAGAGCTGCCTTCTGTCTCAGTGCTGATCTGTGTTATTAATTCTGTAACTTCTTCAATAAATTCCAGTCATGGAGCAAATCCCTCACATGTCTTCATTTCTAACCCGGAGTGGACACCCATCAGAGTTAGTCTGGGTAAAGAACTGACTGAGGCACAAGAACTGGGCATGACCCAAATCAGCCTAATAGTAGGGCTTGTGTTGATGGTTGATTGCACCATGTAGTATTCAGAAGTTACTTCCAATCTAAATTATCTTATTAATTTATTATTGATATTTTATGTCTTACATTAAGGTGATAGCACACATTTATGTTTTAGCATGTTGGGGGGATTTTTTTGTTCAACAGCAACAGCAAAATTCCTTCTCGGGTAGGAAGTTATTACAAAAAGCTCTGAGGCAGGAACTGGAGAACTGCTGGAGAAAAGATTAAGAAAGTCCCAAAGGACAAGAGACCAGAAACCATGAGAGGTTCACTAAAGCTAAGAAAGTAGCAGGGGCACAGAGCTGAAAGAAGCTTGATGTCTTTTCTAGGCTGGAGGATTTGGAATGTCTTACAGAACATGACAGCCTGCTCTTAAGTAGCACCATAACAATGGAAAAAGGCTGCTCAGATGGGCTTGGTAATTACCCAATGCAGTGACGCTGTGGAGACATGAATGGATCATAATATGATAATGAATATACAGCTACATCTACCCTGGGACATAAAAAAGTGCTAATCTGTGAACATGGGGAAATTATCTTGGTTATTCCTGTTAAAATGGGAGTTTGGTGCCTGTTCTGTTTTTGGCACATGCAACTGGCCTTCTTCTAAACCATTCCATTTGGGAATTAACACAGTGAAGGGCCTTTTTTTTAGCGGGTACATGCATGTGATCATCTTCTTTTGGAGGTTAAAAGAAACTAATAAATTATGTGAGTAAGGGCAGCAAATCTGTCCTGGCACTGGTGAACTTGCATCTAACTTGTCATTAAAGCACCCAATAAGTTTAATTGAGTTCCAGAGAGGAGCATGGACTGAGATCCAGAAAGGGAGAAGGTATCTAATTTCAGTGCCTGCTTTTTCCATCTTTCATCTTTTAGAAAGTACTTATGCAATAGCATAAAGACACAACTGTGCTCCAATAGGAATCGTTTTTTAACTCCTTTTACAGCTGCTACCTGGATTACTGATCCTCAGAATGGATGGTATGGGGAGCTCAAATAGAACAGCTTACCTTCACTGCAGTGACCAGTGGGAATATTTCTGGGTTGTAGGAGCTGATAACAAGGGAAAATTGCTTTATACAGGTGTAAAATGTAAAGGAAGAGAAGGAAAATTAGGCAACTGGTCCAAGTAATTAATCTTAGACTATAAACCATGGAGGAAGATGGGTACCTCCAGAAGTGATACCTCTTCTGGCCTTCAGTTCCTCGTCCAGAAGCATGAAGTCTCCACTGTCCCATCCTATGGCTGTCAGCAGGTGTCCAATGCCATTCAGACAGGTATTGACACATATAAAACCCAAAATTGCTCTATATATGTATTATTTCTATTTCCAAAAGTGAGATGAATGAATCTCTCACTCTCTGGATTTGAGTGGGCTTCATTTCAACTCTTCAAGGGTGCCAGTAGAGGACAATCATGTAGGAAATCTTTTCAGCTCTCAGGAATATGAACTTCAGCAGAATCTGGGAAGCTGAAACCTATAAAACATCTGGGACAATGAAATCAGGTAATTTGAATGAGTCTGCTTTGCTTTTATCAAGCTCTTCAGGTAGGCTGCAATGGACTGGAATAAAACTGGACACTGTGCTTAGATGGAGCCAGCACTTTTTGAAGTAAAACCAGCCAGTCCATTTGGATGGATCAGAGGCAGATCACTGAAGTCAGGGAAATGGCAGACTTAATCTGGAGTTGAGTCCTAAGCCCTCAGGAAAGAAGAGGGCTTCAGAAAATCTGTGCTGTGTAGGATTGTTGTCATGGGATTTCACAAAGGTCAAGACGACCAGCACAGATGTATCTTCATTAAGGGTTGGCTTTAAGGAGAAAAAGGTTTGGGATTAAGAGGTCCATAGCAGGGTAAGATGCATTCCATGTCACCCCATGGGACATGGCTGCTCTTGTGGCCAGGGTTTCCCACCCCCTGGCTCATGTCCATAGGAGACTGCTCTGCCCTATTTACATGTTCTGGGCTATTCCTGATGCCCTGTCAGGACCCAGGACATCTCTCTGGCTGTCCTGAGCAGCCAAGACTCCTGCCAGGGGTCTCAGAGACCCTGGCACAGAGCCCAAAATGCCTGTGGTTTTGATTATGACCCATGTAGCAAGTTACCAACCTTAGATGAAGATCAGCAAGCCACAACAGTTTAGGTGGAATATTAGTGAAGTTATCGGGGTGGAAAAGTAGATTTTAGGGTTTTTGGTATGGGAGTTCAGGAGTCAAGATGGAGGGATCTGGGCATGTCCAGCTTTTCTCCTTCTTCTTCTTGGCCTCCATCTTCTGCTGTGATGTTGGCACTTTTAGATTGG
>JAWWEX010000182.1:108848067-108860849 GCA_035583215.1 Arremon brunneinucha | reverse complement strand
CTTCTTCTTGGCCTCCATCTTCTGCTGTGATGTTGGCACTTTTAGATTGGTTTAGAGTAGAAGCTCACTGTCTGACATAGGTGATAGGTATTGGGAAGTTATTGTAAACATTGTACATGTAGTTTTTAGTATAAAGACATGACACTGCCCCGGGGGCAGGCAGAGTGCCCTGGACTGCCCTGCTGGATGGACCTTGGCAGGGCAGGAGAAAAGTTTTTATAGATAAGACGCAATGAACAACCTTGAGACCGAGAAATGAAGAGCCCTGACTCCTTCTTCAAACGCTGGGCTGGGAAAAGAGACTTTCTAACTTTTCTTGGGGTCATTCTGACCAGCTAGAGATCCTGACACTGCCCGAGGGTGAGGGACAAAGGACTGGCCAGCTGGACTCCAGGGTGGCATTGACTTCTCCATTCCATGTGGCCACATCTGTGTTGCTCCCTGGGAACCAGTAGGGCAGGGGCTTTTCCCTGAGTGATGCTGGCATGTTGGGCATCGCTCCTGACCTGCACCACATCTTCCTTTCACAGAAACGGTGCCAAAACCTCCAGACAACCTCCCAGCAGGACTCTTCTTTCCCAGGAGTGGAGACAAGGTATTGTGCAGAGCTCATACCTGGCAGGAGCTTGTAGCTGAGAGCCATCCC
Source organism: Arremon brunneinucha (assembly GCA_035583215.1). NCBI lineage: Eukaryota > Metazoa > Chordata > Aves > Passeriformes > Passerellidae > Arremon > Arremon brunneinucha. The sequence goes on along the minus strand of JAWWEX010000182.1, from coordinate 108,860,203 downwards.
TTTGAACCACCAAACTGCAGCATGAGTTTTATCAAAAAGCTCTCTCCAGAGCCAGCAATTTGTGACAATATCAGAGCAGGGCTGTTATCAGCTGCCTGTAACTCTTGCTTGCCCAGGTGCATCCCCCCCGGCTAAGGTGTGGGACCCTGCTGAATACCAGATCCCTTTGTTGCACATTAGTGTTGGCTGAGCTGTCACCAGAGGTACCTGTGCATATGCAGAGCACAGAGATTAATCCGATTAAACCTCCACTGACTTTTCCACATTCCTCGTGGTGCAGCAGCCCCTGTCTCTTCTCAGGTAGGTGTTAGAGCATGGGGAAGGTTAATCAAATGGTGTTTCTGAAAGCGTGACATAATGAGAGGGAGAGTAGGAGGGAGTGATTAGCTAAGCTTTAACCCACCATAAGTGCCCTGATCCTTGACCTTTTGGTGTCAGTTTTAATTGTAAGGATGGACTTTAAAAAAAAAAAGAAGTCATAAAGGTTAAATTATTGCACTCCCTGACCCCAGGTTTACAAATAATACAGGTTTCAGACTTTTTTTCTGATGTCTGAAGATCACTAAAGAATTTGTATGATTTATACAATAAAAGCTAATATGAATAACAACTTTAGTGACAAAAAATATATATATCTGGGAATTAAAACTAACAAATATGTTCAGATTGAAATTGATGTAGTCACATAATGACACAGATGGTAAATTTTACTGATATATATTTTTCCCTGGTGTAGAACACACAGTGGCAATCCTGCATGACAGATTGTATCCTAGGCTAAAACTGTGTCAGACACACAGTAATCAGAAGATGCTATCATATAATTTGCACTGGGGCCAGCCTCAATCTTGTAAGTGTTCTTTGTTCAGCTGCACTGAGTTGTTTTTCAACTGGGTTTCCCTTCTGTAAAATAATTCTTGTAGTTTCTCTGGTATTAAGATGTTTTTTTCAAGTGATGGTATCCCTAATATTTAGCTACTAATATTATTGTTGCTGTTAGGTAATGGATAACAATACTAATTATTATTAATACTACTGATACCACAGAGTGGATGACTTCAGCCTGTTCTGCAGCCAGATCTGAGCTTAAGTACAAAGATTTAAGTCACCACTGAATGTGCAGAGCTAGATATGAGATTAATTTCTGTTAGTTCAGCCATTCAGGCTAAATTAGACACTCTAATTAGGATCCTGTTATTGAAAAGGTAAAAAAAATGTTTCTCCAGAGACTTTTTTACCTTATCCCTTTCAGAAATTTATTTTAGGGTAGGCAAACAACCTTGTGAGGGTGTTCAGCTCATCTCCAAAAGACTGACTCAAGTAAAATTCCTAAAATTTTAATTGCTAAAGTTAGAAAGGATTTATTCCTTCTGCAGCAATTTATACCTTCTGTTTTCACACACTACTCGTACCCGTATCTGGAATTTATGGATATGTAGAAATTTGTATCAACAGTTGTCATTCTGCAAAACCTTACATGTGGTTTTTAATTCATGTGGTGTGAATGATCCATCCAAAGCTAAATTCTCAAAAAAACACAGAACTAGAAATTTTTCCCATGAGATTTTCAAATCTTGAGTTCAAATTTACTATATACCCTTTCCTTTCCCTCTGTTTTAGGGGAAGCATAAGAAAGAACTGATGATTAAGGGACTTTCTCACATTATAAAAGCCTTCAAAAATAATTTTTTTAAACTATCCAGGAATTTTTTTTCCTGTGGTCTGTGTATGATGAGCAAAGATTCAGAAAATGCCACATACACGGAGTTTTTTGGAAAAATTCCAGGGATGGCTGCTCCACTACTTCCATGGGCAGCCTGGTGAGTTTTCATGGATTTATAGGAATTTTGGAACACTGAATGATTTGGGTTGGATGGGACCTTAAAGTCCACCCAGTTCCATCCCCTGCCCTGGGCAGGGACACCTTCCACCATCCCAGGTTGCTCCAAGCCCTGTCTAACCTGGCCTTGAACATTTCCTGGGATGGGGCTCCACAATCTCTCTGGACAAAACTGACTCCTTTATTGCTCAAGGAGTGCTGTAAAATTAAAAGCCTGATTAAACACAGTGACAAAATTGATGTGATTTTAGGAACTAGAAAAAAAGGCCAACATTTTGCAGATGGACATGACTTATAGAGGGCTGAGGGTTCTGTGATTTAGCAGAAAATGCTACCCAAAATCCCTGGAGTGGGATCTAGGTGATTTTAGACTGTAAACAACAACAAAATGCATATCAATGATCATAACTAGCTGTCAAATCAACTCACCTAGGAATAGCAGGGACTGTGTATTGATTGAAGTACTTAAATCAGAACAATTTGCAGTTTGAAAGGTACAGTGTAACTCAGAAAATTTATGGGCCAGGAATAAGAATAAAATTATAATGTCTTTAGGAAAGATGATTGTAATGGTCCCTTCTGGCCTTAAAAATCTAAGAATATATGAAACTATTTATTTGTTTCCAAAACATCTTGGAGGAGGGGAAATGTGAAGACACCAAAGACATATTTATGTAATGGCATAAATATAGAGCTGTACTGATTTAATTCTTACTTGTATATGATTGCTGTAAATTAGCAGTGGGAAGTAGCAGCATTTATTATTAATAGTAATAGTAAAATAATAATGATAACATATTTTTCTATTAATAACTATCTGTTCTATCCCTTTCTCTTCTCCTACTTTTCCTGTGAGCACAAGAGTTTCTTGGAACACCTGGATCTTTTCATTAGGCTGTGTTTTAATGTTGTTTCCAGTCAAATATGACATCCAAGGGACTCAAACTCTCCATTTCAAATGCTGCCCATTTTCCCATCATTCTCTTAAGCATCCCTTTAGTGGGAGGCAGTTTGCTCAAGGAAAAATATCAGTCCTGGTGTTTAAATACTTGTGATATATATTTACATTTATAAATACACTTCAAAAATGTTTTAAAATTTATATATATTTGGATGCATTTGTATGTGAGAGCTTGAATTACTTAAAATTACTCCTTCTTTCTGTTCCTCTGTTTGTATGTGCAGAGTTGGAAGACAGACCCCTTTATGGTCTTGAGCACTTGAAGCAATGTTAAACCTTGTGATTACAAAGCCTGTTAAAGAACAAGGCAGTTTAGCCAGAACCTAGAGCTGTGCTGGTCTAGCCATAAAAATATTTGTGATTTCATTTAGGCTGATGGAGGATGTTCAAAGGAAGTATTATTCTTTATAAAGCCACTGGCTGATGCAGTGAACACAATTTCCCACAGCATCTTAGTGGCTGTTCAGTTCTTCTAGTCAGTCCCCATGTACAGGAAAGGTTAAATTAATCCTAGTCCAGAGTGATGCCATCCTGGAAGTCTTCAAGGCCAGGCTGGATGGGGCTTGGAGAAACTTGGCCTAGTGGAAGGTGCCCCTGCCCATGGCAGAAGGGTTGGAAATAGATGAATTTTAAGGTCCCTTTCAACAAAAATAATTTCATGATTCCATTGTCTTCTCTCCCCTACTCCAGCATGTGCAGAGCTGCTCTCTCTTCTTAAACTGAGAAAAGCTTGAATAAATGTTGTTAAAAGTTCCTATGTTTCTTGTCTTGGATTAATTTTCAGCCAGACCCTTCAGTCCCACATTTGGATTACCTGAGTCAAGGTGGATGGGAAAATGTGACTGACAGATCCAAACAGAGCCACACAAACCCATGTTCCACGAATATCTACACTCATTAAGAGGTAGAACCATTCCATTCCACGGTAATTCTGAAGACACAAGAAAAAACACTGCTTGTGCTGTCTTGCCACACCAAAAGAAAAAAGAAAAAAAAAAGAAAAAGTAAAAGTTTACTGATGCAAATCTCTCTTTCCTGTTAACCTTGGATTATGACCAGGCACAGAGGGTGCTGGTTGTCTTGGATCAAAACTATAGCAGCTGTGCTAAGTGGATCAGTAGAGGTGAAAAGGGGCAGAGACTGATGCCTGTACTCAGCTGAGGATGGATTTCTTTGGCCCAGATATAACCAGGCTGGCTTAGGCTGCCATGGAGATGCAGGCTCAGCTCACGCTGGTCCCCATCAGACTGCAGGCAGCAGCTGGCTCGTGTAAGGACAGTCTAAAATGCAAGTTTGCAGCTGTCTGCACCTTTCCATACAGGTGTTATACCTGTCAAGTATACAAGTCATAGTTCATGGTGGAGCACTGGTGCTCAGGCTCTCCTGGTTCCTGCTGGATTAACTTCCAAATATTCAGCTCTAGATGTCGTAATCATGGAATCATGGAATGGTTTGGGTGGGAAGAGACCTTAAAGATCACCCAGTTCCAACCCCTTGCCATGGGCAGGAACATTTTCCATTACTCCAGGTTGCTCCAAGCCTCGTTCAACCTGGCCTTGGACACTTACAGGGATGGGGCAGCCACAGCTTCTCTGGGCAGCCTGTGCGAGGTCCTCACCATCCTCACAGGGAAGAATTTCTTCCTAATATTCAATTTAAGCCGACTCTGTCTTTTTGAAGCCATTCTCCTTGTCCTGTCACACCAGGGCCTTGTAAATGGTGTCTCTCCATCCTTCCTGTAGGTTACCTTCTGGTACTGGAAAGCTGCAAATATAAGGATTCATAAAGATGTAGAACAGATTTTAAAAAGAATGGGCACCAATATTGTGAATTACAAGGGAAAAAACAAATAAAAAAATAAATGAAGTAGTCAGCAACATAAATCTTTCCTGTAAAAAGCAACTGCTCACCCATGTTCAAGCAGTATGGTTTTCACAAGCTGGTGGGAAGGGGGTGAGGCTGTGGCTGGAATTGCTTAGGAAATGTCACATGCTTCCCCCTGATGAATGTACACATATGTGTGTGTGTGTGTGTGTGTGTGTGTGTTTGTGCCTGTGTTTAGCATCACAAAATCCTTAAGGTTGGGAAAAAGTCCTTAAGATCATCAGGTCCAGCCATGGATTTGTGCATATCTGCATGGGCTTAGTGCCGATAAACAAACCAGCACTGTGGCACAGAGGTAAACTCTGGAATCTGGCAGACTTTGGGACCAGTCAGATGGTCCATGGCACGTTGCCAATCCATGGTAGCCTGTGCTGTCCCGGACAATTCCCAGGCAGAGCTCAGGAGCCAGCATGCACCAGGCACTGTCCCTGGTAGGCAGGTTGGAATTGGCTCTTTTATTTTGGAGGGGAGGTTGTTTAATACTAAGGAAATATCTGGATGGTGCCAGCTGGCCTCAGGGTTGGAGAGCTGATCCTGACACTTCCTTAGCTGACGAGCAGGGACGCAGCCAAAATGTCTGGCAGGAGATTTGTCTTGGTCTCACTTCTGCAGGTTTGCCTGGCAGTTAACACACCAGTTCCTTTCTCCTCTGCTGTGGCTCAGCAGTGAGGAACAAAAACACTGAATTTTGTTGATGCAAGGATGAGGAGAGGTCTGTGCCTTCATCATGATGGGAAGAAATGAAGTGAAGGGGCCAATCTCAGACAGAGAGCTTAAAAAAAAAAAAAACATTAGCATCCACTAGCGATAGTCCTGTCCCTAACATGGCCCAAGATTTTCCATCTACAGAGAGGTTTTCTTGAGGATTTGGCTTCATCTTTTTTTCTGTTCATGGCCACCTGAATGAGAGACTGATTTCAGACAGGAGAAATTATGGAAAGGGGTGGAGGGAAGAAATTTCCTTTCAGTTTTTTTTCTCTCTCTAATTAAATACAGACTTCTGTTTCTTCAAGTTCGAGATATAGCATCCATTTAAAAATAATAATAATTAAAGATTCTACTTATCATTTTATCTCACAGAAGGCTCACAAGGAGTTGTTCTATAGCCTGAGGCTAAAGCTAGCCCAGATATTAGCTGAACCAAACAGGGCTGTCATTGCAAGCCAGTCTGCACCCCTGCGATGTTCAAAAAAAAAAAAAGTTAAATTAATGCCAAGAGATGAACACTAGGAAAGCATCTGAACTGTACAGGAAAACAGGGATTGCAGAGGAAGTCGAGGACAAATACCTGTATTTAGTCATCTGCTAAGGTGGGCTTGGGTTATGGGTTCTGAGGGAAAGAACTCAGTGGTTTATCCAGTACCTGGTTACATTACCCTGACTCCCCAGGTACCAGGAAGAAGAAGTTCTTGTATTCAAAACACTGTTTATAAATGTCCTTCAGCTATTGCATCTGGCTTTCCTCTCTGGTTCTACAGGGAAATAGAACCTGGCTGCCTGAATAATGGGTGAAATTAATTCTTCTTTTCGGGCACACGCTCGGCAGCAATTATCCAAGTTCAGTTCAGGCAGCACAGAAAGCTGCTCTGTGCAGCCCAGGTAGTGGCTTTGCAAGCAGCCAGGAGGGGAGCAGGGAGCCCTGTTGCTGAGGGGAAAGTGTCACCAAGCAGCCTGGCAGCAGCAGAGCTGCCACTGCTGTGCCTTGGATGGACCCTGCAGCTCCAAGGGGCAGAGGCACCACAATATGTCAGGGGCATTGCTGAGTTTCAGCTCAGTGGAGGGGACAACACACACATTCACACACACCTGGGGACTGGGGAACATCTGCTGGAAGAAGTCACTTGAAAAATAACCTTGCAATGTCTTGGGAGAAACATCTGTGCAGCAAATGCCACGCTACCAGTAGAGGAGGGATGGGAAGGCAGAAGTTAGGGAAAGCACAAAGAACCATCTTGTGGCAATAATTCAGGGAGCTGGTGACAGCACAGGGGGAATTTAGGTCAGCACAAACTTCTTTGGCTCTACAGCTTTTGTGCACAGGAGCTGGTGCAGCAGCTGTCTAATTGAAATGTGCAGCCATTTTACCCCTGACCAAAGTGAACATCAGGGAGTCAAACTTTCCCCCTTTTCCTCATTCTCCACACTGAAACTCTTTCTCTGTTTTGTTGTTTATTTCTAACAGGAGTTTGCTCACATGTGTTTCCTACTCTGTACAGAAATAGCAGGAATATGGGAAGGATATGAGTACTTTAGACCAGATGAATTTTGTATGTTTCGAAGAGAAGTGGAATCTAAGACACAGGATGATAAAGTTTGTCCAGAACAAAACTTGCTGATATATATAATACAGAAAAAAATCCCAAACCTCTCATGCCTTCACATTAACTCTTATTTTATCCATTATTTTGAACAACAGTGTCATTCAGGCAGTGCAAAGATTCAAATGAAACGTCTTCTGACAAGATGCATTCCTCTGGGTGAAATCCCACAGGCAAAATATTTGGGAAAGTCAAATTAGGTGGTTACTGTTGGTTGCATGTGCAGAATTGAAGAGCAGGAAACAATTTCATTCATCTGATTTTTAGCAGAAGTCAAAATCACAGCAGGGAATGTGTTAGCAGCTTAGCAGTGCCTATGATTGAGAGTCAGAAATATAACCTGGACTTGTTAAGTTCAGTTTAATGACAGCCAGAGCATCCTAAAGAGTTATATTGGCATCCAGCTGTAGTTAAAGTTGAGACAGGAGCTGGTTCCTTTCTGCTCAGTTTCCACATCCAGCTGGCGTGGGCTCAAAGCTGACACAGGGCCAAGTACAAGAAGGGGAAGAGGGAGATCAGTGGGACAACATCTCAAATTTGCAAGATTATTTTTTGCCTGTTGGCCTCTGCTCTTGCAGACACACATTATGAAAAGTCTGGGAGAGAAAACATACAATATTTCTGCCACAGAGAATGCAGAAGCACTTTCCTGAAATGTGAAATGGGAAGGCTCAGGGAAGTGAACTCGTGGGAAGAGTTTGAATCACGAGGGTTATCTGGTACAGATCTAAGGAGTAAAAAGAATAAATTTTCATTAAATTCCTTTCCAACCCAAATCATTCTATGATTCTAAATGATATCAAGGAAGGAGAACAGGTATGAAGTATGCTGAGTCTTAGAAAAGTGGAAGAGAAATCAAATGCAATTTGGGCAATATAGATTTGGAGGTAAAACCAACAAAACAACAAAAAAAACCAACAACAACCAACACCAACAAACAAACAAAAAATATCCCAAACCAAACTAAACAACTACTCCAGATTTTGTGGTTTTTATCCAGATGTAAACTCATGGAAGGTGTTGGAGAAAGAACCCTGGGTTAGATGAACTTTTCATTAAATTTTTTTAGAGATACATTTCTTGAAGACAGCAGAACAGCTATCCCATTCACCTGAATTCTTTCCTGATAAAATTTCTTTGACAGCTGCCTTTTGGTTGTTTTCTGGATGGACAATGGGAAGGATGGGAGAGGGGCAAAGGAAAAGAGTGAAAGACTAAGAGCTGGAGACTGAGAAATCTCCATTAGCTGCGCATGAATTCTGAGATCATGGTGTTTCTATGAGTGAACAGATGCTGTATAGTTAAAGAGAGATCTTTAACCTTCAGAGCAAGAACCTGCATTAAGTGAAGTGGAAAAACAGGACAGAAGGAATAAAACTGAATTAACAGGCTTCAGAGAGGACTTCTGTCACTCATCACAGTGCTGTAAGAAGGAGACTGAAGTCAAGAAGTCAAAAGCTTTAGGCAGGTGTTTACTAATTTTATGTCTCCTTATCTTCCTTTCTTCTTTCATGACCAGCTCATTATGGCTGCATGAATCAGCTCACCAAGTTATTGGCACGAAAGAGAAGTATATGTATAAGGAAAATTTTGGTTAGGCTTACTTATGGGATCTTACTATTTGAAATATTCAAAATATTGAAATGACAATGTCATAATGAACTTCTTCAGTTCATTGTTCTCATAGCACGTAGTCCATGACAGTATGGGAGCAATTAATTTCATTTGATATAACTCGTGAAGTAGGAGGCAATATTTGCCTTGTGTTATTAAAGGAATAGGACTTAAATTCGTGAACTCTTATCTTTGTAGTCATCATCAAAGCACGGATTCTGTATGTCTCTGTTCTCCTACCAGAACTTTGTTAACTCCCCATCAATATAACTTTCCTTGTCCCATTGTTTCTCTCTTTTTACTTATGAGCCAACTTCAGATTCTATGCACTTTCTTCAAAGTAGTCCATTTTTTCATTTGTATTTCTATACATTTTCTACTTTCCATGAGACAGGGAAACCAGGATGAAATAACATTTAGCCATCCCTGGAGCTATACCTTATTTCACAGAATCACAGGCTCACAGAATATTCGAGTCAAAAGGACCCTTAAAGCTCATCTTGTTCCAAACTCTGCCATGAGCAGGGACACCTCTCACTACCCCAGGGTGCTTCAAGCCCTGTCCAGCCTGGACTTGAGCACTACCAGAGATCTGGACATCCCTCGTGCTGTTTGTCACCCTTTGAGCTCAAAAGGAGTGTCACAAAATTAAAGCTGTCACAGGACCACAGAAAGAGCATTTGGGATACTGAAATTTCCAGGCCAAATACTGGTCAAATTAAATGTTTAGAGTGCTGTAGACACAATGGAGCTGTGTCAGTAAAGTTTTAGGATGGGTGTTCAGAAGATTTTCTTCACCCAGAGAGGGCTTAGACACTGAACAGGCTCCCCAGGGGAGTGGTCACAGCCTCCCAGAGATTAAGAAATATTTGGACAAAACTCTCAAGCACGTGGTAGGATCGTTGGGATGTCCTCGGCAGGGCCAGAAGCTGGATTTTGATGATCTTTGTGGGTCCCTTCCAACTTAGAATATTCTCTGACTCTCTGATGTAATTTAGATGAGAGGGGAGAGTATCCTTGGTACAGAATATGAGGAAAATATAAAAATACAAAAATAAGAATTTGGCTTTGGTCTGGCCTCCTTGATAAACCAAATGGACATCTTTCCACTTTGATAGATTTCACACGGTTTGCAAAAATGAAAGGATTTGGGCCTTTTGAAATGAAAAGGAGATTTCTGCTGCATGCCAGCATGCTGCTGATGAGGGCTCATCCAAAATGCACCATGACCGTGTCTCGCCCTCTGTTCCCCTGTTACACGTGTAGCAACCTGTGTCTGCACCACAGGAAAAGCTGTTTGAACAGATCGTCCTGGGGACTCGGCACCGAACGCGGCACCGCGCTCGAGAGCCTGTGTAGTGCTTTGTGTTTGTGGCTCTGTTTATCATACTACAAGTCTTGATTATTCTAATGGCGCTGGAACTCTTCAGAAACACATTGTTCATACCCCCAAGGAGTTTGCTGCGCACACAAACATTCTCAATCTACTGTATAAACAAATGTGTTATTCAGCAGACAGCATCGGCGCTGCTGCTGATAACTGGGAAAGGGGCTGACAACAGCACAGAGAATATTACCTCCACCTCTAAGTGGTTTGTACAGTTTGTTAGGATTCAGTCTCCATCATTTCAGTGGGATCTGAAGCTCTTATTGCTGTCTGCTTTGGGTTCCTCGGTGTATTTTCGCTTGAATGTTTTAAAGCTTCTTTTTTTTTTTCATGGTCTACAGATTCCTCACAAAGGGGAGAGGAGGAGCAGGCACTGATCTCCTCTCTGGATCTTGGTGACAGGACTCAGGGGTGTGGCCTGAAGTTGTATCAGGGGACATTTAGGTAAATTATTAGGGAAAAGATTCTTCACCCAGAGGGTGGTTGGGATCTGGAACAGGCTCCCCAGGAAGTGGTCACAGCACAAAAGCCTGACAGATTTCCAGAAGAATATCTGGAACGTTTCAGGCACATGGTGGGATGCTCGAGGTTGTTCTGTGCAGGGCCATGATCCTTGTGGGTCCCTTCCAAATCAGGTTAATCTATTATTTCAATATTTTTTTCTTATTTGAGCAAACACCTGCTCACATCTTTGGTAAAAAGAGTGAGTTGTGAGACCCACACTTTGGGAATGCATCAAACACAGAAGCTTCTCTCTTGAAAGCACCCAAGATGCAAAAAGATAAGAGCTGTCAAATAGTGGAAATGTTTTTTTCACTGGAATTGTGCTGGTGTTGGCCTTCTCTGCTCCAGTTACCCTCTGCTGATTCCCAGAAGTCTTTTGTTAGCTTTTAGAAATAGACCTTCTATTTCTAGACTTCTAGACTTCTCAGATGCTTGAAGTGTTTCAATGTTGAATCCCATGTGATGTGAATGAATGTGTGGGGACAGGGGAGACTGAAAGAGATAAAAAGGAAAGGAAGTAGAGAAGATAGATTCTCCAGTAATTTGTACAATATTACACAAGGATGACTGAAATGATTCAAAATGAAATTACTGAATTTGATAGGCTAATTACGGTTGAAAATATGTTTGAAATTGCATTCTAGCCCGCAGAATTGGGAGCCAGTGGAGATTTTCAAAGGCTTTTGGGGGCTGAAATCAATTTGATTTAGCAATTTCATATTGGTTTGTAGTTTCTCACCATTCTGAGTGCATATGAACATCCCTCTATCACTCTGAAATTTTTTTGGGAGCACCAAGGTTATGTCTCCTTCATTCTTTCCTTTGAACCAGGTGAATAGAATTTGAGGGCACCCATAAATCAATCAAAATTACAATTTCTTACAAGGAAGTAGAAAACCCATTCTTGTTTATCCATCATGAAATGAAGGTACAAGGTCACTCTGTTCAACAATAATGACTAAGAACTTCAACACTGCTCAGTTGTTTCAAGCAAATCCACTCAACATCCCCAAACAGAGATTCCCATAAATCCACCTTAACTATTTTGTGGATACTCCACAACAGACTAAACTGATCTCAGAGATCCATGTTTTGAGTCCTTACTTCTGATGTTTTTATTGTGTTATTGCTATTTTTTCCTCCAATATTATATTCCTTATATGTACACTTGTCCCTCTCCAAATGAAGAGGTGTAACAAAGTGTAGTGTGAACAAAAGGGGCAGCACATAAACACAGGGTTGTCATTATTTGCTCTTTCCTGCCTTCTTTGGCTCACACAGACAGCAATTCTACCAGGAAAGGTTTATAAATGTGGAATAAAAATAGAGAAATAAAGAAAATTGTTCAACTACTACCCCTTCTTTTCTCACTGCAGCTTCATTTCAAGTCACTGGAGTCAGGAAGGTCTTTCTGATTGCTTAGTTAGTTATTTCATTTTGGCTTTATGTGTGCATGCCAAGCTTCATATTAACATTTAATATATCTCTGGAGATGTGGTTTGGATTTGTGAGGGAAATTTGTCCCACCATGGCAAGGTGAGCTAGGTATTTGTTCCTCTGTGAATGCCATCAGCAGTGAAGCCTTCTCAGAATTTTAGGCAGAAAAGACAAGAGCTGAGATCAGGCCA
>JAWWEX010000182.1:108827146-108844352 GCA_035583215.1 Arremon brunneinucha | reverse complement strand
GCAGCTGGTGTCAGGTACCACAATGTGAAATCCAGGGTGCAGTGATTACAATTTATACTCATGGGTGGGAGGGAGAGGGGAAGGAAGGGAATGCAGGCCTAAGTTAATTTGTTAATTCAGTGGAGAAAAGGATAATGACTCTGAAAACTTAGAAAACTTAAAGGCTTCTCAAGGTGACTGAAGGCAGTCTGGAGTGACTCCATAGGAAGCCAGTAGAAGTGGGGAGGTGCCCATGGCTGCTCAAGATCCCAGAATTGTGAAACCATAGAATGGTTTGTCCTGAAAGGGACCTTAGAACTCATCTCACCCTGTCATGGGCAGGGACACCTCCCTCTACATCAGGTTGCCCCAAGCCCTTTCCATCCTGGCTGTCAATACTGACTTCTTGGAAACGTTTAATGTGAGAGAACTGGTTACATAAAACAAGCTAAAGAAAAGCAAAAAGGTTGTGATAAAAGCGTCGGTCACTTTAGTACCACAAACCTGGCACTTGGTAAACTCTTGTAGGTAGAAGACCAAAGCCCTGGGCCCACCTGAGCCTGAAGTTGTTTCAACTACCAGATCTCATACACAAATTACTACCTGGTCTCTGAAATGTTTTATTTTAGATCAATTCTTGGATAAGAAACAGAAACGATGTCTGGGCTGGAGATGAAAACACCAGGTGTCCCCTGATGATCTTAAAGGTCCTTTCCAACCCAAACCATTCAGTTATTCTAAAATTTTTTTTCAGCAATTGCTTTGTAACCCTATAGACATCCAATGGTAGATATTGGACTCTCACAAGGTCTACATATATTAACTATTTAATGGATCCAGGAAGAGAATTGTAATAAAATGCAATAAATTATTACTGATTCAATTGCTGCATTTTCAGGTGCAATGACTTACAAACCAGACACCTGACTCACCCCAGAACTATGTATAAAAATTTGCAGCACTGCACAGCACTAGGCCTCTTTTCCCAAAATACAGGCTGATTTTCATCTCATGAGGTGCTTGCAGGGTGGTATCAGCCAGCTGTCACTGGAGGATCAGATGATATTAATGGCAACTGGCATGTCTATTCAGCGAGCTGAGCTCATCCCTGCAAAATCAGATGGAGTTTATTTCAAACTAAAAAAGGAAATCAGGAGAAGCCAAGTGAAATAACAAAACTGCTGCCGACTTGAACAATCCAGCAATTCATCACCTCAATGAGGTCCTTGTGAATGTGAGGAAGCCACAGAACAAGGCTGGGTCTGAAAAACATTTTCTCATCTCTTGTACCAGGGAATTTATTGAAGCTCAGTCCTTGCCTTCCAAAGATCCAGGTCTGAGCATCTGAGCCTGTGACTGCAGCAGTGCAGTAACATCCTGGCTGGCAGGAACGTGGGGTTTGTGGCTTGTCAGTCAAAATCCATCCTGCATCCTGCTGGACTTGTTTTCCACGTGTGCCCCAGGCAGCAAGCACTGGCTCTACCACTCCCCCAAGGCCATGCACGGCTTAAAGTGTGTGAGCAGGCCCATGGATTTCAGTGGGACTGCAAATGTGTTTACTCACCTTAGCAGTTCCCTCATTAGTGCACAAAAACCGTATTATATTTCTGTCAAAAGGCAATTTGAAGTTCACTTTTCAAATGCCAAAGGCCTGTGCATTTACCAAGAACAACATTTAGCTTCTCCAGCCTCTGCTCCTCAGGGCCAGAAAACTTGTACAAAGGAGAAAAATCACCCCAAATGGGCTTTTCTTGTACCACGAGGAGGAAAGCAAAAAGTCATTAGGTAAAAAGGTGGTCTACATTCATGGTTAAATATTGGATGTGTAATTTAAATGAGAGAGTCAAGTTGAATGCAAAGCAATTACCAGCACTTAATATTAGTCAGACTAATAAAGCAGCAATTAAACCTCATTATACAGCCATAAAATTGAAGTGTAATAGATTGATTGCACCAAATGTTCATACCAATGTATGATGGCATATCATAGGCAAGGTGAAGTGGTTCATTTAATAGCAGATCAAAATAATTCCCTGAGATAGATTTAACCTTATTGCATTTCTTGGCTTCACATGACATCCGTGACAGTACAAACAAATAAATAAACACAATGAAAGGAGAGGAAAAAAAAAAGCCTATAGACCAGCTTGCTCTATGGCAAATACTCTCTATTCCATAGTATAATATTCCTTCTCCCGAGAGATCCACAGTTATTTGAGAATCTTCTTGCCAGCAGCACAATTTGGATCTTGCACAGCAGTGCTGCTTCATTGTTCACTCCTTGAATTGAATATGAGGCACTGAAGGAAGCCAACATGTAAATGTTTTGCTGCCTGTTTACAGCTGACACAGAATTCAGCACCTTGGAGTATATTAAGTCCAGTGATTAAAAGAAATTGCTGTTGGAAACCAAAAAGGTAAGCAGTGAGGGGACCATTAATAAAAATCTTCTAAACTCCTCTAAAATCACATCTGAACACTTTTACTTTGGCAATAGCTTCAGATTTAATCATTATATTTAATCAGTACCCATGGGTCCAGCATGTTAAGTTTACTGCCTTTTTTAATAAATATTATTTATGTAGGTTCATGTGACGAATATATTTCTTTAAAGTTTAAAAGATTGCTTGGTGATTATAAAACACTCTGTTTGCTAAAGAAAAAAAAAATTGTGCTTCGGTTCTTATGGATTTTCACAACCCATAAACCTTAGCTTCCATCTTTGCATTCCACAGCATCATTACTACACCAGAGCCACCATGCAGCAATAAAGATAAATGAATCAGCATATTTTCTCCTCAGCAACATTTTCCTTGGTCAAAAGAGTTGATCTTCTTGCATGGACCTCATGTTGGCAGCAGCTGAAGGGTTCACAAACTGCATATCTTCATGATTAATCTTTAGAAGAGGAAGAAATTATCTGAAAGACAAAAGTACCTTGGCTTGCAAAACGATCCTGTGGCCAAGTAGGATTTTAAATGCTGATCTCCTTTACAGCTGAACAGTACACAGTATTTTCTGTAGGGGAAAAAAAATATATATTTTAAAAAATCAGAAAGTGAGGTCAACAGAAAATTTAATTTTGACAAATCAGGGTTGTGACAAAGATTTTAAACTATTCAGACATGGAAGGAAAAGAGTTGAAAGGTTTATAGCCCATTCCTCATTTTAGTGGTTTAGTTAGGAAATTTTCCTCCACAAACCAAATATCACAGAATAAGAAAATGGACTACTTTTAATCAAGCTTTGAGTTTCCAACTGGTCCTGTGAGAAAGTCATCACTGGCAAAACCCGGTTGCTCTTGTGAACCTTTCTCTTTCCCCGGTCTATGCTGCCCTTTGGTTCATGCTGATCAGTTGTGGTTTGAATTTGTTCTGGGATCCTGCAGAGCAATGATCTCAGGACAGATTCACTGCTCCCTCATCCTACAGAGCTGAAGTTCCTTATTTTCACATTCCTGGAGATTCCCAATGCCAGTTTCCGTGGGAATGCATGTGCTACCTCACTGCACGGTGAAATGAAATGGCTCTGTGCTCACACTCTGACATCTTGTCCTTAGTTCAGCACTAATGGCATGGAAATTGAAGAACATGCTGGAGGAATGGGACACTGCACATACCTGTGAGACTCTGACATTTCCATTGGAAAATGGGGAAAATATTATATGGAAGAAGTTAAAAAAAAAACAAAAAAACTTGATATTACTACTGACACACCATTTTTCCAGTACAGTTTAGGTAAGAAAAAATGCTTGATGCTTATTAAAACCTGGTACTTAAATCCCTTGGAAGGGTGCTGGCATTATAGATCTCATACTTTCATCTAGGCAGCAAATGTTCTTCTGCTCCAAAATACGATTCTCAAAAGAAGAATTTAGCATTTCCATATTTGTCTTCCTCAACCTATGGACAGTTTTAGAAATTATGCCCACCCAATTTAAATAGAACTGACAAAAATATTGCCTCTTTCAGAAGTCAGACCTCATTTATATTAATAATATTTATTTTCTAAATATTAGTATTGGAGCTGGATGTTTGGCACTTGTACTTAAACCTTGAACCATGTTTTGTGAAATGTCCTTTAGATTACAGCTTTGGCATTTAATTACACCTCATGGTAATATGCCAGTTTTCCTGTTGCATATTTTTATAATTTCCTCCCCCTGTTCTCCTCAATGTAAAATCTATTGGAATTTATAAAATGTGAAAATGCAATATATTGATATGGGCATTTTCCAAACACTGTATCCAAAGTATCCAAGTTTTTGCTCCTTTTTTCTGAGCTGCTCTCTGTGAAAGCTGTTGCTGCTGTCCTAAATCAGTAAGGTCATCCCAGCCAGTGTGTGTTTTGGATCCTAAATGTCTCTTCTGGGTTGGTATGCAGCACCTTGAACACGCTGCTGCTTGTTCAGTCCTTATCAATATCTCCAACTCAAACAGTGCTGTTCCTTAAGGAGAAATCTTTCATTGGATTTATTTAGTCTGAAATGGACTAAAAATTTATGCAGAGACATGGCAACTGTCTTTGAAGAGGTAAAAGGATTGCTGCGAAGGAGGGAAATAAACTGTTCTTTATATAGCAGGTGGTTGGAACCAGATCTTTAAGGTCCATTCCAACCCAAACAATTCCATGATTCTGTAATATTTTCTGAGGAATGGAAAATTAAGAGACTTAAAGCCAAGCCAGGGAGATTCATGAGAGGTCTCAGATAAAATATGCTGACTGCAGACCTGAAACAGATTGTCCTGAGGGGTTGTTGAAGCTTAACAAGTTTTTAAGAACAAGTCAGATAAGCATCTAACAGGAATCACTTAACTGTAGCTGATCCTGTTTGGGGGCAAGAGAATGATCTAAGCAAGGTGCTGAAATATCCTCCTACCTTGATTTCTCTGAAATTACATATTTTAAGAAGAAAGACTTTCTCCACTAGAAAGGAATCACTGACAGGTTGATAAAAGTGATTCTTAGGGCTGTTGGCAAGCAGGTCTAACCTTCTCACACCCCAGGATTTAATTTGACCTTTTAGTTGAAGAAGGATTTGATGGGAGGTTAATGGTGTTTTGGTTAAGGTTTCCAGAAGGATAAATGTGTTTAGGAAACAGCAAGCTCTCTAACAGAATGTTAAATCCACTGAAGAAAGCAATTCTGAGTCAGGATTGAAATTATTTTCAAGTTATTTTCAAATATGGGGGGGGAAATAATGTCAGAAAATTAGGATAATGTTTCAAAACATGTCATTCAAGTTGTTATGGCAGTCAGTATAGATTTGGTCTTAAAATAGCTTTAAAATAAGTACAACAAACAGCTCCCCTGTGACAGCGTTCACAGGGGTCTTAGGGTGAGGGAAGAGACAAGGATCTGACTCCATATTTCAGAAGGCTTGATTTATTATTTTATTATATATATTACATTAAAACTACAGTAAAAGAATAGAAGAAAAGATTTCCTCTCAGAAGGCTAGCTAAGCTAAGAACAGAAAAGAAAGAATGATAACAAAGACAGCTGTCCCAGACTCTCCGTCCGAGCTAGCTCTGCTGTGATTGGCCATTAATTACAAACAAGCACATGAGACCAATCACAGATGCACCTGTTGCATTCCACAGCAGCAGATAATCATTGTTTACATTTGTTCCTGAGGCCTCTCAGTTTCTTAGGAGGAAAAATCTTAAGGAAAGGATTTTCATAAAAAGATGTCTGTGACACTCTCCAGCACGCTCAGACCCCTCTTTGACTAACTTAGACCTGACAGCCCTCTCTTAGAAGGCTGAGGTCAACTGGGATAGCTTCTCTCCTGGAACACCCACAAGAAATCCCAGTGTCATGTTTGCAGATCCCTGGTTTTAGCAGCAAAGGACAGCCAGGCTCTGTTAGCATCACCCACAATTCGTGGGGTTATCCCAGATGCGTGCCCAGACCAGGCATCCCTGCAGATCCTTCAGCTGATGCCCCAGTTACCTCCAGGGAGGTGGAAAGGAAGGTGTGGACAGCTGTCCCAGTGTCAGCCCTCTCTACAAGCAGGAGCTGCAACCTCCTGCTCCCTCATCCCACCCTCTGTGGCGGCAGCAGCTTTCCAGGCAGGCCAAAGTAGGAGGTGGAGTCTGGGGTTTGTTGTTTCCAGGAGTGTATTCCTGTCAGTAAGAGACAAAACCAAAGAGGTATGATCCTACTAGTTTTAGGGAATAGTAGAGGTGGTGGGAATAACTGTCCCTATTCTTTATGTGTAGATTATCTGTAAACCTAGGTTGAGGCTTTTAGATCTCTCTATATGGTGTCACTTTGAATTATTTGAGAAGGATTTTTGACAAGGGGATGCAGTGACAGGAGGAATGTCTATAAACTGGCCTACAACAGGTTTAGATTGGATATTGGGGAAAAATTCTTCTCTGTTAAGGCCCTGGCCCAGGTTGCCCAGAGGAGCTGTGGCTGCCCCATATCTGGAAGTGTTCAAGGCCAGATTGGTTGTGGCTTGGAACAATTTGATCCAGTTGAACATGTCCCTGTTGATGGCAGGGGGGTTGCAGATGGTCTTTGAGGTCCATTCCCATCCAATTCATTCTTGCCTCTTTGATATGATGTCAACCAGTCCAGCAGGTCCAGTACCAGCTGAGGGCACCCATGAATTTTCAGTAATTCTTGTGCTTCTGGAGGTCGAAGTGATGCTTAGGTACTGTGAGAGAGGAAGAACCAAGTGGTCTTGAGCAGAAGCAGCAACAATGTCCAGCTCTGCTGGTTCCTTCAAACTGAGAATCATCCCAGTGATCTCTGTGACTGAAATGAAGGAGGACATTCCAGCTCATGTTAACAAAATGCAGTGGATGCACTTGGAATAAATTTGTAAGCGCTGTAAATCTCATCTGGATGGTCGCCAAAGAGAGAAAGCTGCATTAGTCCAGCCAAGATGTAAGGCAGTCTCAGCAAAGTGATCTGACAGGCTCCTCAGAGAGGCAGAAAGGCAGCCTGATTGCATCCCCAGGATGGAGAAACTGAGCTGATCTGGATTCTAAAGATAGTCAGGACACTCTGATCATACAGAAATGTTTTTTCACTGCCATAGGCATATAAAAAAAATTACAGGGCAAGAAAGAGACGGGAATAACCAGTGGAAACAACACCAAAAGTCTTTATCATGTGGCTCTTTCTCTGCCAGTAGTAACAGCCATTAATGAAGCATTAATTGTTTGTCTGAATTAAGCAAGCTTAAGTCATTGTGTACTGGCCACAAATTACACCAGTGCAGGTCCAAGTCTGATTATTCAGATCTACTTTCACAACATTAGGGGCCAGTTTGGATCTCCACTTTGGCTTCAAATATGAGTTACTTTTCAGGAAGCATTGTGTTTGTGTATGTTCAGATGGCCTTGATTTTCTGCTATGTAAAAATCTGACACTTCTTCTTTATAAATATTGTTCCTAAAAAATCACCTTTGTGTATAAAGAAATTTAGGTAAAATATTGTTTCTATTGTTGTTTCTAGATATACAAGATTAACCTCCTTTTTTCTCTTTTTTTTTTTTTGTCAGTTGTTCAAGGTTTCTTTGCAAGTGGGAAAATAAACAGAAATGAGGTAGAAGAAAGAAATGGAGAAAACACTGAAAGGCTTCAGATTGTTTTCATCCAACATTTGAAATTTTCAGACAGCTCAGGAAAATAATTCAAAATTATGTCAATGTACAGATATTACAAAAATCATTAAATGGATGCTTTTAAATCAATTCTACTTGTAGGATTAAAATCTGAGTGCCTTGGGGGACACGGTATGAGCAGTATTTGTGGACTGGCTGGAAATATGAAACAAGCAGACATGTCCTGAGCCGAATCCATTCCTATAAGATTTCCAGCCTAGGGCAGCATTCCTTGAAGGATATACATATATCTGCTTAACTATACATATGATGCTCCATCCCACTGAAGCCAACAGGAGCATTCACTACTCATCAAGTTAAGCATTTACATAAATCTCTGGGATAATGCAGTTTAATCAAAGACTCAAGTGCTTGGATAAATCTTAGGTTGTTCAAAGTAAACTTCAAAGCTTTTTACGTTCACTTAGCACCAATTATTACCCAAACAAATCAAATGGGCTGTATTATATGAGAGGTTTTAAATTCATAAACGTTACACTACAGTAGTTTTTTTCTATTCATCTGCATCTTTTTTACCTCGCTGGGAAAGGATTCCTTATTAAAGCTGGTTAAAAAAAAAAAAAGCCAGAAAATGCCTGGAACAAAGTAACTGTAACTGTAAAATGTCCTTAAAGGCCAATTAGAAATTGCAATACTGGGAGTTTTATTACAACTAACTCCTCCTTAATTATCAATCAATGGATTCTGTTGAAAAAAAAATTCTCAAATTCACAGCTGGGAAAATCATGCTAATTATTTTCTGTTAATTAAGGCTGTGCTGGGATTCAGACTTGCCATCCTTCAAATACAGGATTGACATATCAATGCTAACATAATGCTTAGGGTCTTTTCCAAAGGCTTTATTTCTGATGATAATAAATTGGTGTCACGTTATTTTAAGTGTCTTAAGCTATCGTGCTGCCACCCAACCCTGATATATACTGAAATGTGTATATCTATCTTGGTATTCATCCCAGGTTCTGATCTGGAAGTTGAATATTCATCATTTTGCACAGTAGCTGTTCTATTGTGAGGATGAAGGAGCATTAAATCACTTGGAGCTAAAAGGAGTAAGGCAAAAATATTGAACGGTAGCAGGATTCCCTAAATAACAAAATTGGAGAGAACTGAGCACCTGAGTAAAATTTTGAACACTTTATACTCATTTACACAGTTTCTGTTGACCTTCACAGACCAGAATTGCTAGTCCAACCCCTGGACTCCCTTCATTGTGGGAGTTCTCTAAATTACAGGCTGGTAATTATTTTTATTTTATTTTATTTTATTTTATTTTATTTTATTTTTTGTGGTGAATACAAACCAAACCTTTTTTTTTTAGAAATCTCTTGGTTTCTTGATGTTTGATTCTCATGATCTACCACCCATGTTATAGCCAAGACTGATGAAAATCAGAAATAAGAGAGTGGAAGCAGATAAGTAAAGGGGGAAAACCATGAAAAATTACTATTCTGCCAGACTTGGTGTGGTATATATAAGAAATAAAGTTCATGAACTCAAACACGACCTTAGGCATGCTTGGCCTAGGATTCAGACAAGTTTTAAAGATCTGTTACCAGTTGGAGGCAAAATGGGCAGGAGGGTGGTGCAGTGTTATGGGTTTTGCTCAGGATGAGAAATTCTTGAGACTGCTTCTAAAAAGCAGATGTCAGACAAACAGCTCTGAAAAAACACACTCCTCTACCAGAGACTTGGAAACCATAATTTTCAGCATTTAAGATTTCTGGGAAGATTGTAGAGGTGCTGTAAGTGACAGATCAGGAGAGTTTGGTCTCCTTGTGGGTTTGCCACCCTCATGACTACACAGGTAAGAACTGTTTGCTGTGGTATTTAGACTGCAGAGCCTGTTTCAGAAATGCCATAAAAATGATTTGATCACTCTACTACAGCTGGCCGATTCAGATAAACCAAGGGACCAGATGAGTGGGTCACCAACCGAACCTCAGCATGTACAGGCCTGAAGTGTGGTCTCCTCCTTCCCTCCTAACAAGCAGAGAGAAACCGGAAAATACCTCCACAAAGTAACTTTTTCTCCCTGGAAAAAATCAAAGGTACTTCTCAAAGGTCATGGTGTGCTACCTCTCCCCAGTGACCAGAAATTGATTCTGTCTCCCTCTGACTTGGATGTTCACTTTTAAGGTGTCCTTAATCAACAGTTCCAATATTTCCAGTCTGTATGATTATTGAAACTCATAATTTCTTCAGAGTCCAGGACTGGCGAGAATGCACCATCCAACCAATGCAGAAGTTTGGTCTTGGTGATCTTGGAGATCTTTTCCAACCCTAATGATTCTATGCTTCTATGTTTGTCACTTCAGGTATTTTTCAGACCTGGAACATTAATCTTGTACTTTGTATACAAGAGGCTGTTGAGGGTATTTCTGGTGGGTGAATGTTTGAAAAAGCTGTTAAAAGTTTTTGTGAATCTAAACTCTACTAAAATCTCCTCCATTTCTTCTGAAACTGAGTCTACTCAATGACCTAATTGGTCCTATTTGGTCCAGTTCTCCTACAGGTATAAACTTCCATTTCAAAGTCATACTTGTGTAGCATAAGTGCACAAATACAAGTCAAAAAATACATAAAGGTGAGTTAGGACAATAGATTTAACTCAACTTTTACCACATCTTGAAAAAACGTAATGAATGAAATCTAGAGTGTGTATCCTTACATCTACCTGATCCTTATCTATCCCTAAATAAAAAATATTTTACCTATGCTTACTGATTACAAAAGCTTTCTCTTAGCTTTTGTAATTCATTTGTGCCTTCCAGCAGTCATGAGTCATGGGTCTTTTACACTTGTCAAGTACACCTAATCCCTACCCTTCATGGACCAGAAACCCTAAAGATGGCTGAACATGTAATTGCCTTGAAGTGTAAAATATTTCCCACATTATTTATTATAGCATTGCCTGCTAGCACCTCGATAGTTAAGGTTGTGTCAGCATTTTTATTATAAGCCCCTATTTTCAGCTGTAAAAATGTGCTTCAGGCTGGGACCAGGAATGCAAGTGATTTTAGTTTTTTACTGTTTTTTAAAATAAAATTACCTTGGATGTTTTTAAGTCATTCCATCTGTAGTCAACAACACACCCATTCATGTCAATTTACAGCTTCACATGCAAGTGTATAAGAAAGATCTAGCATGGAATAAATGTAATAATATAGATTTTGTCAAAATAACCCCCATAAATGTTCACTTATGGTTTCATCTCTTGGTCATGCAAATTATATCTATGTGGGAGCAATTTTAGTCACAACACAAACTTTATGTTGAGTTGATGCAGTGTCCTTTATCCAATGATGTCTACAGATGGCAATAATGAAATATTTATTTGGTTTTTACATCTTATATTTTATTTTCTGTGTGAATCAATCTGTCTTATGGAATAATTTCAGCAAAAGTATTTTCCCTCCGTTCTTGGATTATGAGGAAGACCAGGAACTACACCCAGGTGTTAGTCCACCATGTCGCAGTGATTTAGTCCAGTGTAAAAGATGACTCACACTTTCATGCCTGTCTTTCACATAGATCCAAGAACAGGATGGAAACACCTTTTGAGATCTTGCTGCTGAGCACTCATCTAACTCTGAGCTTAGACCACACTGAGCTTAGACCACACTGTTCTTTTCCACACCAAGGTTGCATTGCATGAGTAGAGTTAACATCAGCTTTGTCAATTTGCATCTCTCCTACAAATTAATTTACTGAGCCTAGTAGAAACTCTCACATAGAAGAACTGCATACAAATACCTTATTATGCAGCCTTGATATAGGATGGATCATGGATTACATGATCACAGTTCTACGAAATTTGGAGCTTTGTTTTGGCTTTGTTGCTACTATTGTTAGTGCTAGCAATAATAGCAATAATATGTGAGTTCTCATTGATCGTCCTTCTGGCTTGCTTTGAACACAGGATATTTTATCATTCTATGATTCTACTATGACTAAACTTTGAAAAAATAAAAATATTTCTTCTGTCTCTTGAGTTTAGGTCTTTTAACTATTTATGTTCTACTTGTTTTTCTCAATATTTAAAAATAAAGGAACAAAATAAAGAGATTAAATTTTTGTCCATTGTTGTTGGTGTTTAACAAGGTGTTTCTAGAATGAATGTTAACCTTAGTCCCCTTGTCATCCAGCTGAACACGTCTTCATTCTGAAAACTGGAAGGGGAAGTTTTCTTGTTACTTCATCCATAAATAATGTGGTGCTCTAACCCTCAAAACGTACAACTCCAGCTTAAAGTTTTTGAATGTAATTACACTTCACAGCCTTAGTACAGTTTACAATACCTTCCCCAACTATTTCAGAACTGCTACCACTTCTAAGCAAGACAAAAATTAAAAAGACGTGGTTTTTGTTGGAGATTTTGGGGAGGTTTCTGGCTGGTTGGTTGGATTTTTTTGATGGTGTATTTGTTGTTGGGTTTTTTTGTTTGTTTTGTTGCTGTTGCTGTTGTTGTTGTTGTGTGGAAGGCTTTTTGAACCATTCTGGACCCATCTTGGAAACAAATCATTATTAAAGACATAACAGTTCATGGAAGTTGTCCAGAACACATGGATTCCCATGATCTTTATTTGAAACCTGGTGGGACTATGCTTTTAATTTCATTTCATTGTGAAGTTTTAGGTTTGTTCAGCCCTTGGACTCCACATTCTGAGCAAGAATACACTCTGAAAAAAAAATGGTTTCCTAATTCCCAGTCTAGAATAGCTGGGTTTCTTGCAGAATTTCTAAGAGCATTCTCAGCTTAAAATGTGTTATCTCAAACTATTATCAAGCTGCAACTTGAACCATTGTTAGTATGGTCTAAATAGAACTGATCCAAAAGAAAGAGACACAATTTTCAGCTGTGCTAAAACTCTTCAAAAGATACACAAAGGAAAAATAAATCAATGGCAGAATTCTTTAGTAAAGTTATTCTTATACATCTGTTGATGATTTATGAATATGTTTATGAAAGACCATTGAGATTATATGCCTTCTGCTGCATGACTTCTGATATTATGTTATTCATAAAGTTTTCAATCCCCCTGTTAAATCCATTTAGGAGTTCAACTCCTATTATTCTTAGGAAGAGGTGTTTCCAAAACTTAAACTTTAGATGACTAGAAATGTTCTTCTAAAGAAAAAAGTGGAATGTTTCTGGTCAAATGAAGAGATGATGATCTTCATATGAAGCCTAAATTTACCCTGATCTCTCTTATTATTCAATTAAAATAAATAGTTCTCTTTAAGTCTGATTAGTTTATCTTTAGTATTTTATCTTGGAATGGAATAGGACCTAGATATACCTGTCAAATTATATTGATTATATGTGGAGCCAAGGGCAATGTAACCATCTGCATTAGGAGATATTTACATTAAACTGTTTTTCTGGGTGTTATAAATATCTGTATATATATATATATATATATATATATATATATAAAAATATATATAGCAGCCAAACTTCATAAATCCTTATATCAGTGGTTTTGTCCTCACAGACAGAAGAGAATCCAGCTTAGACACAGAAATTTCATGGGGTTTTCTTGTTTATGTTATTCTTTAAATTCTACCATGGTGTCACACAGGATTTTAAGGGAAAGGACTCAGTTTATATAGAGATTGAGGCTGCACAAATATAAAACAGGAAAAATGCAACCTGGTCCTTATCCACACTAGTAGCAAGAAGAGTAAATGGGTGAACTTGGTCATGAAAACAGTTTTAAAGAACACCTGAGAGAAAACTGTTATTGCTTATTTATCACCAAAAAAGATGCCGGCTTCATCCACCAAGGACTCTCCATGGACACCAATTCAAGCCTGTGTTGCTCCAAATTTCCCTCCTCCCAGATTCAAGCGGTAATTCATATATGACTCATGGCATGTGATTCAAAACTTTCCTTGTTTTGAGAAGGAGCAAATTCTTCCACATTTATGGAGGCTGATATGGGGAAGGGAGCAGTATTTATCTCTGACTCATGTTAGAGTATTTTAGATTGGGATTTTTGTTGTCTTGGCTCGGGTGTCTAGCATTCAAACATTTTAGTACCATCTACAGAAGGGTGCCCTGAGTAAAAGGTGGACAAATCTAAAAGGAGATTGGTCCCACCTGATTTAGACAGAAAGAGAAAGAATTGCCTCAACTAACACATCCATTGAAATTGTAGCCATTGAGTTTGAGCTTATCATCTAAAAGATGACTGGTACAAAAGCAATGCCCTTAGAAGAAATTTATTGCTTATTTTAACACAAAATAAAATCACAGCACAAGAGCAAAATACGAAAATAAACCCTTAAAAACAGTAAAGATTTCTACGTGTCTGTTGTATCTAAATCCCTGCAGAGCATGATTTTATCTCAACCCCAAACGCTTTAGCATTTCCCATGCATCAGTGAGAGTTTATGTTTTAGACTAAAGAGGATCAGAGACTGTCCTGGGATGGAAGGAGCCCCTAAAGCTCATCTAGTCTAGATTTAAGGTGTTTGCTCTCCTCTTCCCAGGCTTTGTGTTTATTGACAAAACTGGGCCAATTCATTCAAATTCTGGAGCGGGGGCACACAGTTCTCACCTTGTTATGGAAACTACCTCAAAAACTATAGTCCTTTCCTTACAGGGAACTCCTGGGGTTGTTAAACTCTTCTTAATTTAAGTCCACCATTCAGCTGGGTGACTGTAGGAGCAATTTCACTTGAGACACACAGATCTCCAGCTCCAAACACTATCTTGTGCAGTTTTATTCTGTTTTCTGAAGATTTCTTTGATATAGAAGGTGATATTTTATAAGATGACCTATAACCCTGTCCAGTCTATAATAGTTTAATATCTTTTCCTTGCCTTGCCTGTTGTGTCTTCAGGAACTCTCTGTCTGCAAGACAAAATGAAAGAATTCTTTGTGGAAATAATTATCAAAAGCATTCTTGTTCCCAAAAAGATGTTGCTGATACAAACAGGAAACTATACTAGAAAATAAATTATGAAATTAAAGCTGTGAAAGGATGGTCTAAATTATGGAATGGAATGTGTTATGTGTGATTAATTTTCTTTTGCAATTAGTAGCCCTGTGGTAACAGGATCTAATCCAAAGCCTCTTGCATTCAACAGGACTCTCTCCAGTAACTCCAAGTTTCAGACATATAATTTAGCACCAAAGGTTGTGTAAGCCTTACTTTGAAAAGTGCTTTTTATGAACTTGCTTTACTCTTTTTTTTTTTTTTTTTTTTTGACAAACACTGCAATCAGAATTCAGAATGTGGATTCAGAACTCCCTCTTCACCTGAACTTCAGGGAGCTGAAATCTGGTGCTGGAGTCCTGACCTTGTTAACAAACAACAGGAATTTTGCTACTGGCTTGAATTAAATCAAGATTTTACTCCAGAAGACTGAGACCTAGGACTTATTTCTTGGATCAAACAAGAACACTAGCCCTAAACATTTATCTTTGATGAGAAAGTGCAGTTTCAAGTCAGTTTGAGCTTTGAAATCTACAGTTAGGACTTATTTCAAAGATAAGTTCACATGATGCAGCAGGCTTTGTAATCTGGGAATTTCATGCTTAAAAAAAATAGCTGGGAGCAGAATTAGTATGTACAGCATAATAAGAGTCCAGTTCAATTGCTATTTAGTTTGGAATGGTTGCTTTGAGAGCTTGTTGGAAAAGGGGAAAAAATGTGATGAGAAGAAATATTTACTGTGCAAACTTTGCATGCCAATAAAGAAATTATAGAGAGACTATTGTTAGGCTTGACTCTGTAATTATAATGAAGCACAAAGATGATCAAATGCAAGACCATTTACAGTTAATCATTTTGACATTGCTTTATTTTTCCTATGAACCATAGAAGAGAAGAATCAAACAATATTATACCACAAGAGTCTAAACCTTAGGTGGTGCAAATCAACTTAACTCCTTCACTTTAAACAATTGAGCCCCTTTGCCTCAGCTGGTGGCTTGGCCTCACACATCTTTGTTACAGTTTGAATCAGCTTTACTGGAGGGAAAAAATATAAGTTTGATGTCAACATGATCTAGCAAAGACTTTTCTATGCAACAGAATCTATTTATAACTGTCTGGATTAATTCTTAGAGATTACACAAAGAATCTTAAAACTGCTTTTTACATCAGAAATGGTTTTATTATTTAGAATATTTATATTTTTGAACATGAAAAGCAAAACAATATTTGTGCTGGGAATTAAATTACATTGCAATGACTCTTACAGGCTCCTGGTGAGACCAGCATTCCATGGTGGTAAACATATAACTGGATTGATTTCATGTAGTTATTACCATCTAGAAGTACATGACCTAGTCTGCTTTTTTCTCCAGCTAAGCTCCATCAAAAAAATTCTTATCCAGCTTAAAATGGGAGAAGTTGGTCTGTAGATATGTTTTTCAAATAAAGGTAGTCTAAGAGCAACTTATATGAAACACCTTTAGGAGTCCAGCTCTAGCTGAAATGAGTCTCATATTCACCTTATCAACTCAGAAAATACCAGCTAAAACATATTGAAAAGGGGAAATGGGGCTAAAGGCTGGTACACAGCTGCACAGAGATAGTAAGACCCCTTCCTAAAGGATCCTTAAGTTCCCAAATCCATTTTTACTTAAAAAATACTTGCGGTCTTATGAGAAATTACTCCAAAAAGATCTTATCCTTCTTAACTGTGAGGACAGAACTCAAACTGCAAAACTACTCTGTTTCTCTTCTAGGGTTCAAGCTTCAGATTTGATATTAAACTTCTAAGCTGGTGTGTGGTGACATAAGCAGCTAAGATAGCAAATGATGAATAGCTGTGTTCGTGAATGAACAAGCATGACTGTCTGAGAATTTCTAACATGAAAAGCATTGCTCCCCCAAAATTTCTCTTTGTTGAACCTTTTATTGAACCTCTTTTTTAAAACTCATTAACAGTTTGGAATTGGAATGAACTGTAGTTATAGTGATAGTTAAAACTACTTTTGCCATTTTCATACAGCTCCTGGTATAATCAATAACCTATATATAAAGGTGCAATGATTATTTGTGTCAATTTGTATTTGCAGTTTTCATCTCCTTTTGTTCATTCTTCGCTGGTGTATGTGTTCTTTTCCTTCAAAACAGTGTAAGACACTATTCTGGCCTCATGGTGCTTGAGAGATGAGTCAAATTAATATGTTTCCAGGATTCATGGGGAACTGATTAGTTGTAAGGTTACACACTGCCATTATGATTAAGAATCCCTAGGGGATGCTGGACATCATTGGCCATGAGGAAAAAATCAAAGCTACTTTTAGTATCTACAGATGGGGCCACCTTCTGCTTTCAGCAATTGGCCTAAATCAGGATTATCTCCATTGATTTCCATGGTGTTTGTCAAGATTTATACCAGATGAAAACGTACAACATTTGCCTTTTTGGCAATGGAGAGAAGATTATGTCCCTATGAAATTTCACAGGATCAAAGCTACTCCAAGAGAGCCATTCAATCAACACCTCCAGATACCAATGCCACTACTAAGGCACTTTAATTCATTTTAGCATAGTTATCCCTTCTGGTGTTTGGTGACAAATATTCCTTGTGAATTTCTCTCAGGATATCAAACAGCTGC
>JAWWEX010000182.1:108812146-108824646 GCA_035583215.1 Arremon brunneinucha | reverse complement strand
TAAGTATCATGTGACATACATCTCCCCTTGTTATGTATAAGACACACAACTGATGATTTTGAACACATACATGTGTGAACAAATATTTACAAATACAAATAAATACATACACTCAAGGGTTTCATGTAGGCTAAATGGGCCAGCCTAAAAATCACTTGGATATTCTATAGATACCAGGATTTTTGAGCTGCCTAAAATAAGATATAGCACACTATACATAGATAATGTTCTCAAAAGTCACCATGATTAGTAACGACTTCAGGAATATATTCCTAAATGTACACATGAACTCCTTTGATTTGAAGTATCTTTTTGTCTTTTGTCTTTTGAAATTTGTCTTTTCTTTTTGTCTTTGGAAATTTCTGTGGACTCTTATGAAAATCTAGAAAATGGTTTAAGCTCTCTGTCCCAAATGTCCAACCCAACTGAAATAAACACAAAAAAAAAAAAGCAAACAGGAGAGAGCAAATGAGGTGAGGGAATCATATGGTCATAAATCTGTTTCCCTTTTATGCCCATGCCATTTTTGCTCTGATTTTTAAAAGCAGTGTGACTATATTTAGATCCCACTGTGAGCTGATAAATAGAAATGCTGCTGTCATTGCAGTCATTATTTTTCACCTATTGAATAACTGAACTTTGAAAGGAACCTAAGTCTTATAAAATAGTGAATGTTCCACTTTTCTGAACCTCACACCCTCAAGATTCCCTTGGCCAAGAAATCCAAGCACTCATATCTCTCTTTGGTTAAGGCCAGAGGAGGCTGGTTGTGGTTTAGAATCACAGAACCACAGAATGGGTTGGGTTGGAAGAGACCTTTGAAGGTTGCTTAGCCCAGCTTCCCTGTCATAAGCAGGCACTGCTATGTTAGAAGTAGAAATAGGCAGATTTCCCAAGAAAACTCTACTTTTCTTATAGATTCAGTTTACATTTTCATGTGTGGGTGTTTGTGTGGTTACTCACACACCTCCATACACAAAAACCTAAAACTGGCGGAGTGAAACCTTTCCTCATAAAAAAAAAATGTGCTGCACCATAGAAATGTAAAGAAAATGCAGTCTACAAACAAGAACAAAGCTTTTTGATGTTCTTAAGTTGTACTTGGAACTGTGGTAACAGAATTCTCTACAATTATATGTGTAATATGCAAATACACACACATAGATGTGTGTTTTTAAATATATATGTGTATATTTATGGATAAATATGTCTGTATCAGAGACCTGCAGCAATTTTTGTCCTCTCAGAAGCATGTGTTGCTTCTAACTGAAGTTGGCTCTGAAACCTTAGGACATATTCAGGCCTGTTGACTGGTCTCATCCATCATTAGGAATAACTATGGCCCAAGGGTAAAAATAGCTCTGGAGTCTGTAGCATAGTGCCCAGAGCTTAATGATATTGCCCTCCAAGGCAGATGGTATTTGTTTTGCTGTCCCTCTGGTGGTTCTCAATTAATTACTTATAACTTCACCCCCCATTCCCCCCCGCCCAAAAAAATTGCTTCAATTAGAATCAGGTTTTTTAAATAATAGGCCCTCAAAATAACATGAATAAGGAGATGAACAAATGTAGTTTTTTAGGGGGTACCTGATGCTTGGGAAGGAAAGCCAGCACCCCTTTGCAAAGAAGTGACTGCTTGGAGGAGTGAGTGGGAAGACTTTTGATATGATGTGGATGGACATGGATGGTATTCCTGCAAACATGGAAAAATGCCATGTGCCACCAACCTGGAGGGAGACCCAGTGCAAGGAGGGTTGGCTGTGGGACACAAATTAAAGGAAGGAGGTTCCTTTATAATCAGAAACATAAATTCTCTGGTGCAGTCTTTGGCAGTTCCACCTGGTGTAGCGCACATTGAGCAGGGTTTGCATTGTGCCTATAAATAGTTTATCCAGAAGCCTCGTCTCTTTGCCACCCTCCTCCTCCAGCACTCCCATCCACTTGCCTGGCTGAGCCCAGTGCTGACAGACATTAAGCACTGTCATCTGAGCTGGCAATAAAACCCAGCAGACCTGGATTCTCACCCCTCTCATTTTGTAGGGAATATCGATATCGTCCTATTTCAGCATCCCTGGAAAAGGTCGTGCTTTTTCAGAATGATTTCCAAAAAGTCCTGTAACACAAGATGGTGTTATTAGCACTAATTTCTGACAGACATTCTCTTTGGGGAGTCCTAAAGAAACAATTCATGGAACCTCTCCTTGCCTGGATCCAGAGGAAATCCCTAAACTCTATTATATCATCACTCCAAGCCAACCTTCAACCGAGATGTTAAGAGAGGTTCTTAGAAATCATGACCATTATTTAATAAATAATCTTATGATCCTTTGCAAGTTGTGAAGGCAGTCAGAATGGTGATATGGGATAAGATTAATCTCTTCTAACTTTAAATACCAACAATTCAGATACGTTGTCTGAACTAGTCATCTTAACTTCTTGTATAGTTGATTGAGAGATGGAGCACCCCAAGGAGATTCTTCTCATGCAAAGGTGGGATGACCCAGATGATACATTGACTTATCTCTTTTTATGAACCAGAGACAAACAAGCATCAATGAGGCACTGGTAGGCAGATAAAATGTGGAGAATTAACTTTCCATTCATGTTTGTGTGCCAATTTTAATTTTTTTTAAATGATACTAACATTAATCCTGAAAAATTCCATCCAACTACATTTTTCATAGAATTATTAAAGCCTAGTTTCAGAATCAAAATTATGTCACTTTGGGGAAGATAAAGGCTGTAAAATCTTTATCAAATAGTAAATTTTTTTGCAACTTAAAGGAGGAATGCTTGGAACTTGAAGGGAGGTTTTGTTTTGTTTTAATTTAGGTAGTGCTTTTACAAGGCTTTTTCTTTCTGTTTTCTGATTCTTCTCTCAGATGGCAACTTGGCCTGTCAGTTTTGTGTCACTGCTTGTTTATGCCATAAATGTCATTTGGAATGACAACACTAGGAAAAGGTCAGGGCTATTACTAAACAAGCTTACCCCCTGGAGCCTAATACAGTCAAGACACTGTGATTCAACTGCTGGGAGTGGCTGGAGAGATGGCAGCAGGGAGAAATAGTTAGGTATTTTTCAGTGCTGGTCCATGGAAATCGTACCTTGGGGCTCAAAATGGGACAAAGCCAAGAGCAGCCTTATGTGTTTGATTCAGGTAATGTATTCAGAGGAATTAACAGCAAGCGCCAGGATTTGAGGAGCCAGCAGAGCTGTCTGTTTCTTTTTATTAGTGCATGGATGCTAAATACTGCTCAGAGAATGAAGTTTGATCAATAAATCATCCCCTAGTTGCTGTTCTGCATTGGCTTCTTTGCCTGGACTGTTAGAAAAGGACCATGTGTTTGCCTTTTTTCTTTTCCCCCAGAGTAAAAATTCTTCAGTAAGTAGAAACACGAAGGGAAGAGGAAATCAGCTCTAGCTTAATGCTATTTGCTGTCATCTGTGGCTTAGGTAGATAACCTTGCATATAGGTGACTCCTGCTGAGGGAGGGAGTTAACTCTCTAAATAACAACAACAGCTACCAATCCAGCCCAAAATTTTAATAACTCCATCAGTTTATTGAGAACCACCTAAGCAAGAGGATTGTGGGGAGAGGGAGGGAATCCTTCCTTAGAACATCTTCAATTAAAAATATTTGATTCACCTATTGCAAGGCCATTTCTTGATAAGCTTGATAACACCACGGAGTGGCTTGAGTGGGAAAGGACTTTAAGGATTATCACATTCCAACCCCTTGCCATGGACACCTTCCACTAAACCAGATTGCTCCAAGCCCCATCCAACCTTGAACATCTCCAGGAATAGGACACGGAATCAGATATCTACAATTTATTTTTTTTTATTTTTTTTTTTTTAATCAGATGATGTTAGGTTGGCAAGAATTCCAGATTGGACACCTTTTTAATAGACTCCCTAAGCATATAATTAAGCTCTATTCAATTAAGATATTCATTACTCATGTTGAGGAACCAGTGTGAATAAAATTCTTCTTTGAAGCTATGACAAAATACAGAAGTTCTCATCCAAAAGAATGATCCTTGGAAAAAACATGGAAATAAAGACATTGAATACCTGCTGAAATTTGTCTTGAAGCACTCACCGGCATTTTTTAAATAGTGAAAGGAGAAAAACTGAAAAATAAATAAGCAAACAATCTTCTCATCAAGGAATGATGAAAATGTGGAGTTGTAAATACCTGACAAGAAACTTCTGGTTGTTTGGCCACTGGAATTTTCTTTGCTATCAGAATTCCAGACTGAAGAGGAAAGTTGCCAATGAAAATATAAAGATGAGTTAATATGCCCAAAGGTTTGTTCTAAAACTAAATATTTTCAATTGTTAGAAGACCTTGTATTTTTCTTGAGGCTTTGATTGGTAAAATAGATCACATTTTCTATAGAAAATAGACTTTTGCTGATTAACAAAAGCTGGGTGTAATAAAAACTGTCCCTTTCAAACTTTCAGAATTTTTTTCTTCCTCCCTCCTTTTCAATATTTTTTTCAACTTTAGACAAGAAAAAAAATCTCCTAGTGTTTTTGCATTAAACTGAGTTTTCATTTCTTTATCAGATAAAATTTTGAAAATGTGAAAATCTTGCTATTGCAGCTGAACTAGTGTTTAAATGTTTTATTTCTACTTTACAAGCATTTATCAAGAAATCTTGGTACTTAATGTTCCATTAAAACAGTACCAGAA
The DNA here is from genome assembly GCA_035583215.1 of Arremon brunneinucha. Classification (NCBI taxonomy): domain Eukaryota; kingdom Metazoa; phylum Chordata; class Aves; order Passeriformes; family Passerellidae; genus Arremon; species Arremon brunneinucha. Next base: position 108,819,945 of record JAWWEX010000182.1, on the reverse strand, counting down.
ATAAAGGTTGATCCAGCTTTATGAATCAAAACCCAAACTTGCAATTAACAGTACAAGATCCATAAATATTGATAATCTTCCTTTATGATAAATGGAAGGAAGGAGAAGAATTATAAAAAAAAAAACACAATACCAGGGGGGACTTTCTAATAATTATTATTTATTATTCCATGGTGAAAACCAGAAACATTGACAAGAGAATTCTGATTGGTCCCATCTGCGGCACAAATTTCCCAGTTCGTTTTGGGTAGGACTTTCCAGTTCTTCCTCAGCAAGAATTCCTTCTTTTCCAGTAAAGACGTGCCCATTCTTGAGGAGGGAGAGTCTTTCTGGACGTTTATTTGTAGCTGTTCGCCCAAATTTGATGGGTCTGCAGCATTTAAAGATAAAGAAATCCCAATTCACAGCTGTGGATTGGATCCAGCCCTTGCATCCCATCACAAGTGGCGCAGCAGCTCAGCTCTGCCGTGTGCCTCGCCATGCCAGAAGTGCTTTTCCCGTGCTTCAGCCCCCTGGGTTTGCTCCCCAGAAGTCTGACTGGATTAAGAATGGAGTCAAATGCTGCTGTTGGTCTTATCAGAACAGATCTGAGCCAAACACGATGAAAACATAAGGAATCAGGATCACGGAATTTCCCCTTGCTGCTCTTGTCATAAACAATTGGTGCAGCAGAAAGAACATCAAGGGGCTGCTCTATTACTGTGAAATATTCAGATCTCCCCTTCAATTTGGGCTGCTTTGGGGAGCTGATGACCGCCTAAACTCTTCAAATGCAAAGCCAGGGTGCATTTGTGAGTGGAGGCAGCTCGGCAGAAGGTCTGAGAAGCAGCACAAATCTTCATGGAGCACTGTTGAGAAGAATAGAAGGAAATTCTTTCACATTACGAGCAAAAACATCTGTCCCTTCAATGTGGCAAGATGCAAAACCCCAGCAAACGTGTCTGTTTTTATAAAAAGCGTGGAACAATAGTTCCACATTACTGCAGGAGGCTGGGGGCTGTGGGAATCAACAACTGAGCTGTCCCATCTCAGCCAGCTTTGAGGGACTCAATACATTCACTTGCCTTCCCCTCCCTGCTGGTGTGCCCATAATTTCCATCTCTATGAAGCCAGGCATCAATAACAATGAAATTCATAGGGGTATATTTTGGAATGCTAAGTGATGAATTTTGCATCCAGGCATGCAGCTTTCCATTAGAGTGAGTGGAAAATGGAAAAGTAGGACATTAACTTGACTGTAGGTGTTGTCCTAAGGTGCTGGAGGGTTCATATGTTTACAAGAGGCTTGTACTTCACATGAACTTACAAAACAGAAATAGTAGGCTGGAAAGAGGAGATTTGACCAGTTCACAACCCTTCCTGTGCCTCATTTCCTCCATCTAAAAGAAATCTGCATGTTCTACTCCAGAAAAACATCCCTTGCTTCTTCAGGATATACTTATATCAGCCTCTGTGTGCAGTAGAAACCTTTGAAACTAGCCCTAGGGCCAATTACCAACACAGAGCCAGGCATCACAATTGCTCTGTGCAAAAACTGGTGCCTTTCTTTCCTGCAAAATTGCAAAATGGAACAGAAAAGTATCTTAGGTGTGGTGGTTGACCAACAATAAACAGAGAAACTGTAATCCCTGAAAACTAATACGGTGTAGAGGGGCTGCAGAGCAAGACGAATGGAAAGCTGTGTGGTGTGTGGAGCGTTCTGAGGGAATTTTTTTTGTTGTTGTTGTTTCAAAAGGAGTTTTTTTACCCCAGGCCAGAAGCCTTTGTGTCAGGGAGACTGTCTCATTTCTCTGCTCAAAGGCTGTCAGAGATGACTGAGATTTGAAAATGCTTTCTGATGTTGACGAGGTCAAGGGAGACAGAGCTGCCTACCATCAGTCACTGCGTCAGTGGTGGGATGGGAGGACACGTGAGAGGGAGGATGGAGAGAAACCAGTGAAATTGTTATCTCTGGAGAACTAGATAAAACAAAATAAATAAAATACGGGAGAAAGAAGAGGCACAGGTCAAACAGCAACACCAAAGTTTATGGCATTATTATTCAGCTGGAATAAGGGAAAATATCTTGGTTCCCAACTGGGGATGTTCTGAAGAGAGGGAAACTGACTGGAGGCAAAAGATATATTAATATTACTCCACTTAATCAATACATAAAATCCTCCAATGTGTTTTTTGTACAAGCCTGCTCTGCAAAGTTAACACCTGCAGTGTTTTCTGATTCCATCTAATTGTGCTTGCAACAGTTCAGATCAGGACTGCCCAAAGCAGCCAGGAATTGAGTCAGGCTGTGGAAGTGGCTGCCACAGACTGCACCCATCTTGCCCAAAAGACATTGGGCCAATGTCACTGTCACCCTTAAAGATGGACTCTGTCTGTCCTACCTCACAAAGCAGCAGCAGGAGCCTGCTTGGATCAACCTGTGACATTCCATTGAACTGCAGATTTCCAAAGGCTCTTCACAGAAGAGCCTTTTACATGGAATTTGGCTCTCCATGGGCTGTGCTTCCTCACAGGGACACCCAGCTGGGCTGATCCCATGTCATTTTGTGTCTCAAATCCATTCAGAGGAGCAAGCATTTCTATAGGGCAGCCCACGTGGCCAGCTTTAGAGCGCGGGCATTGGTTTCCAGCATACCAGTAGACAGTGGCATCTGGTTTTATTATTGATTTTACAAAATCAGTAATAAAATACAAAATCATTAGATAAAGACAAAAATGGATATCACTATTGATACCATTATTGAGGCCATTTCTTCACTGTGTTCCCCTTATTAGCAGGCAAAGGTGGAATTGCTGATCCACATGTGCAGGGCAGGATGCACAGATTTTCTTCAAAATCTCAATGTGTGAACCATTTATGGCTGTGGTGCCACAAACCTCCTCCTGTTCCATAATTCCTCACTTTGCTGTGGTCCACAGGAGATGCTTCCTGCTTTCTGATGTGCTCCTTGAGTTGGAGGAAGACTGTAATGATGTAGTGGGAAAAGGGAATACCAACACAGAAAGCTAAGTGATTCAAAGGCTTCTACCAGGTGATAAATGTCTTGTTTTATAACCCTTCCTGTTGTTGACACAAGGTTTAAGAAGTGGATATGTGTGACAGGTAAACATTTTGTCTTCTGTATGGGGTGAAAGACATGGCAGAAGGTGTGTGGAATGGATCCATGTGTACCTCTGCCTGCCCAGCTGTCACTGAGCACCAAGGAATATCACAGGATATCCAACAGCAGCACATGGATGCTCCACATCCATGGAGGGCAAGGCAGGGAGCAGGGGCTTGGCTGCACATTCCTGCACTCACAGCTCCACAGGGCAAATCCCACCCCACCAGAGCCAGTTCAAGACATTTCCACTCCCAGATCCCATTGATGGAGACTCATTGCAGTCTCTCCTTTCCCTGATGATTAGCATCCCTTTTGCCTTGTCACATCAGCTATTGGAAGGGTGGGAATCTAACCCTAGATCAGTGAAATAATCTGATATTAAGCAATGTTTTTTTTCCGAAGACTTTTAAAATTTCATGGATCTGGCTTGATGGTCAGCCAAACACACTCTGTACAACAGAGCAGGAGGCAGCCTTCACAGAGCCCAGCAGATTTGCTTTAGATGAAGAAGGAGGTTCCCTCTTCCACTTTGCCTGTGCAGGTGATGTGGAACCACAATTATATATTTATTAATAAATGTGGGGAACAGCTACTTCCATATAAATATATTAAACAGTGCCAGGTTTCTTTCACATTGAGCCAGGTGGTGTAGGATGGTCTGTGTCCATAGTACTAAACTGAACCTCCAAAACTGGGTGGCTGCATCCAAAAGACCTATTGGGAATGGTCTCTGGACTGTGCCAAGTCGCAGACTGTGTCAGGATATCATCCAGAAGACAGAAACATCACACCTGGACAATTACAATGTTTGGTCTCTATGCCCATAGTTCCTAACTATTTGATTAGCTATTATGGATGTAGTCAGAATTTCAATTTTAATCCTTTCAAAGCTCATATTTATGATCTAAGATGACAGACTAGTCTAACTTTTTGTGGTTTTCTTTTCCTTTCCACAGCAATCCAGTCTCAGATTCTGAAACTGATTGCTCATTCCCATGTTTCTCCCATTGCCATCTACTCTCCTGCCTACCGCCAGTTCTACCATTAAACTTTTTTTAATGTCATGTTGTAAACCATATCAGTGGAATGACAACAAGGGACATAAAGACAGCAGGACATGGGATTAGTCATGAGCATTGTTTGCATTAATTTGCATTAATTGTTGGCATTAATTTCTGTATTTCAAAGTGAAGACATCTCACATTAAATCTCAAGGTGGCTTCCTAATCATTATTTTATCTTAACAGTAGGAAAGCAAAATAATCCAGTGTATGACCTAAACTGAGGCAAATGAGGAAAGGGATATTGCATCTCTGTTGTCACCAAGGAAACAAGAAAAAGTGACAGTTTCCACCAGCTGAGCACTCACCTCTACACCTTTAGTTCAGCTGAGGTAGCAACCTGGCACTTCCATTAGGGATGGGTAAAGTAGAAGGTATGAAAATAGCAGGGGATATAAAAATATCTCTAAAACCCATGGAATAACAGGGAGGGAGAGAGAAAGGGAATAATTTATTCATTCCCATCTCCTCACACAGTTGCAAGAGGGTGGGTGATTGTAAATTAGGGTGACTGCCAGGAGAAAGTGAAATTTATTCATTCCAGGACACCCACACCTGCAGAGGTTGTTGGGTGCTACCCAGTAAAATTCCACCTGGGATAGAGCTTCTGGGAATTTCTGAGAGAGAAGCTAAAGGCACCTTTTGAGATTTCCACTCAATATCCTATTTGCTGCGTAAGAAAAGTAAACAAAGAGGAATAACTTTTAAAATAGGGAACTAATGTGAGGTTTCTAAGTCTATAATCAGCTTAAAGTGTAAATTGAAATAACACTCAGTTCTCTCTTCCTTTTCTTTAAATAAACTCACAAATAAATAGAGTTAAATGTATTTCTTTCCATCTAAATTTACCATTTGTTTCTGATTCCTTTAATTTCAACTTCAGTGGTTAAGAGATAAAGATTTACTTCTTACCTTAAAACCTCATTAAAATGACCTTAAAATATAACCCTCCTCCCTTCCTTGGGAGGAAATTTTTCTTATGTGTTTTCTGCATCTACAAGCTCTGGGACTTATCTGTACTTATGAGGAAAGCAATTTTCTCCTTCTAAACAGATTTTACTCTGGAGTAAAATATATTTTATTTGGGATAGTTTTAGTTTATATAGCTGCAATAAACTTTCATCTGATTCTTTGATTTTATTTATATTTTTTTTAGGTGATCTAGAAGGACTGAGCCCAATCATTTTGAAATCAAGCAAACAAATACATAAAAGCTTTTCACATAGCATTCTATTTAAAAATAAATAAAATAAAAAAGCAGCATCAGAGGAAGTGAATCTCCAGCAGCAACAACGACTTGGAGTAGGTTTACAGTTCTTCAGCCTTTGCTCTAGCCCTGGAGCCTGATGGGACGCTGGTGTCCTTGGAGGAATGGTCGAAGGAATTGCTGGGGGCCAATTGCTGATTTTATCATTCAAACACAAAATTTGTTACACCACTTTATCGGTCACAGGGAAAGCAATTATAGTGTAGTTCAATTTTCCACTCAATGACTGTGCTGGGGATCAAAGTCAGTTTTTTATTATGAAGAAAGAAATGTTTTGCTGTTTTTGTTATTTAAAAATAATAAGAGTAAAAGCTTGCATTTTCAGTAGAAGGCTGTGTTTGCCTGTTTACCTTTTTTCTTTCTGGAGATGGAGCTGATTATTTTCATTTTTCACTTGTTAAATAATCAGGCTATTTTGTTGGTGGTTTGTTTTTTTTTAGCTTTTTTTTCTTTCTCTCCTCATTGACTAAAATCAGTCCAATGTAAAAATGCAATTGTCATGCTTAAAAGCAGTACAGCATTAGAACCCTAATCACAAACACTGGAGGTGAAATAGTCTGTATGACACATTTCTTAGTATGAACAGTTTCCTTTTGGTACCTTTTGAAACAAGAAATATCCATTGTGCACATCATTTTTTAATGTCTTTGGCCATATAGAATCTAATTGTGACAAAAAATAATTCATTATCATGTTAATAAACAATCAATTTCAAAAAACAAACACATATTTGGTGATCATACAAAAGGAAATTGGATGGACTCCCACCATAACAGATAAGTCATCCACAGAACTCTGTTTAAATCGTAATTTTAATTTTGATTTTTCTAAAGAGATTTAAAAAAATAGTCAGAATAGATGACAGCAGATTGAAGGAAAATGTATTTCCTCAAGTGAGAATGTGTTAATCACACTTACACAGAGCTTTTACAAATTTTAACTAATACATGCTTCTGACTCTCCTGTACCGTAAAAATTCAAACAGTAAGGGCAAAATGTTGTCATATCAAAGAAAATCACATCAATTATTTCATCACATCATAATAACATTTCAATTATTTAAACTTATTTAGTCAAATATTTTAATCATTCATTCTCAGAAAGCAAAACAGAGTTTCCCGAGTATTTGAAGACTAATTTTTTCACTTGATTTCTTTTTTTTCCTTTAAAATGTTTTGCCACTTCTTAGAGTGGTAAAATAAAACCGCATCTTACACCAATGCTCAATTTCTTCAGCACACTTTTTTTTGTTGTTGTTGTTGTAAAATTGCCTCTTTCTTTCTATCAAAATCAGATTTGCCCTTGCTAGAAGTAGTCTCTGTCCAGGAGTGTGTGTTACTACTTCTCACAAGTGTTGGCTTTGCAACCTATCAGTGAAACTCATATTATTCATGTTAGCAAATATTTATGTTCGTCATTACAATCAACTTCAACATAGAGAGCAATACCTAAGAAAAAAAGATGTTTTTTTGATTTTTTGTTGGTTGATTGGTTTGGAGTTTTTAATGAGTTTTTGGGGTTTGTTTTCTTTTAAGTCTTATAATACTTCCATCATTTCGGTGGTTTGTAGGTGAGGATGGCTTGTTAGCACACAGGCTTCACCAAACTGGATTTTTCCATGAAGGTGCTGGAAAAAGTTTGTAGTCTATCTTCTACCAGTTCTATCTGAGCTTCTTTATTATGGTTTTTGAAACTTTTGGTTGTCACTGTTCAGACAAGAGATAGTGAACTGAGTTGGGGGGGAAAAATATAAAATAGTAACTCTCTCACCTCCAAAACTGTTGGGAATTGTTGAAAACTTCCACTCGCCTTTTGGAATAATTTTTCCTATTTTTCTTCAAAATGTCATAGATATTTATTCATCCCATCCTTAGAGTTTTAATCAACATAAATGATAAAACCACAGATATTTTTAAGGCATGTTGGTCTGTGGGTGTTATTTATGCTCCTTTAAAAATAATTCAATCATAGAATCATTAAGGTTGGAAAAAAAGATCATTGAGTCCAACCATTAGCCCAGCACTGCCAAGCCCACACTGAAGTGTGTCCCCAAGTGCCACATCCACATGTTTTTTTAATAATTACAGGGAATTTTAAAAAGCAGAGAAGAAGGAGAAAGAAAAGAAGATTAAAAAAGGCGGAAATTAAAGGAAAAAGAAAAAAAGAGGAAAGGGAAAGGAAAAACAAACAATGAAAGTGAAAAAATAGAAAAGGAAAATGAAAAAAAGAAAAAAGAAAAAAGAAAAAAGGAAAGAAAAAGAAAAAGAAAAAGAGAAAGAAAAAGAGAAAGAAAAAGAGAAAGAAAAAGAAAAAGAAAAAGAAAAAGAAAAAGAAAAAGAAAAAGAAAAAGAAAAAGAAAAAGAAAAA
>JAWWEX010000182.1:108784670-108812135 GCA_035583215.1 Arremon brunneinucha | reverse complement strand
AAAGAAAAAGAAAAAGAAAAAGAAAAAGAAAAAGAAAAAGAAAAAGAAAAAGAAAAAGAAAAAGAAAAAGAAAAAGGGAAATGAAATCTCAGGGGGTTACGTTTGACCTTCAAGCAATACAGCTCAGTTTGAAACACCTTCTGCTTCAAAATATTAGCTTTGAGTTAATGCTTGACAGTTCCAGCTCCTGTAACAGCACAGAAAAACTCATTCACAGGCACTGTTTGAGAAACCCAATTTTATTTAATATATTTGCCTGCTTATAGTAAAAGAAAAATAAAAAAATCATTACTTTGTCCTCCCCAGCTATAAAAGCAACCAGACAGCACCGCTCTGACAAATTCAAATTAGTGAACGGTTTCTCCCACTTGGGAGGCTGCAGCCCTGGCCTGTGGTCAGAGATAAATTTTTCAGTGAACCTGTACCTAAAGTGATGAAGGGAAACCTCCCAATTTGCTCATTCACAGGTAAGATGATAGAAAAGCACGGTTGCTTTTTTGTTCATGCACAAAGCTGTGATGAAGGGAAGGTGGGACAAGGTAGGGAAGGGAAGAGGTCAAGTATGAGGAGTCCTCAGCTGGTGAGAGTGGAACCAGTCTCGTCCCCCTGGCTGCATGTAAATGATACAGTCTGTTAGTCCACATCTCATATATAATTTTTGGGTGATTCTCAAAAAACATGACAAAATTAGGTTCACTGCAACAGGAAGAAGGAAAAGGTAAATATATCCTTAACTCAGTAATAACCATCAAGGGCCAGAAACTCGCCACACTATCTTTTCAATCCCTTGACTTCCTTCTCCTGTTTTCTAATTTTTTGACTGTTTCCCCCATTCAAGATTTTTTTTTTTTACGAAAATATCAATCTCTCAAAGATCTAAGTCACTTCAGAGACTTCTTCGTTTTAAAAAAAATATTATTATGGAGAGAACTTTCTGTGGAATCTGGTTTGGTGGTGGACATGGCAGTGCCAGGTCAATGGCTGGATTCAATTGTCTTGGAGCTCTTTTCCAGCCCAAATGATTCTGTGATTCTGTGGTGGTGCAGACTAAGATTTTAATGACAGAGCCAATCACTTCAGCCCCTGCTAGAAGCTTCCTGGGAAAAATGTACAAATAAATGTGGCAGCAAGAGGTGTGGCATGTAGGGTATTGCTGGGAAGTTGGACCCCCTCATCTGAAGTGTGAGCTTTTCTCAATTATCCTCTTTAAGGATCCAGGAAAATTGTGCAGTGAGCAAATGCATCTGTTATTCAAGATCATATAAAGTGACAAAAGATCACAGGACAACTATCAAGCAGTTGATATAAAATTATGGAAGAGACATGTGGACACAAGTCTGGTGGTGGGACACATAAGATTGCTGATGAAGGTTGAGTTGCTTCTCCATAGAGAAGAGCAGATGTCAAGCCCTGTTGTCACAGTAAACGCTTGTTTCATCACAATAGTTTTCCAAAGCATATCACCTCTTCTTTTATTTTATTTAGTTTATGAAAGACTGTGCCAGCCTTTGAGGATCAAATTGGTGAACTCCAGAGGTAGGAACAATGTTCTCCAAAATGAGCTAAAAAGCAGCAGTTTTCTGTGCTGGCAGGAATACTCTCTAAAGCAGCTCAGAATGGCTTATCTGAGACAAGTGTGTCATGGAATCACAGAATCACAGAATCATAGAATCACAGAATGCTTTGGAAGGGACCTTAAAAACCATCTAATTCCATCTCCCTGCCGTGGGCAGGGACCCCTTCCACTATCCCAGGTTGCTCCAAGCTCCATCCAAGCTGGCCTTGAACTCCTCCAAGGATGGGGCAGCCACAGCTTCTCTGGGCAATGTGTGCCAGGGCCTCACCACACTCTGAGTAAAGAATTTCTTCCTTAAATCTAACCTAACCCTGCCCTCTGAGAGTTTGAAGCCATTCCCCCTTGAACTATCACAACATGCCCTTGTCAAAAGTCCCTCTCTCGAGCCTCTTGCAGCCCTTCTCTCATGGTGAGCTGGGAAAGTCACCTTGGAATGGTCATGATTTAAATTAGCCTGTGTGTTGTTATGGAGAAGGAATTTCATTTTAACAGCCTGTTACACAGCAAAATGGTTCTCAGATTCTTATCTGAGAGGGAAGACTGAGTAGCTACTCGTTTGGGGCTTGCATTAAATACCTAATTCTTTGGGAAGTGGATAAATTTATCCAATGTGCAATTCTTTCTTTGGATGTCATAAAATGAACTACTGTTTTCAAGCCTTACATAAGAAAGAGTAAGAATTATCTCATGATGGGTGACTACACAGTTCACTGATTGCACAACGATTTGGAAAGTTTGGGTTCAAACAGCTGTAGGTGAAAGATGATAAATAAATCATCAATTTTTTCTCATTTTCTACTCAAAAATACAATGGGACAGTCTCATATTTATTGCAAGTAAGTCAGTCTTGCTCTGAACACTGGAAGGAACAATTTTGCATTCTCTTTTCAACAAAGGCTCGAGATAAAGTTGAGGATGGTTCTAGTTTTATACAAGCACTCAGATAGAAACACACAATATTGTATTATCAAGAAAAGAAACACTAATGTTTGATGACATTCCTTTGACAAGTTGTCATGTCTCAATCTAAATTAAAACCACATCTGACACACCAAAAACCTTGTCTTGATCTGTCTTGTTTGGATAGTGCCAGTCCATGATATGACCTGAAATCCCTTCCTTGAGGTCATTTAGACAGACTCATTGAAACAATATATACTGGCTTCACATATTGGCTGCTGGTCAATGAAAACTCTGTCTAATGTGACACTGGAGACTCTATCCCTGCCTGAAAGGAGTAAATGGATTTGATTTGGGGAAGGGAGGCAAGCGAGAAGAAAGTCTCTCAAAGGGAAAGTGCAGTAATATGGCCCGACCTCGCATGAACAGTCCCTGAGGATCACCTCCCTCTCTCACATGGATGAGCACAGATGAGGATAACTCCAAGTAAGAGAGAACCTGACTTGTAAGAAATGAATCTTGGGTTTCCTCCTTGGTTTTACTACAGTGTCACCTTGGGAAAAGGCTTACAACAGCTATACTTTTCTTTTTCCAGGTGGAAGAAGTGGGACATTCCTGTTTCATGGATCCACACATAAAAACTACAGCATAGCAACTATCTCAAGAGCTCTAGAGGAAATATTAAACAAAAGCAAATCCCTAGACCTTATTTTCCGTTTATCTTTTCCTGCAGACTGTGAGGTCTACTGCAAGTTAACTGCCACCAGTTTGTATCCCCTTGAATAACCAACCTGGGTTAGGGATACAACAATTTTGCTCATACCAGTAAATTCAACATGCCTAAACTGAATTCTCCATCACCAAGGCCAGCTGGCACAGAATGGCCTACATCCATGCTCTTGAATTCCCTTTGCTCCTTGATCACAAGGATGCTGCATCTTTAGGATCTTCTGGCAGGGGTACTTGGCTTTTTCTTATTTCCAAAGGGATGGGGTGAGAGCAAAGGTGATAGAGACAAATAGCTTCCCATTCACACAGTTAAATGATATAAAATTTCAATGCTTAGGGATATTTCCTGGAGTTGTTTAGTTTATGAGGATGGATCACCAGCATCTTCTCCTCCAAGTGTTTTGCCAAGGAGAGCACAAAGATGCAGACATGGAGAGAAAGGGAGACTCTAATCCTTTGAATAAATCTTGTGGCTGTGACCATAGTTGGTCATTCTTTTCCTTTCCCCTGAATTCCTCCTGCTTTGTCTCTCTCTTACTCATCTCACCAAGCTGCTGAATCTCACTTTCCTGTTTTGATCCCACTGGATAAGAATGAAGAATTCACAGGTCTTCATGCCACGAAGATGCTTTTTCTAATCCACTCTCATTACATGAAAGCCCTTGGAAAGGCATTAACATTTCCCCCTGTCTTCAGTTTAGTGTCTTGATTAAAGTTCCTAAATAGGTTTATCTACACCTGATCTAGAGGCACTGAACGTTGGAAACTCCATCCCTTGCCCTGGAAATGTGTTCCGGTTCCACATTGCCCTCACAGTTTAAAATGTGTATCTAATTCTTCATTCGAATTTCTCTGCTTCCAGCTTTCAGCCACTGGATTTTGTTATGCCTTTACCTGCCTGATTAAACAGCCTGTTAGTTCAGGGTAGTTTCTCCTTGAAAAAGTAGTGCTACTGTGTCTTCATTTTCTTTTTGATAAGTCTGGGCTCTTCAAGTCTCTGATGATAAGATGTTTTCTCCCACCTATCTGGGAGCAATTTTCCAACCTATTTTACTGCTATTAAGGACATGAGAACACTCGTATTGTAGACCCTTTTCCTCCTTCCTTACTATTTCCCTGTGGTTGTAGGCAGTGTCCTGTAGCCATATTAACCTTTCCAAACCTGGAACTCCCTCAAAAATATCACTGACCTGGTATTGCCTCCTGTTATTCCTTTCTGCTGAGATTCCAGTCCATTGTGGTCTGGAATAGTAAAGTAAGCGGTGTGGTCTCTTAAACTCTTCCATGGAATCACAGAACTGTGGAATGAATTGGGTTGCAGGAGTTCTTAAGGGATCATCCAGTTCCATCCTCTGCCATGGAAGTTCAACAACTATGGATATTGAAAGCAAAAAAAAAAATATTTTAAACTACCCAAACTTAAGTGAGACAGGATGGTTGGACACCTGTTGTACCTGTTCATCACAGCCTTGTTTTCAAGGCTGTTTTCAATGAAAGGAGGGTAGATGTTGTTATGGTTAAATCAAACTTTCTTACATCATGTTTTTGCCAGAGATTATTTCAAATGTTGATGCATTTCACTGTGAAAAAGACCCCTGAATTCCTGCAGTGTTTTCCATCATGATTTGGGTCACAACAAAATTAAAAAGACAACTTTAGACTCATTTCCTTGCACACATTTTCTGCAGGCACAGGAACTCTTGGCACTGGTTTGTCTCATTGACTTCAATGGCTGAGCCTTTCCTCCCTAAACCAATCCAGATTTCCATCTAAGGATTACTTCCATAAGGTCAGGACATGTTATTTTATACAAAAGCTTTCCTGGAATCCCCCCACTGGAGCTCCTAGCACTTATCCCCCACAAACCCCTCATCTGAGGGTAGCAGAAGCAGTCTGGCTGAATCAAAAGGGGTTATTTGAAGCATGTGAAGATTTCCAAAGGGGTAGAGATGAGATTCCAGGTGTGGCGTCTCCTCCACAGAACAGGAGCAAGATATTTAGCAAGAATTCAGAATAGAACTTTACAACCAGGTGATCATCTAAGAGAAAAGCCTCTTTCTGAGCCAGTCCCTGACTTGTAGAAGATACTAAGGTGGTAGTCACCCTTTATATATATGAAGTATGAGATGTCATATTTAAGCTGAAGGAGGGCAGGTTTAGATTAGATAGGAATTCTTCCCTCTGAGGTTGGTGAGGCCTGGCACAGTTTGCCCTGAGAAGGTGTGGATTCCCCATCCCTGGAAGTGTCCAAGGCCAGGTTGGATGGGGCTTGGAGCAGCCTGGGCTAGTGGAAGGTGTCTCTGCCCGTGGCAGGGAGTTGAACAGGATGGTCCTTCCAACTCAAACCATTCTATTTCATAGGCTGAGGTAGACTGAATCCCCTCTCAGTTTAGTTACTAAACCTGATCTGATATATTTATTCCTTCAGCCTCAAAAAGGCATAGGTTGATTTGAAATGGTGTCAATGTCCTTAATAATTTTCGTGTTCAGTCAGTCAATAAAGACCATGTCTTTGGTTCCTCCTTGTGCTGCACCAGCCTGAACTATGCAGAAACCCAGACTTGAGCTATTATCAGTATTCTTACATCTATTGATCTTTGGATCTTGAGACAGCCTCCAATGATCTGACAGGAGCTATGAATAAATGGGAAACACTAATTTTTATTCATTTACATGAACAAGAAGAGATAGAAGGTTCAAGAGTGTAGTATTAGGCTCTCCAATGAAAAAGCCTACTGTGCTTTTCTTGGCTCAGAAATAAACATTTTTAATAGTTTGTGTAGTCAATTTTTTTGCAAGCATCTAACTGAAGTACAATTGGATAAAACTCTGGATATTATATGACTTTATGAAATTCCTGTGAACTCTCTATTTATTTGAAGACAGTTTAATTAACCAAACCATTTCATTATCACCTTCACTTAGCCAGTCACAAACCCAAATTTCTGTGTTGTGTGCAAGAGCTGCAGGTTCTGTGAGCAATACAACTGTAAACAGCACTAAAAGTAAGCTTGAATGATTAGCTGCAGAGTGGGAAATTTAATTTGAACAGTTTTGACAGGTTGTGTTGCTTGGGTTGAACTTGAAATAACATCTTGACATATCAGTGGTTCTTGTGCTTTTCCAGGCTGAGTTGTTCCTTAAGGTGTTGAGTCATATAACTTGATGATGGAGTGCCAAACATAATGTGTTAAACCTGAAGAAAGGAAATAACATGTACCATGATGATCAGCACATGTTAAAATATGTTTTACTGTTTCTAATTAAAAAGAGTAGATTTTCAGCTATTTCAGTTCAATCTACAGCAGCAGATTTGAAATATCCCCGCTGTGCAAAACAAAAGGTACAGGCTGTTTTAAATGGATGGGGAAAAAAAGAGATTAAGATTTTTCCATTTAAATTAAACAATAGTTTATGGTTTGGGGATAAATAGTTTAATGTGTTTCTGTGAGGCTAAGGATACCCTCAAATGAATTTCAAGCCAAAATATCAGCACCAAAAATGTCAAGCAGAATGAAGCCCAGTAGAAAGCATCCACTGGGAAGTATGTGATGTCAAGTGGCTTTGTGGTATTTGCATGCAAGGAGATGGCAGCCGTATAAGAGAGAGATAACAGAAGAGTTGAGATGGAGAGCAAAATTTATCATAACATGTCTAGTGATGATTAAAAGCCTGTGCTTATTAGTTGCATAAAATGTATTACTAAATCATTTTTGGAACATATAATTTTCCAATTATTTATGCATCACAGTAATTAATGATAGGAGGGACAGAGTCAATGATTCACTGTGTAATACATATGGTAGTTACCTGGGGAGGAAAAAATTACAGTGCTACCAATTATTTGCTTTAATGTTTTTGTAATTATGCCCTACACCCAAGTTGAAAATTTCTTTAATTCTTTTTTAAACCCTTCATTCCCAACAATGAAAATGCTTTCTTTTTAGCCTTCAATTAAGTCTAATTTTTAAACTGCCATCCAAGAAATATACAATTCCATAAATGCCTTGTTCCTTTTTATATTTTGCTGGCAACGGCCTGCAAGTATGAAATCTTGCCCTTCAAGCATCTTATTGACGAACTAATTTAGGCACTCAGAAGGATGATTTTCTGTTTAATACACGTGGCTTGGATTTACATGATCTCAGGGTTTTTGTTTTTTTTACTTTAGTCTTAACTTTTTAAATGCAGGAAATGAACCAAGGCTCTTGTTGTTTCTCACCAGGTAGGACTTCATTCCTGTGTGTGGGAAGGGAAAAGGAATTCTGCTTTCAGCCGTCATAGAATCACAAATTGTTTTGGGTTTGAAGAGACAATAAAGATCATCTCATTCCAACTTTCTGCCATGGGTAGGGGCACCTTCTTCTATCCCATGTTCCTCCAAGCCCTGTCCAGCTTGGCCTTGAGGACTTCCAGGGATGGGGCATCAAACAACGAGTCAAATCCCGCCAATATTGTCTATTCTGCCTATGGAAGTGCTGGCACTGGGATTGCACCATTCCTAAATGTTTGGCATGGCATGGGGGTTTTTTGCATTCCAAAAAATCAGCCTGTGAAATATCTCTCAGATTCTGTTCATGACCTAGCACTAAGAATTACTCCCAGAAAACAGTCTAGATGTATCCATCCAGTTTTGGAAAAATAAACAAAAACAATATATATGAAAACTCTTTTGTGACAATTTTCCCCAGGAACAGAGCAATCCCAATATTTGGGTGGCCACTTTGAACTTAGCTAATACCACGCTTGACCACACCAGAAAACCACACCTGATTTGAACAGAAAGAGCAGAAGTCCTGCAAATTCCTGTACTTAATCCCACTTCCACCATTCTTCACTTCACACTGAGACCCCTGAAGGCTCCATGCTGTCACACAGCACATCTGGAGGGATATTTCCTCTTCCTCTTCCCACTCAAAACAGAAGTCAGAGTGATCTTTTCAAAAGACCATGCTGCATTTTTCACATAACTGTTGGCATTTGGTGATGACATGATTTCCAGGGACTATACTGAAATTTAGTGACCTGATATGAACTTTTCCCTTGCTAGGAACTCTGTTCTAACAACCTCAGTTTGCTGACAGCTATGACAGACAGAAGTCATCTCTTTTCCGTGGGCTGGGCATGATGTTCCCAACAATTCATGCAACTCCCACAGGACAAGAGAATGCATTTCCTTTGAGCCACAACCGAAAGCCTCTCCCAGAGTAGGTTTAGTAGTGTTCAAAAGATTTATTTAATTATTTTCCCTTGAATAAATGAGCTTGGAGGGCTAGACTTTCCTGTGAAGAAGAAATAAAAAAAAATGTAAAAAAATAAGAAGTGTAGTGCATTTTGGCAGATTATGTGGGTGGTATATGAATCAATAAAGCTTCCAGCTATGCAAAGCCTTTGGGTGCATTGTGATGTTTGTTTGTTTTTTATTTATTCCAAACAGAACTAAATATGAATAGTTTGGTGGGTTTTTATATCTGCCAAGAAATGAGAACACAGACCTCCCCCTACCCTGCCTTCCTGTAAATGTACCCAAACCAAGCATTTATTTATTGCAAACATCCATAAGGAAAAACTGCTGATGATAATGATATAAAAATATTCTTGAAAAGCCTCCCTAAATGTCTGCTCAGGCATGTGGATGAGATATGTTCTGGAGATTAAATAGCTGTGTCCTTAGCTGAGTCTACTGCTGGGCTAAGGACAGTTTGGTGGAGACAATGACAAAGTCAGTACATCAGTCAACTGACCCCAAGTAATCCAGCACCTTCTGTGTTTGTGGTGTAATCCTGATTTTGGATAATAAGACCTTGTCCATGCTTTAAATTGTCTATGGCAGGAACAATTTCAGGATGGATTTTTCTCTTTGTTTTTACCTAAGCTATTTAGTGTGCTTATTTTGGCCAGGGCTGATTTCTGGCTCTGGCCTACATGGAGCTGTCCCAGCGCTTCTGCCTTGAGGCTTTAGGTACCAAAGGTACCAAAAAGTGTCTGGGCTGGCCAAAATCTGTCATGGGGAAAAAAAAAAGATGTGCTACTAATTCTCACAATTTTTCCAGGTCTGCTGTAGTCCATATTTGAAAACAAAAGCTCCAGGTTAAGACACACTAGAATAGAATATAGAAAAACTATTTCAGTTGGAAAGGTTCTACAATGATCATCTGGTCAAATCCCTGACCAGTTCAAGGCTGACCAAGACAGGTTGTTAAGGCACAGTCCAAATGTCTCTTAAATGCTGATAGGCCTTGGACATCAATCCTCTCTCTAGAAATCCTATTCCAGTGTTTGAGCAGCCTCTTGGCCATGAGAAACCTCCCAGTGTTCAATCTAAACCTCTCCTGGTACAGCTTTGAGCCATTCCCGTGTGTATTATCACTGCATACCACACAGCAAAGATCAGCACTGACCTCTCCACTTCCCCTCCTCAGGAAGCTGTGAACACCTAAGAGGGAAGCCCTTGCTCCTACATTTCATAAGAACATGAATAGGAGAAAAAAAAAAAAACATAATAGCCATTGCTTTCCAAGGAATTTGCTAGGAACTTTTCATTCTGCAAGGATACATCTGTGGAGAAGAATGCAGACAGGACCCACGGAGTAACCAAAATGTGGTGGATATCTCACCTAGAAAGGAGTTCAAGGCTCATGTCCATATCGGTGATGAATACTTGCATATCAACAGCCTTCTCAAAAAGGCTGGAAATGCTATTGTTGCAACATCAAGATTCTTTTAAGATCCCATCTTCCAACCAGAAATTGTCCATTTTCAATATTTTACATTTTTGTCCGCTCTGGGAATGCAACAGATCTGGAGATTAAATAATAGACCATTTAGATTCAGAAAGCAAAGCAGACCTGCATAGTCCCCGATGTTCAGTCTGGGAAGCAGCCACTACTAAATTGACACTGCCCAAATTGAAAGGGAAGTTAATGGGACTCAAAACTGGACAAAATGGATGACATTTACTTTCTTTGCAATGACAGAAATTAGACTAATCATCATAATGGTCCCCTTTGATTTAAAATATCTAAGAGCTGCCTATAATTGGGAGATAATTGGAACTGGCTGGTGGAAATTGATCAATTTTATATGTAGAGGTCAATGATGAGAACAAAGATTTGGAAATAAGATAATCTTTATGTGTCATGAAGCAGCAAAGTCCTGGAGGGTTGAATGTCAAACTGAGAATCATCAGAGTGAAACTGGAAGTCTATGATGCAACTGTTGGTATACAGGGTGACTTCAGGATTTCCATCGTCATAGGAGAAAAACTGGTTGAGGGTGAAAATTATGTCTAAAAAACAGCTAAAATTGATCACATTACTTGCATTTTAGTAGTTTCGCTTCCTTTCACTTCCTGAGAATCAAAGCTGAATGAGGAAGATGACAGCAACGAGATCTTCAAAGTGGTGGAAAGTGAACCTCGTTCCATGTTTCTGATTTTTGACTTGGATTTTTGAAGAATGCTACAGAAACTTTACAACTTTTGGCTGTTTAGCTGCAGTAAATTGACATAAAGCTGGATGATTTAGTGGAAAAGGAATCTGGGATGCAGCCAGAAATTATGGATATTTGTTTGGTGATTTTTTTCCAGTTTATTAGCATTGAGGTCTTGAGGAAATTGTACAACTGGAGATAATATCAGCAAGGGCAGTTGGTAGGGAGTCTGCCTACAGTTTATGAGGTCAGATTTAGAAGGTTGTATATAGCAAGGGTGGGTACAGTTAGACCGTGCCAGCTGGCTAAAAGAGAATCATGGAATGGGTTGAGTTGGAAGGGGCCTTATAGACCATTCAGTTCCAGCCCCCTCCCATGGGCAGGGACATCTTCCACTAGCCCAGATTGCTCCAAGCCCCATCCAGCCTGGCCTTGGACACTTCCAGGGATAGAGCAGCCATAGCTTCTCTGAGCAACCTGTGCCAGGGCCTCCCCAGACTCAGAAGAATTTCTTTCTGGTACCAAATTTAAATCTCCCTTTGCAGCTTAAGGACATTTCCTTGTCCTTGCTAAAAGTTTCTGTCTGGCTCTCTTGAAGTCCTTCTAGGCTCAAAGCCCTTGGAAGGCTGCTAAGGAAGCCAAGAAGACAAGAAATTGTAGCAGGATTCAATGGGTCAGCAAAGACGCAGCATTTGTGGCTTTTATGGTGAGAATTTTTATTTCCCCTTAACATTGGCACAGAATCCTCATTTACTTAGGAACTTCTGGTAGCTCAGCTTTTAATTTTTCTGTCTTTGAGATGCACAGATAATTTTTTCCAAACGTGATCCTCAGTGATTTGACAAACATCAAAAAAAAAAAAATAGAAACTGGACCTGCCATTACACCTGTTATTACCTAGTACTATTTTTCTACCTAAGGTTATTGCATAACTGCTTCTATCCTATATTAGTTCATTTTTATGCCTTTTGTTTCCACCTCTCCTCCATCCTTCTCCTCTCCAGCAGCCCTCACAATACCTTCTCCTGCTTTTGTCAGCACAGAGCAGTGCACTGTTATTAATGTCTCCTCTCATTCCCAGCCCCTTCTGCAGCTCTTTCCTGTTGTTGCCTCCAGTGACATGCAATGATGATAATGGGATCCAGTGCCACTGGCATGCTGCCCCAAAGCCCTGCAAGGACTAGTTCAGAGGTACAGAATTGCTTAAAAAGCCAGGAGCTTTTCCTACCCAAGGGGAAGAAAAAGCGTTTGCTTGCTGCGTCAGGAGCTGAATGCTCCTTGCCACTTCCTAGCAGAGCAGTTTAGAATCAAGCTCCACTGGATGATAATTGTTTTAACTACCATTGTGGTTCTCTCTTTTATCCAGGGGCATGGCTGGGGAGGATGGATGAAGTTGTGCAACTGATGTCTGCCTAATTTGCAGGGTATTCCTAATTGATTGGGATAGATCACCCTGCCCTCCCTTCTCTCCCTCCCCCCATGGAGATGCAGTTTGAGCCTTCACTTTACAGCTTTTCCAAAGTACTTTATGCTTTCTTTACACACAGTCTGCATAAAAACAAAGTGAGCCAGTGCAAACATCATCTGAAGACTGCCAAGATTAGAAACTACCTAATTTTGTTACCAGGAAGGCCATAAAAAATCAATAAAGCACAGTGATGTACACTTTTTATAATGCAGAGCTTTGTAGCAAATGCAGCCCAGCTGACAAAGTCTTAACAGAGGAAAGATTAGTGATAAGAATGGCCATTCAGCTTCTTTGGGTAGAAATGTTGTGTAATAATCAGATTCCCTACTTTAGACATTTACAAAGGCTGTTCGGGTAGCCTATAAACGCAGACTCAATGAAAGAAAGGATGTGCTCTCCCTGAAGATCAAACCACAGCCCTGAATGAGCTCTGTGTGGTTTTCTGCACTGACTCTACTGGGATGATAGAAATTTCAGTGATCACAGAATCACAAAATGGTTTGGGTTGGAAGGGGCCTTGAAGCTCATCCAGTTCCACCCCTGCCACAGGCAGGAACACCTTCCACTATCCCAGGTTGCTCCAAGCCCGATCCAATTTGGCCTTGGACATTTCCAGGGATGGGAACCCTTTGTCCTACTTCAGCTGGGAACCAGTTAGACCTGGATGGGAGCAGCATGAGGGACCAGAACATGCCTAAATGGGGCATTGCTGTTGAGCTGGGACCTTCAGCTGTGTGCAGCTGGTGAGATATTCTGATGTGATCCAAAACCATGAATCTCCACCTTTTCCTTTTTAGTCTCTGTCTTAAATTAAAACAGGACTTCCTTTGCACGGGGAATTGAAGGGTTTCACTCTTTCATTTCCCTGTTTCTGATATTCTTTGCCTCTGGAAGTCATCAATAAACTGTTTCAACTGAGTTACTGGGCATTAATGAGGACAATAAATTTCCACACATTAGATCACTAATTGTAACAATAAATGTACTCTACCATTGAGACCAGCAATTTTCACCCCATGGCCAACTTTAGTTTCTTTCCAATTTATTTAGGTTTATGCAGAATTCTTAGTTGTTCATTGAGACATAATCAGACCTGAGCTCTAAAAACCCCTAAAAAGCATTTAAAGATTCAATGCTTCCACTACCACTCTGGCTCTGTACCAGTGCTCTACCAGTGAGAAGTCCTTTTGGACTGATAATCTATTCATTGTGTCCTGCAGCATCATTCCCTGCTTCTCTTAAGAGTTCATCTAATCTAGTGGCGCTGTTGTCAATTAACGATGTTGAACATTGTCTGCTGGTGCTTACAGATTCACTCAGATTATGGATTTTGTTCCATTTCTTTCACATTTTCCAAAATATAAGTCTTTTCCTAGATATTTTTTTTACTGAAAACCTGTATGACTCCTTATGCTGTGCTTGCAGAATTATGGCATAGATCTGAAATGAGACAGGCAAGAGAGTTCATTTTTCCTGTAGACTTCAGATTTTTTATCAAGTCAATGATAAAAAAAGACAAGTTCCTAGAGGAAGTCGGGAGTTTCCTTGTTAAATCATTATATATAGACAAATTTTTATTTTGTCAAAATTAATTTTGTCAGGTAATGTATTCACCTTTTCTTACAGAAGCTGCAGAAGCAGTTTCTTGCATCAGGAAAAGAATTGCTGATCACCCACTTTGAAAGATCTTTTGGCTGGTGCTTGGGGCATTCGTGTGTGATGTGAAAAAGTGCAGTGAAAATCCCTAGTCTGCATGAAAGACAGCACCAACCTGAATCTTAATCTCTCCCACCACAGCTATCCAGGGCTCGCACTGTTCATACACTTTATTAGTTAGCAAAGAATTTTTTTTCTGCAGAGCTAATGCCAACTATTCTAACAGCCTGAGGGATTTTATTTATTTTCCTCCAGGATCCTATCACAGTGTGATTTCTTCTCCAAGTTTTGGCAGGTGGGCAGGCAGCCAGAATAACCATGAGTGATTCAGATGGTAAAATAAATACACTCTCATTTAATCTGACAGTCTTAACACTCTTTTTGAGCTGTCTGAGTCAAAATCTTGGTTTGTGCCTTCTGGTTTTTGGTAGAGTATAGTAACCACACTACAGGTTCTTGCCTGAATTCTGCTCCTGAGAGCTTGGCTGGAGGAACAAGCTGCTGGTTGTCAGTGCAGAGTGGAGTTTTGAGACATCTTTTGCTAGCCTGTCATTCTTGTGCTGTCCGTTTAAGGCAGCTCAACCCCCTGTGAGCATTACTGAGCTCACCTTACCTGGCAAGTTACTCTTCATGCAGAGAATGATTTAAGGACACCAAATCTCGCACTGAGCAAAGATATACTACAACCAAAAATGAATAAAGTAGAAGATTTAGGAAAATTATACACATGAAAAACTCAAAGCCCAACCATGAGTCTTGGGTCAAGAAAATGCCACTGTGATCTGCGTAATCTAAGGCATTGACCTCACATAATTCCTCCAAGGCCACCAATGCAATGTCCTCACATAATTTAGCAGAGGAGCCATTCTTTGGGAGTAAACTCTGAGCCAACTGAGTGGGAGTGCCTCATCCATCTGGATATTTCTTTATGATTTAAAAAAAAAAAAAAAAGAACAAATGCATTTGGAGAAGAGTGGGGACTTGTGAGGGATCAGTTTAAAAGAAGGGATTAAAAGCACTTCATACAGCCCTGAGGGGAAGCAATAGTCTGCAGACATTGGAAGATTGCAGGCTTTAAAGACTGAAAACAAATATGTGAGGTACTAGAAGAAGGTTTAGTTGGATCTCCTTTTCCCATGTGAAATTGTGGGTAAATTTCTAGATAAACTTGTTTTGAGAGTGAGCTATTTGCTTAGAATAGTGTTGTGAACAACAGTGTGTGGGAATTTAAAAAATGCTAGGACGGTGCCTAGAAAAATAAGTGTGAATTGACTGTAGGATGTATCTCTATCCAGGCTTGGAGATAGTTTAGCATAATCAGCTTTTTCCATCCATAACTCAGAGCATATTTTGCATTATTAAAAGCAGAAACTTCTGGTCACTTGACTGTTGGTGTCTTACAGCTGTGAGGATGTGCATGGTAGGTGTTAAAATCAGCCACAGGAGGGCTCTTGCATTATTTCCCTGCAAGCCTTTAAACTTATTGAGGATAATAAAAGAGGAAGCCTATTCAAGCAAGGATAGACAGAGGCTGAAAAGATCAAGTCAATCTGTGCTTGAGCTCCTGTCAGCATGGACAGGAAAGGAACGCTCTGATTCATGAATTGTTCACTGTGCATTTCAGCTCATCTCCTTGTAGAAGCAAAAGTGATTCCCCTTCTGTGATTGTAGCTGGATATCATGCTTCTCCAGTAGCAGGTTCAGTGTGTACAGTGGAGTCTGGATATGAGGACTGACAGAAACATGGAGAAACAAGGCAGTGCTAAGCATCCGCTTCAAATTTTCCAGACACCTAAATTTGGTGCTGTTCTACTCACTGCTGAAGCACTTTTCCTCATTTTTGCTTGTATTGCCTCCACTGTGGCTTGAGGACCATCAGTCAGTGCTACAATGATTTCAAAGAGTCCTGGAATGGCTTGGGTTTGAAAAATCCTTGAAATTCATCTCAGTCCAACCCCGTGCCATGGGTGGATACAACTTCCGCTATCCCAGGTTGCTCCAAGCCCCATCCAACCTGGCCTTGGACTCTTTCAAGGATGGGGACTCCACTCCACGGCTTCTCTGAGCAATCTGTGCCAGGACCTCACCATCCTCACAGGGAAGAAGGAGTTCTCAGAATTGTCCGACCAGTTTTGAAATAGGGCCTTTTCCAAAGGAACAAACACCCTCAGGGGATCTGACTTAACTCATATCTGTTTTCTTCTTTCCCTCTGGATATTCCCTCTTACCCTATTTTAGATTTGCTGGTGCTGGGAGGACTTTCCTACCAGTCCTGATCTCAGGCTTCCTCTTTGTCCAGGAGATATCAGCCAATCTTTCCAAGTGTACAGACATGAGGCAGCTTTATTGTTGTATTTGTGGTGTGCGGCAGGAAGGAAATGATGAATCTGACTCCATGTTCTTAGAAGGTTAATTTATTATTTTATGATTTATATTATATTAAAGAATGTTATACTAAACTATTCTAAAGAATACAGAAAGGATACAGCCAGAAGCTGAAAAGATAATAATGAAAACTTGTGACTTTCTCTTCAGAGTCTAACACAGCTTGGCCCCAGTTGGTCATTAAGTCAAAACAATTCACAGCCAAAACCAATGAAACAATCACCTGTTGGTAAACAATCTCCAAACACATTCTGAAGCAGCAAAACACAGGAGAAGCAAATCCGATAATTATTGTTTTCATTTTTCTCTGAAGCTTCTCAGCTCCCCAGGAGAAGAATCCTGGGCAGAGATTTTTCAGAAAATATGACAGTAACAATTTATCTTCTTTCCTCTGAGGACATCCCTATTAGAATCTACTGCTCTTCCAGAAAGTCTCTCCTTGCAAGCCCCTCAAAATCATTCATATCCAAGTGCAGGGATCAAAATAATCCCTTCATACTCAAGGAAGAGTCTTTCTTGCTCTGTTTTGCTCATGCTTTCCTTATGAAGCATTTGGGGATAGAGTGGGTGTGTAGAGAATTGGTTTCCTCTTGCCCTGATCCAGAGGAAAGTTTTGACACCCCTTATTTGACACCTTCACAGTAGTGTTGGAAAAGGAGTTTCCAACTACAGCTCTGAATGAAACTTGTTGAGAATTTACCTCTGACCTATTCTCTCTCGTCTAAAGCATTATTTTTTGATCCGTTAAATGGAAAGAAGTAACTCATCTAACATAAGAATTGTTGTTCTGACAGGCAACATCCATCCACACTCATAAAATATCCTCTCTTTCTACTAATATGTAAAGAAATTAAACTTAATAAATAAATTAATGGGCATCTCAGATATTGAAGAAATAGATTAATAAATAAAAAGATCAATAAATTCTTAGTTTTTAGTTGGGTGCCTCAATATGTACATGAAGTGCTCAAACCACCCAGATACGTTTTTTAATGGTTTGAGACAAAGGAGGACAACACAATGCTAACACATGAAATTGTGGGTTTTTTTCTTTTTCCAGAATTTCTGTCCTTGCCTATCTTGGCAAACATCTTCTATTGCAAAGCTTGCTTTTGATAATATTTTTCCAAGGGAAAAGCATTTCATCAGATAATGCACAACCAGCTCTTTAAGATACAGTTTCTCTGACTGAATCCTTCACAGAGCACTAAATGCCATTTTTTTTCCTGGATCACCTACATTTTTAGAAGCATTTACCCCTTTGGGTGTTAAGATTCAAAGGAAAATCCATCCACAGGTGCCAGTGTCAGGGATGTGAACCGTGGGAGAGATGCTGTGCTGTTTGTACATCTGCACCTGGCCTGTTTTGAAAACCATCTCCACCACTGCTGCCTCTGGCATTTATCCCCTTTCCAGGCCCATGATGGTTTTTTACAACCCCCTGAGGCCCAACATATCTGGCCATCGGGACAGCAAGTCACCAAGCAGCAATGAACAGCAACCATGTGCAGAGAATTCCTTCAGAGGCTCTCCCCCGCCTCCCTCCTGGATTTCTCTGCTCCTGAATGTTTGCTCTTTCATACTTCATTGGAGAATTTTGTTATCTCTGTGAGATGTGGCCGGGCTCAGCGCGGGAATGTCCGTGGTGGAACATTATCGGAACACACCAGGACAATGGTTAGGAATGGGGGCTCCTCCTGGCCACAAGAAGTGCAAATAAATAAATAAATAGAAGAAATAAATAGAAAAAGGAGAGGTGGGGAAATGAAAGTGGGGGAGAGAGAGGGGGAAAAAAGGCAGAGCTACTTTTTTCCCCCCACATTTCTTCTCCGAAGGAAGCAGCAGTGTCTCCTTGCAGAACGACAACCCTCAGGATACAGCAGTTGTCTTCAAATCTGTGACCATAAAAAATCATTATCTCTGTGAAATACAGCAATTTGGGAGATAATCAAACAGTGACCAGGGGGCAGAGCTGCCAATCTGAAGGATTATGCTCTGTGCATGCTTGATTCTGTCTGACCTTCCTCCGAGCCAGCTGTCAGCTTGGCGAAAACGCACACGGATCGACTCAGGGCACATTCATTAGACTGTCTTCGGTGAAGAAGTCATTTGCATAAAACCCCAGCTTTCTTAATTAGTACTTCATTTTTCCCTTGACTTATTTTGTGGCTAAGTTCACTTGCCTTTTTTTTTTTTTTAACTTGCCGAAAAATAAAATGGGGGAGGAGATTTCCCTTTTTTTTTTTAATGTGGGGGCAGGAGGGAATATGACTTGCAAATTAACTCAGTGATAATTAGCCTATTAACATTTTCAGAGATGTAGGAGGTTTCCAAATGTTAAAAAAAAAATGAGAAGGGGGAAAAAAAGTGTGCAGGGGAATACTGGAGTTGAAATTTATTATCTAAATTTCTGGACTTGCAATATTGAAATATTGGGAAAGAAAAAGAACCCATGTTGAAAAAATTTTCTCCTTTTTTTACAATGATGCATATTCTTTCACATTCACTTAGGAAAATGATACTTCATAATTTCCATGGGGAAAAAAAGGAATTTTTCTGTGATGTTAGAAAAATAAAAAATTTTTCTTCCACTACATGTAATGAATTGTTTGGATTAAGAAAAAATTGATCACATAACTGCAGTTTTACCTAGATTTCTCCTGTATGCACCAATTACGATTTTCACATCCCTTAAAAGATTTTAAAAAATAGTTGTGCCAAAATACAAATTTTTGCATGAATTTAAAGTATTCAGTGAAGATGCACCACACTTTACTGATTTAAGATTGTTCTGTGATTGCTGGGAACAAACAAGCTAGAGGAATGATTGTCTTGTGTTACAAGGAGTGTTCAGAGAAAGAGAGATGCCAAATTAGTGCAGACATTATCAAATTTGCTCTTCAGTTCAAAGTGGATGCTAACGATCCTTTTTCTCTGTTTGATATTCTGCTACTGCCTGATGCAGGAAGGTGTTCCAAGTACTCCTAAGTTTAATCACAAACTAGTCCAACTTACATTTCAGTACTGCTGGCAGAGCTTAACTATTACACAAGGGGAGGGAAATCTGGAAGTCCAAGCAACACCCCTGATACTCACTGACAAATCATAAAATAACAGAGTTGATATGAATACACATTCTAGCACACTGCTTTTGTGACAGAATTCTGTTTGAAATGGTGAAAAAGCAGTAAAACCTGCTGCCAGGTTTTGTAATTTCCTTCCCATCATGCGAGATAGCAAAAATGTAACTGGGAACATCTTTATTTCACACACATATTGCGGCTCTCCTGTTTTTTTTTTAATTTAAAAATTTGGTTTTCCAGTATAGGACTTGCACAGAGATTCAAGACAGGAAAGGCAGCTGTTGTCAAGATATTGAACATCCCTAAATTTGAAGGTTCAGGACCAGCCTTTGGAAGACAAAGCAATTCAGGTGTTTATTAGTGAAATGAGTAGTGCCAGGACTTGTTCTCTGGTCCCCAGGGCAGGAGGCTCAGACTGGTCTGTGTGCAATAGTGAATTGCCTCAGCCTCCAAAACAGCAGGAATGCATCCAACCTGCCCAAAAGGAATTGTCCTTGGCCCACACCAAGACCCCAGATATTCAGTGAGATCATCTGGGGCAGCACTAGTTGGCCTGGAATGAAACCATGCTGAAAACTGTTCTGGATATAGAACAGTATGAGCAGCCACAGTTTAGTGCCTGTGTCCACTTCCAGCAGGGCTTCATTTACTCAGGCAGATGTACCCTCAGCTATTTCCATTTGGGAATTAAAACTAGTTCTGAGGTCCATTTCAGATTTTGTTCACTGGGGTGTAACAGGCAATATACTTAAGTACCTTGAAAACCTGTATGTGTGTATTTATAATATTAAAGGGACAGGATAATGGAATATCCTAAAGGCTGTGCATGGAGGCTTTTAATAAACACAACAACATGTCAAGCTCTTGCTTTTGTGAGCTATAGATTGGTATTAATTAATTAACAGAGGTGAACTGCTTCCAAATTTCAACTGTAATGGCCTGTGCCAAAGGACTCCCACAGTGCTGGACAGACATTTTTATTTCCAATTTGATGTCTAATAAAAGTATTTCAAGTGCCCCAAGAGCAGCTGTAGTTATGGAAGTCAAATGCAAAGAGCACAGAAGTCAATAGAGAGATTCTAAGGTTTACTCCAGCTTTTCTTGCATTTTCTACAAATTATATCTGGAAATTTACAGGGACTTGTCAGAAAAAGTCTAATCTTCAAAGATTTTTGTTGCTTATATATAGACTAAAGACAAGCTACTGAATACTAGAAACTGCCCAGTAAAGCTGTATCAAAAGAGAAAAAATACAAAAATAAAACTCTACACAGTTTCATTCTCATAGAAAGAAATTCTCATAGGGAAAAGCTGAATTTTAGACCTGACCAATGTGCCATCCCTCTGTAAATTGCACTACACGTATCCTCAGTGAATTTGGGATATATCCAATACACTCTCAGCCTCACAGCATTTAAAATCTCTTGTTTGTAACCTTTGATGGACTCCTGTAACCTTCTGCTACTCTGGGAAAATTTACTAGATTGAAAAGGATAAAAATTGATTTCGTTATTGGACCAAAAGATTCAGCAGCAATTCCCAGTTTAGTTACTAGGGACAATCTAAAGTCTAGTTCTAACCTTTCCACACTACTTTTATGCCCTCTCAGTGCCACCACACTCAGCAGATATTTTCATTCAGCTCTTAGGCACCAAACATCAATTCCAAGACTCTCAGCACAGACCTGTAGGTACTTCACTCGTGTTATTCAGACTTCTCTCCCTATTCTATTTCCATCTGAATTAAAGCTGCAATTCAGAAAGGTCAAGTTCTCAGATGTAAATAAAATATTGTTCCTCTGACACATTCATATAAGTCCAAGAGGAGTCATCAATCACTGCTGGTTGATTCAGTACAGTAACAGCAATTTTAGGTCTTTATAAAAGAATTTACTTTGTATTTTCAGTCTAGGCAAAGGTCATCATATCTAACTTTTCCAATACCAAAATTAGGCATTTAGTCTGAAGTAATCAGCTGGGCTCCTGCTGTAGTTGAAAGGAGACAGATATGAAATATCAATAAATAAATAAAATCTAACTAAAGAAGGCACCAGTTCTGTGATGGGATAAATTCCTCTCCCTTGGATCTAGTGTCTCCTTGCTGACCATCAGAGTCTGTCTTAACAGATAATTTAGTGAAGGAAAATTATTTCTAGAAAAGTTCAGTGAGATGGGTCAAGTGTTTAATTGCTTGATTACATGGTACAGACAGTCTTGAAAGCTTTCTTATCATTGTAGTAATTTCAATGTAAGATTATTATTATTATTAATAATAATATTAGTATTTTATCTTAACATAGTTTGAGTTGGAAAGGACTCCAACTCCAACTATATTTTTGTAAAGTAATTTGGTTCATCCCTTCTTCAATGAGCAGAGACATCTTCAACTAGACCTGATTTATCAGAGCTCCATCCAACCTGACCTTGAATATTCCCAGAGATGGACCCATTCTTAAACCCATTTTCTGTCTTCTTGATTTTGTAATGAGTGAGGATTAGGTGATGTTTCTCAAATCCATGAGTTCTTGGTACTTGGAATACACTGAATACTCTGCAGTGCTCTACAGCTTCCGCTACTGCTTCTTTGTACAGCACAAAATTATCTTGTCATGCATTATCCCAAGGCTCTGAAATCTTAGGGACAAAAGGCATCTCAATTCCAGACAGAGACTCAAAGAAATAATGTTCAAAATTACCATGGCTGACTCCAGGGAGAAAGCATCTTGCAGTGCTACATGGGGGTCTCTGTGTGGAGCAGAATGCTCCTGTTTCAGGAGGCAAATTTTGTGTCCAATACCAACACGTCATTGTTCAGTTCTAAATGAGGCTTCCCCTCTTCACATAGAAAAGAAACCAAAAAATCCATAATAAAATCCATAAGTCTGAATGAAAAACTCTAATAAAATAAAGATATGAGCTCCTGGAAAAGGGATGGAGATACATGCCCAATCTTAAATATATTTCTCCCCTTCGATCTCCAATTTGATGACTAAATACCAAAACAGGATTTGTTTCTCTAGCTGTGCAGAAATAATAAGAAAATTCCTAGAATCATGGAACCATTTATGTTGGAAAAGACCTCTATGGTCATTTAGTCCAAGCATTAACCCAGCACTGCCAAGGCCACCACTAAACCATGTCCCCAAGTGTCACATCAACATGGCTTCTGAACTCTTCCAGGAATGATGATTCCGCCACTTTCCTGAGCAACTTGTTCCAATTCCTCACAAATCTTTCAATGAAAAAATTCTTAATACTCAATCTATGTCCCTCCTTGTGCAACTTGAGGCCGTTCCTTCTCCTCCTGTCCCTGTTCCTTGTGAGCAAAGCCCCATCCCCTGGCTGTCCCCTCCTGTCAGGAGCTGTGCAGAGCCAGAAGGTCCCCCCTGAGCCTCCCTTTCTCCAGGCTGAGACCCTTCCCAGCTCCCTCAGCTGCTCCTCCACAGACCTGTGCTCCATTCCTTTCACCACTTTCATTGCCCTTCTTTGGACATTCATGTGTCCAAGTAATTAGTAAATTAAAAATATGTAAATAAAAGGAAGAATGATATATTGTCTTCAGTGAACCTAAGGAACACTTTATCCAATCAAGACACCTCCCTGGTAAGGTTGTCATCTCTCATTATTCATCATTTCACAGTATGTCTTATTGCTACTTAGATCTTTCCTTGAATTGATACATTCTTTCCTCTTTGACATTTCTTCTTTTTCTTTTCTTTCTTTAACTACAAAAATTTAACCTAAATTTCCCTGCCAAAGCTTAAACCCATCACATCTTGGTCTGTCCTAGGTGACTAATGAGAATAATTAGCAAACTATTTTTCAATGTGAATTATCTACTCAGGCTAAAATAAACCCACCAATCTCATTTTCAGTGAAAATTCCAAGCCTGGCCAACAATTGCAATCCCTGAAGTGAAATAACATGGTTTTATTTGCTAAGGCCTTCAGTCTATTCACTGTTTTTTATTGGCATTGAAATAACATTTGGGCAAGATTATATTGCATATCTCCTTTTTTTTTCCTAAGTATGGCTGTTTAAAAGCCCATAATTAAAAAGCCTCTGTTAATACTCTGATATTGCCACCAGGATCAAAAAGAGATTAGTGCCAGCATTCTGGGCTACTAAAGCATATGCACACTATTGAACACACACTCACTGGAATGCTCATTCTCAGGGAAAGAAAAAAAAAAAACATAGAAATAGGATTCTTTCCAAGATGCTCCAAGCATCAGCTGAAGGACTGGATCTTTGTGCTGCCTTGGCACAGAGAATCTCTCAGCTGGTGTAAAACTGGTGTACCTGGCTGTTATGTCAGCCTTTCCCTCAATATACCTGAAAAATCAGCTGCTGTAATGCTCATCTGGATTCCTGGAACCATGAGCAGCTTTCACAAGACTTCCCCACAGCTCTGGGTTACTCTTTGCAAGGGATGTCAAAGGTGGGGCTTGATAAGTTGTGTTAGGATATAAATTTTACTGTGATGGAGAATAAATACTTACAATTAAAAAATCTGTATGCAGTATTGTTGTGTGGCCATACATATCCTCCACAGTAGACCAAATGTTCCTGGAGAGGAGAGAGCAACAGGCTCAAATATCACTAGAGGTGGAAAAGAGGAAAGAAAACAGCTGGGTGTGCAAATTGCAGTGATTCTCTTACTGCCTTTCTTCCATTGGCCCCAACATTTTAAGTTTGCATGACAAAGGGTGAACAAGTAAAACAGTCTCCAGCCCAATTCCTTATCCAGCATCAAGAAGGTCCTGGAGTCAAGGTGAGGATGCCCAGGAGCAAGGAGGGTCCTTCTTGCCAGTGTCACAGGAATTCCATTTCATTTTGTCATTTCCTGAGTGCGCTGCAGCTCTGGCTCCAGACAACATCATTCCTTGTTGTGTCTGACCATGTATTTGCACCATCTCTGTCCCAAAAAGTTCCAGAGCTCACCTGGAACCTTGGGAGTGCAAATAACTCTGGAAAATACCACAAAGAATCTGTGGTTGTCCCTGGATCCCTGCACGTGTCCAAGGCCAAGTTGGACAGGGCTTGGAGCAGCCTGGGATAGTGGAATGTGTCCCTGCTCATGGGAGAGGTTGGACCTGGATGAGCTTTATGATCCTTTCCAACCCAAATCTTTCTAGGATTCTACAATCCTATGTCTCTATGACTACGTTTTTTCTAGCATCCTGATTTTTTTAACTTTTTTTTTTTAAGCAAAATAAACAGAAAAAAAAATCAATTCTGAGTAATTTAAAACCTATAATTTGACTGATTTTTATTATGGAATGTCATGTTTGACTTTCTTTTAATTTTATACAGAAAAAAATGTTTGAATCCTACACCTTAACATTATCATAATAAATTTGACATTTTTGGTATTTTAATTAGGCTTTTGAAAAATAACCTTGTTCTGGTGAAGCAGACATCATTTCAAACCTGTAAAATTAAAGGAAAGCTAAAGAATGTGTCTTCCCCAGCTATGCTGCCAGTTCTGCTGCTGCATTTACAGAAGGCATTATTACAGAAATGGGAAAGCTTTGAGCATAGCAGGAAGCTTCACAGAGATCTTGTAATGTTCAGGACCTGGATAATCACAAGTTTAAACATATGTAGTGTCCAAACAGAAATACATGTTAAAATAACAGAAAAATACACAGAAAAAGAGAAGCAGCTCTCAAAAAGAGTTTTCATTTATACAGTGACTCTGAATTCACTGGATTGTTTGATATAGAAAGACATCTTCAGTGACAGCCTAAATCTGCTTTTCCATGGAATAAAAAAGACACCAAATATAATCTAAAAGTAACAGACATGCTTTAATTTCAGTTCCAAGATAAAAATAAAAGCAATTAATACAAGTTTTTGTCACCTCAATGTAAATGAGAAAGACCCCCGAGAGCTCAACAGAATTATTCCAGATTTTCACTGATATAAATCAAACCAGGATTTCACTCATCTTACTTGAACAGAATTAAAATACAACTTCAAATTACTTAGTTGCTCAGACATATTTATCAACATTGAGTGTCATCTAATGTACAGGGCTCGGTAACAAAAGGTTTGTATGAAATTCAGAATTTCCCTGCATGAAGGGCTGTCACTACCATTAAAAACAAAGGCCAGACCCTGTTTAATTTGTAGTCTGAATAAACAAGCCAGATAAAATCAGGGATAAGGAAATGATATTGTCCTCTTTTTTAAAAGATCATGGAATGAAGCACACAGCAATTAAATGTTGCAGCCAAGGTCGCATTCTGATTTGCAATCCATAGCACGCTAGGGTTTTGAACCTGTGTTTCAAGCTTCACATCAAAATAAATTATTTTTTATCATTGTTATTTTATGGCATAAAACATTTGTATTGGAGATTTATTTGTGGTTAGCATACGATGTGGCAAATGCAGTTTTAAAAAGCTTATACCTCAACAATTTTCTGCTTCCATAATATATCCTGTTTAGTTTTTTTTTTTTTTTCATTTGGAGTGACCAGGTTTTATTTCTCTTTCTTTTTTCTTCCTTTTAGGGGAGGGCCTTTTTGCTTAGGTATCAAACTGCAATCTTACATAAGTCCAAATAAAATAAAATAAAATAAAATAAAATAAAATAAAATAAAATAAAATAAAATGGCTACCTAAATACCATTACCTGAAATTTTGAAACATTAAGACTTCAAAAGGGTTAATTAATTACATTAGCTGTGTCATTATCCTGACAACATTCTGCCTTAGGGCATATAGATCTATTCAGCTGCTGAGTTTGAAAGAGCTGTGTCCTTCTCTCACAGAAGAAAATTCATCAGACATTAAAAACATAGTCATTAGCAGAACATATTGTTTTCTCTCCACCAGATTGAGGAACATCAGATGGAATAATCAAAACAAATATTAAATAAATATATCTCTTTTTTTAAAAAATATGGAACCCAGAATTCATCACAAGTCAGAAGAGATTTTTTCCATAATTTGAAACTACTTGATATTTACTGATTGTGGAGAACCAAACTAGCCACAGTCTCACATATTTGTAGTCAAAAATGGGTTTTAAATGCTCCTGTATTAGCATGAAAAAATAATGTTATCACTTTTAACAGGTGTAAATAACTGTACACAGTACAACTCGTATAAATATAGAAAAATTGGCAAAATAAGGAAAGGACAACAAAGATGCTTAAAGGTATGAAACAGGTTCCATGTAAAGGGAGATAAACTGAAATAAATCTCTACAGCCTGGAGAGACTAATTGTTTCAGGATGGGACAGAAGTCTATGAAGTCATGACAATCATGGAGGAGGCAAAGAAAGAACAATTATTTGCTATTCCTTGTAATACAAAATCTAGTAGGTATCATATAAAGTTATCTAAAGGTGGGTTCAAAATGATTAAAGGAAAGTACTTTTTCACACAGCACAAAATTAAACTATGAAACTCATTGCCACGGGATGTTGGGATGTTGTGAATGTCATAAGTTTTCACGGGTTCGAAAAGCAATTAGATACAAACATGGAAGGAAAACCCTTCACAGACTAAGAGAGACAAAGGAATAACCCCCAGGTCAGGAAATTGCATAGTCACAGATTGCAGGAGGCTGGAAAGCTCAAATGTGGGAACATCAATGCATATTTTCCTTTTTATGCTCCTTCCCAACAAGCAGTCGGAACTGGCCATTGCTGGAGACCAAAAAGCTGTCTCTACAGTCTGGGGTCTTACTGAATACATCTTCTTTTACAAACCAGTTGAGAATTAGTCTAAAAATATTAGCCCTAGAGTCAGAGGAAATCGTTTTTAATTACAAACATATCCTATGGTTTTGTGTGGTGCTGCAATTCTAGCACAGATCTCTGTGGATTCATCCTCTCTGCAGCTCTGTGCAGGCCCACATGATGAGGAACACATCACATGCTCCTGATAACTTGGGAAGATCTTTCCTGTCAGAACTTTGAACTGCAGCCACCAGTGCTGGTTCTGTTGGAAAGTCTTTCATCTGTGTTATATGGCAGAATTCTAGGTTGGGTAAGGTTGGAAGGGACCACGGTGGTTCATCTGGTGCCTCCTCCCTGCTCAAGCAGGGTCATCCCAGAGCACGGGCACAGAATTGTGTCCAGACATTTCTGGAATATCTCCAGTGAGGGAGACTCCACACTCTCTCTGGTCTCTGTTCAGTGTTTGGTCACTGCACAGGAAAGAAGTTCTGCCTCCTGTCCAGGTGGAACTTGCTGGGATCAGTCCCTGCCCGTGGCTCTGG
>JAWWEX010000182.1:108709577-108775971 GCA_035583215.1 Arremon brunneinucha | reverse complement strand
TTCTATTCTATTCTATTCTATTCTATTCTATTCTATTCCATTCCATTCCATTCCATTCCATTCCATTCCATTCCATTTTTATAGAAAATGAACAAACCTTTTAGCCACTAGATCTTTATTGTTGTACATGACTGTGGCCTACAACACAGACTAAACCACAGTTTCTGTCTCCCATTATTGCAATTTCTTTCAGGGGTGTTCTGGTACCCTTCTATGGAAAAGCGTTCATGGAATCCTTAAACTGAAATCAGTAGGACAATTCAACAAAAACAAATGTCAAAAGATACAGTTCTTCGGATTCATCTTTCATAAAAGATGAAATTAGGCTTGAACCAAGAAGAACAAGGAAGCAGCCTCTCTTGGCACCAGTAATTACCATCT
This sequence comes from Arremon brunneinucha, assembly GCA_035583215.1. Lineage (NCBI taxonomy): Eukaryota > Metazoa > Chordata > Aves > Passeriformes > Passerellidae > Arremon > Arremon brunneinucha. The sequence goes on along the minus strand of JAWWEX010000182.1, from coordinate 108,775,590 downwards.
GGGATGGCCCCAAAAGTCCTTTCTTTGTTTTGAACCACTTTGACAAATGGTGCAAGTAACAGAACTGGAAAAGACAGAGCACTTGGCAAAAGGCTGTAAAATGGCAAAATCACTGAAAGTGTGTTATAAAGCATGCAAGAAGGAAATACTCCCCCAAGCAGGACATGTCAGTTGCATGGGAATGGCTGAGAAAAAACAGTTGCTTAAAGACTGTGACTTATGAACGTCTGCAATGGAAGCAGAAGAAGTGCCATAGGGGGGTAGAGCAGATGAGAAATGGATTAAGCCTGAACGTGGAGGGGAAAACTGGAAAAGTCAGGCAAAGTTTCTGAGGTGGAAGACGACATGCCCTAGGAAGACATGGAAAGTTGGGATGAAAAGAAATTCTCCCTAAAGGCACAGACCTTGTCTATTATGTTCTGCAGTGTCTCAGGAATTAGGTTAGAGGACAATGACTTTGTATTTTGCAAAAAATGTTTTGTTTTTTTCCAATAAGAAAAGACTGCACATATACCTACATCTATATTTATATCTAGAGTTCATAGCAAACTGATGCTTATACCATTTTATACCTATACAGATATATACATGAAAAGCTCATTGCATTGTGCTTTTGTATTGTACTGTTAATTTTCTTCAAAGGGATTGAAATGTTTATGAAGGAAAGAGAAGCTTATTAGGACATGAAGAAGAGCCTGCTGCTGTTAGTTAAATTATGGTTTGGGACACAGTTATTATAGTCTTTGGCTTTCTTCTTAAGTCACTTTTTACTGCTGGTTGGAAATTGGTTATATATATACATTAAAAAGACAATTCCATTATCATCAAAAATTAAGACTTTTTTCAAACTGTCAATTTCATTGATTTTTTCCCCACTAATCTCAGAATGGAATATTTCCATCCTCTTATTTGAGATTACTTTCTAGAAAGAAAGCAATGTTGTGGGGAAGGATATTAAGTTTAAGAAAGACAAAATAAAAGAAGTTTTCTGTGATAGCTTTTTTTTGATGCCCTCATAACATTATTTTTTACAGTTTCACTTAATAGAAAAATCATTTTGGAAGAACCAAAAAGAACTAACTGTGTAAAGCAAAATATCCAGTTCTTGCCCAGGGCTGCTTATGACGTCAGTACCCTAATAAATCATGATAAAAACAACGTTTCATATTCATAGACTTGATATGGTCTGAATTTATGAAAATAAGTAAAATAGAAGGGTACAAATGATAGTTGTCATCAGTTTGCACATATGGGTACCCAGGAGGAATATAGTGATACTGTCAGAGCACCCAGGGATCAGGGTTAGGAATTCACATGGAAGTGGATTCTCACTGAACACACAAAGATCAACAGGACAGGCTTCTGTGGGAGGGAAGATCAGGAAAAATGTGGGTTTGGTGCTGAAGGTGGCAGGGGATCTGGTGATAAATGACACAGAAAAAGCTGGGAAACAAATGCCATATTTTCCTTGATTTTTCCTGGTAAGATTTGCCTTCAGAAGTCTCAGAAACCAAAAGGAAAATCTGAAGCCGGGAAGACTGACCATCAGTGGAAGAGGACCAGCATAGGGAACTTGTATAGAAGTGGATATATCCAAGCCCAGAAGACCTGGTGAGATGTCCCAGGAGTATTGAGGGAGCTGGGGGTCACTCTCAACTGCCTTTGAAAGGTCGTGGCCACTGACAGAGATCCCTGAGGCCTGGAAAAGAGCAAACCTCACTCTTCTCTTCCAGAAAGGACCTGAATGAGGATCCAGGAAAGTAGAGATTGATCAGCCTGCAAGGGTGGTGGAACAACTCATCCTGGAAACCTCTTGCAAATGTATGAAGGACAAGGAGGCAATGAGGTGTAGAGAATACAGATTTATAAAGGGAAAAACATCCCTCCTCAACTGGATAACTGTGTGCACTGAAATTAATAGAACAAGTGGGTTTTGTTCATTTTGAATTTGAAAAGGCTTTCCATGGTGTCTGACAAAACCACTATAGGTGAGTAGATAAAGAATAAAATAGAAAAGTGGGCAGTGAGATGGATTGGCAGTGAGCTGGTCTCCCAGCCTCAGGGGGATTATGACTGGCAGCACAAAATCCAGGAGTCACAGGCAGTGCTGGGCCAATGCTGTTAATCATTTTCAATGGCCAAGATGATGAATAGGTGCAAATCTGCAAATGGTACAAAATTTCAAGGAGCAGTTGATATGCAAAGTGGTCGTGCTGCCACTCAGAGGGACTTCAGCAAGCTGAAGAAATGGGCCAATGGGGATCTCAGGAGTTCAGGAAAGGAAAATGCCAAATCCTTGGAGCAGAAAGGAATAACTCCCTGTGCCAGTACAGACTGGGGAATGCTGGGAAAGCAGCTTGGAGAGAAAAGACAGGGGGACCCTGGTGATTCTATCAAACTTGCAGACTGTGGTTCTTTAATTTAATGTAGACCAGTTTTTAACCAAAATCTAAACAGAAATTTGAATAGAAATTTGTTGTTATTCTATGTGTTATGAGTGACAGACAAACAGCTTAAATAATTTATGGAAATTATCCACAACAGATAGGACAGATTAGCCATCCACCCTCTAGGAACAAAAATCAGAAACATGGGTATCATGAAGATGAATGAAAAGTGGCTGATGCTGCATGAGTTGATGCTGCTTCTAACCGGAGCGGAGCTGTCGCTTTCAACACCCACTGCTCAATCCATTCCTACTGTCCTCCCAAAGCCATCTCAGTGCACTAAAATACTTTTAGAGCCTTTCATTTCCATTTCCCTGTCAGCTTCTCTCTCTGTATTCCATTGTGTTCGTTTGTATCTATGCATATGATGAGACAGTTCTGAATTTTATTAACCTGACTTGGGCTGACCACAACATGCATGTGCAAGAGATACAAAGCTCCTTCTTTTTTATATTCCTGCATGTTGTCAGGGATAATGCAGACTGGAATAGTCACAATACATTTGCCCTGGGGAAGTAAACAGATAAAAGTAAGAAATACATATATTAAATACTTTGGAAAATTATTGGATATTACTTGTACTCTGTCCAAATTCTATAACCCTGTTTTTATATATTGAATAAACTCTTACCTCCTCAGTAATCCCATGAAAGAAGCTTTCTGCAGAGTAGAGTGTGCTTGTCTGTGCATATTCACAGTCTGCTTAGTCATAAAAATTAAATGTTCTTTCGTGGATGTACCTATGGGTTTCCACTGATAGGGAAAAAAGTCCAGACATGTAATCTGAACATAGGGAATAGCACCTGCCTTAACCAATGGACATAGTGAACATTCCCTGGGCAAATTAACCTGATAGGATCTGGCCCTAGAGTGTCAAGGCAAGCCATGAGGATTTTTTAATATGATTTTCCTCATGTCAAAGAGCAAGAACGTGGGAAAAAGGAAGAGGTGTGACTTGGAAAACATTACATCATCCCCTTTCACTGGCTGTAAGGACACGTAGGCCATAAACAAAGGGAATTGCTTTGGAAAGATTTGAAACGGAGATTGTCCTGGAACAGCTGAGGTTTCTGAAACTTGTTAGAATATGCAAATGGATTTGGGAACTCAGTTGAGCTCTCAAAATATATTTCATAACTAAATATTATGGACCAAAGAATTTTTTTGATCCCCAATAACTGGCACTGGTGAAGACTCAATTTATCATCATTAACATAAGACCTTGACCATTAACCAAAGGCAATATTGGTTTCAGCAGATGAAAAATAAGCTAGAAAAGAGGAAAAATAAAAGAGAAGAAAGGAAGAGAATATATATTGTTTTCTTAAATAAAGATTGAAAATGTATATCGAAATTGCTTTGTGGATTCAGAAGGGAAGGATCTGCCTTTTCCTTTGAAGAAAAGGACTTTTGTCACATGGTGAGATTCTTGGAGTTTTCCTGTGCAGCGCCACGAGTTGGACTTGATGATTCTTGTTGGTCCCTTCCTGCTCAAGACACTCCATGGTGCTGTGATTCTACTCAGACTGCCTCCAGACAATAAACACCTGGCAGTGACAGCACAGTCTGCTTGGCTACTCTTGACAGTAAGAGCTGATCTTAAGTAGATTTTCAATCATCGTTAGAAGTGAGCACAGATTACACACTATAATTCAGAAAAACCATGAGATCCAGTACCTATACCAGAATCTTAAATTTCCAGGAAGGATATGAAAAATAGTAGCAAAATAATTTTCCAAGATAAGCTATCCTGAAGATCTTCCCCACAAAGAAATAGATGTTCACCGTTAATTTATTGTCTCAGATTTATTTGTGCAATCTGCATCAGCATGGGACATACAGACAGGAGAATATTTTCCTGATTCCTCATTCCAAGCAATTAATTGTGTGTTCTGGAATGGTGCTGCTAGTTCTGGTTTTCAGGGTAGTGGCATTGTCATCCAAATTCCTTTATAAAGCCCCAAGAGATCATTGGGTGAAAACCATTCTAAACATATGAAACACTTTTCTTCTTTTGTTATTACTGTACCAATAATCTTTGCTGCCCTTTGTATTAAATTTTCCACTCATAGCACCTGCAGTACTAAGATTACAAGGAATTTTATTGCAATAATACATAATTTTTTCATACCAGTGCTTTGACACCATTCCCACAGGGGGAACTTTCTGACATCACCAGGACCAACAGGACACTTACTGTAAAAAGAAATAAATCACTCCCTAGGATACCTAAGTAAATATTTAAAACCTTAAATTTATTACACATTCTTGAAAATCTCAGTTGAAACTTTTGCAAAAACCCTGCAATATATTTCTTATTTATGGATCATTAATTTACTGAAAACTCATTGTGGGTCATTTTTTTATAGAGTATTGAGAAACAAGGTGCTGCTCACTAGAACTGGTAAATATTACAAAGTATCTGTGAACATGCATTTTGAATACAAATCAGAAAATTTCCATTACATATGCAATCTCCTTTTTTCATTTCCCATTATATACTCAGCAATATTATTGAAGAAACAGAGTTTTATAAAAGCTCATACAAATGCTCATTTCCTCAGTCTACGATCCGACACAAGGAAATTCTGATAAAGTTATCTGCTTCTTTTATTGGACTTATTAATTTTGCTGAATATATTCCAAGACATGATGTATCCTTCAGAGTAGTCAATGCAAATCTCAACATTGGAGGAGGAAGGAAAACATGCTTATTGTGCAGTGCTGTGATAGGTCAGCTTTTGAACTTCAGAACTGCTGGTGTTCACAATTTCTGAGTGGTAATTATTCAGTATCTCAAAAAAGTAGCTTAATGTACACTGAGACAGCTCAAGTGCCATAGCTTCCTGCCTAGGTCCTATAAAGCATTTCAACTCAATCAAGGAAAAATAAATTTCTTAGCATAAGGTCACTAGGACAATAAAAACTAACTCATATCATTTTACTGCCAGAGAAGCCGGGACCTGATTCAGGTTGTTTTATTCCTACTTGTTCAAAATATTAATACAAGAGTTTGTTCTTTATTCTGTCTTATCCTATAAAGTTATAAGTACATAAAATGTTTCAAATAAATATATGTCATTTCTATATAGAATTGTGTCTTTAAATAGTAAATTTATAAAAATTGTATATATGAATGCAATTATGTGAAACTGTTTTTCCACATTTAAAAAAAATTTGTTGCAAAGATTTTAAGAAGGAACAGATCCTCTCCAGAACTCTCTGTGCAGAAATAAAGGCACACAAGCAATCTATGGGTCAAGAGCTTTTAAGGCATGACAGACTCAGTGAGCAGGAACAGCTGAAACATTCAGCACATGCCATTGTCCCATCGTGCATGGCCATGCCCAAGACATCTGCCCAAGATCTGAAAATGTAATTTGCATCAAAAGTGTCTGTTGAAAGAAGCTTAAATTTATGCTTAATAAAGCTTAAATTAGGTTCAATGAAAAAATCAGAAATTGCCTCACTGATATGCCAGAACACTGATCAGTTCTTTTTGATGAAAACTTCTTGTAGCCAAACATTTCCATCTTGGGCCTAATGCTCAGTCAAAGAGAATTCTCTCTGTTTCTTTTGCAGAAAAAAATTGAATTGGGAAAGAGTGGGGCAAAAAGCCTTTCTATTCCTATGAAATGCATTAGCACCTCTTGTTTAGTTTCATTTTATGTATAAATATATATATTCATGTGCACTTAACTAATATGTATAAATAAAAATTAGTTATCAGATTCTATATACATATAAATCTGTGGAGCATTTCCGTGTTGGATGTCCCAGACCAGACCTTTGTAGATAGGCATCAATGTAGATTGGTCTCATTGGAAATACCAAAAGGGCTTCAGGTTTAAATAATTCTCTTGCCCTTCCAGGTGGTTCATCACTCCAGGTCAAGTTCAAGATGTATTGATTAAGTAGCTTAAGGGAAGGTCACAGATCTCCAGCCTACCTTCCCTGGGGTCTCCAGGAAAGAAGGATATTTTGTGGCCAGATGGAACCTCATGCCAGTTATCAGACAAGAATAAGACTACTGAACAAAATAAACCTCATTTAAAATCAAAATTAGCTTTCCAGTGGCCAGAGATAGATGATTTCCATTTGTACAAAATGTTCTAAAGTAACAGTCTAGCTTTCTGATATTTGTAGTATTTTTTGGTAGGTGTCATAACATTTTCTGATGTGGTCTTTGCTTAAATAAAAAACTTTGATTACCTGTGGTCCCACTGAATGCTGCCCTTCAACAGAGCTTTTCTCTTTTCCTCCCTGCTCAGCACTTAAAGCATCTTAGCCAAAATACTTTGAAATTTTCTAGTTTTGTGTTTTGCTTCTGTGATGGGGATCATCCACTGCAACTGATACTCCCGAGCAGCTAGGGGGTTCTTTTTAAAACTACAGGCTGTAAAAATGTTAAAAAAGGACCTGCAGGATGCCTGTCCCTATGAACCCATGAGGAGAGAGAGCTGGAAATGATCATCTATTTTAAAAAAAGGTACAGTGTCCTTTCACATGCAAATTACCAGAGATCCAACTAACATAGTTCATATCCCTATAGGAGGAAATACAGCAGAGCTGACAGATGTCATCAGTTGACTTAAATGACTGTATAAAAATTCACAACGTAAGTCTTTTATCTACAAACCCCGCATGTTTAAGAAAAAAAACTGTGCCAGTGGTTATAGGCTACTACTTTGACTGCTAAGCCTTTGTCACTTGCAATTCCATGGGTAAACAGTTCTAAATTATGGGACCCATTCAACAATATCAATAATTTTAATACAAAATGGTAAAGACATGGATTTTTAAAACAAAACCGGAAAACAACCAAAAATTACTGTTGTGCATGAACGTTTCTTTATGATCAAACTTGCAACATTTTTATAGGCTGCATGTCTGAAAGAACATACATATAATGATGTTTAAAGTGTAGTTCAGAGGGAAATTATTGCAGTTTTATATATATAGTGAAGCCATATAACAAAAGAGCAGTAGCTAGTGTTTGCCCTTATATGAGATGCAGTCATATAATAGAGAGCCTTAAAGCTAGGGTTTACTGTACTTTGGGAATTAATCACATAAACTATAAATTGGGTTCAACAGGCTGGCTGGGTAAATAGGCGCAGCTAATGAGGACACTATGAGATCTTATAAGAGCGCTGACTGCCCCAGGACAAAAGTGCCGAGCTGCACCTGATGGAAAACTAGAAGACATCAAAGCATAAAGGATTAGTGCTCTCACAGTGTTGAGAAATGGCCAGGGGGAGATTCACCAACTTATTACCCACATCCAAGCTAATCCTGTTATCTGCAAAATATGACTGTGTTCAGGAACTGCCACCACCTAAACTTGCAGGAGACTAATTCTGTGTTTACATGGACAAAAGTGAGGGGAATTTTCATCTGGGCAAAGAAAATGAGAGAAGGGAATTTTTAAGGGTTTCCTTTGTATCGAATGCTTGAAGAGGGGAAAATATAAAATTAGTCCTTTAATGGCTATTCCGTATCCTATATAGATATCCTATAGGATAGAATCCTTTCTCTGAGAATCCAGGGCAAAAGTCACATAAAATGTATTCCCTCTTGTTTAGTTGCACTTTCCTAAAAGAAAATCAAAATGCATTGGAAGTACCTTTGAAGATGAGAGGAATTAATAGTCCCCCAATATCCCTGCCCAGGAAATCTTTTGTGCAGCAAATGTCTGCCTGGTGGTTTTTTCAGAGCAATAAAAGGAGGTGAAAAATATCCCAAGGTCCTTGCCAGCACACCACAAAAATATAATTCATTATACAGCCTAAGGTATGTGAGTTGTCTCAAAATTTTTTTAGAAAAGGTTTATAATTACCAATGCTGGGAATCTAATTTCTTTTTTTATACCAAAGATTCATTTGGTATAACAGCACCTATGGTGGAAAAGAGATCTTATTTTTCAATTTGAATAAAACAGAAATAGACCAAATAGTACTTCTTAGAGCAGATAATTCCAGGGAAAAGGTCTGCAAGTTATATTTAATCTAAACATGCAATATGTTCCTTCCAGTGGCTCATCAGTGCCAGGGATGGTTGCCTCCAGGGCAGAGTTTAGGCGTGATTACCCAGGCAAGCCCATGGCTAAGCATTTATATGGCATTAAGGAACACCCCCAGCACACAGATCTTGCAGGCAAGGATTTATCTAGCTATCTAAAGGGAAATGATTAATTTTGTAGGTTTTAATTTTTAGGGATGTAAGGATGCCAGAGTGCCTGGTGATGGGAGAGACTCATTGTGAGGATGGCATTGCCTGCAGGCTGCCCTTGGCTTTCTCACTGGTGCCGTTTGACAGCACCACACCAAAGTTGTGAGAATATTGCAATTAGAGGCCCCCATTAGCAATGAAAAATAAGCACCCTGAAGAGAAGGAGGTGGTGATTGCCTGATTTAAGTGAATCAAACTACCAGGGGAAGATTGGTGTGGTGATCCCAGGGTACCTGTGGAAACAAATTTATACCCTTCACTTGCATGTCAGCCCCTTCTCACTTGTCTGTTTTCTAACCCTGGACATATCTGGATTTCTTCTTTTCTTTCTCCCTTAGTATCACCCAGTCTAGTAACCAGAATATCCCTTGATTCTTGATAATTGATGTGCCAAAATTCTTGATAATTTACTATTTTTTCAACCCAGAACACAATGGATCCTCCTCTGTCTATATGTAAAGATTTCCTGATGTCATTTTTAAAGGTTGGACTTGACAACCATGGAGGTCTTGTCCAACCTTGATGACTCCATGATTCTGTGAAATTGCCAGGAAACAGACCAAGGAATGTTCATTGGTTAATTTAGCAGCTTCCTTCATTTCATAAGGTGAATTTTTATACTTTTGGTAACATGAATTTTTATATTTTTATATCAGTTTCATGAATTTTCATTCATAAAACTGATATAACCTGAAAAATCATATACTGAGGTCTCTCAAAGTCCTCTCAATTTTACTGAGTTCTTTCTTTTGGAGAGTGAAGAATATTTAGCCATCTTTTTAAAGATACATGAAAGCTACACTTGTACATCTTGAAAGAAATTCTTCCCTATGAGGGGGTGAGATCCTGGCTCAGATTGCTCAGAGAAGCTGTGGCTGCCCCATCCCTGGAAGTGCTCAAGGCCAGCTTGGACGAGGCTTGGAGCAATCTGGGATAGTGGAAGTTGTCCCTGCCCATGGCAGGAGATCTGGAATAGGATGGACTTTAAGAGCCTTCCAACCCCAAACCATTCTCTGATTCTATAATTCTACAATTTTCTTTTTCCCTAACAGACATCTCTCTTCCTTGAGTTTTTATTGAGATGATTCTGTAAATTTTATTTTATTCCTCTTGAAAATGTGTCAATTGTTGAATTCAAAGCCAAATAATTTAATTTTGTAAGAATAAAATGCCTTTGGATTTAATTCAAAATAGATCCCTATTTGGCAGTTTTTTAAACTTCCTAGGAAATTTGACAGCCATAGACATTGGAGTGCTATCAATACAGTGAAGAACAGCTTCAGCTAAGACACAGCTTCTTAGAAAAAAAAAAAAGGATAGAAAACACCAATTAAAAAATGAAGTAGTTCTATGGAGCATTGATATTCACATAAATTTCTACATGTTTGCCTGATTATGGGCTGAAAAATGTTGCTTACTTCTTCATCCTATTTAAACCAAAACAAGTGGAGCAAGACTAAACATTGTGGATTCGAAACAAGAAGGAAAAGAAAACCTGATTCCTGCCTGGAACCTGTAGGGACTGACATGATAGTCCTGACAACTGCTTCCCTTCTCATTTTAGACATTTGTTGATCAAATGGGAGGCAAGAATGAGAAGTAATAATATCCATTAATAATTTTGTTTTTCTTATTAAATTCACAAATTTAAGTACAGATTTGGATGACAGAAAAAAAGCCTCAGAATAGATATTAACATCTAAAGAAAAAAACTGATTTTGAAGCTATGATTTATACAAATATAATATTGATTCTGAAATGAAATCCTTTAATTGAACATCATGAAGGAGAATGATCTTATGAAAGATTTTCTGATTTCAAGATTCATTAGGTTTGGTTGAAATTGTGCCCAATGTTATTTTCTGATCTCTTCCCTGATGTTTTTTTCTTCCTATCCTGGCTCTCTTCCTCAGCAAATTCATGGACAATAATCCTGATATGATTTGCTGTTTAATTTTTCACATGCATAGATCACCTGTAAGCAAATAAGACTCTCATAAGAACTCAAAAAATTGCATTCTGAAATTTATGTTGGACAGCACATAGATCCTAAAATTGACCAATGATCAAAATGTGTAGGATCATAGAATCAGAAAATGCCCTGAGCTGGAAGGAACTCACCTGTGTCATTGACTCCAATGATAAAATGTAGCAAGGCAACAAGCCCCTGATGATTCCAGAATAAATCCATACAATTTTCCTTGGCCCTTGGCAGAAATCAGCTCCATTTGGTGATTGTTACCTTATTCACCTTATACATACATTTATAGATTTATGCAAAGGTTTTTCACAAGTGAGGAAAAGGTAAAACTCTATGGATCAATAACTCTTCCCCTTTCATGTCCTCCTCTCTCCCCACCACAAATCAGAAAACACTGAAAACAATTAGTTTATATTCCTTAGATTGAAAATATTTTTTTTTCTCTGTAGTCCAATCTGTATCACAAAAAGTGACAAGAGTGGAGGCCTTCTCTTGCCCCTAAGTCCTTTAGGAAGTAAATCTACAAAGTATTTTTTTCTGTTAACTAAATATTTTGCTTTTATTTCCCACAGCTATGGAAAAAGTCAATATAACAAATTTCAAACTACCAAAGAATATTTTCCTTTGTAACTGCAGAACTACGATGCCTTTACTTTTTCTGCATTGATGTTTTATGTTTCTGAGATGCTCAGAGAAGGGAAAAACAAGTTTCCTTTCAGTGAGTTCTGGGTTCCTCAGGACGAGAGAGACATGGAGCTCCTGGAGTGGGCCCAGTGCTGCGTGGCAAAGATGATGGAGGGACTGGAGCATCTCCCTGAGGAGGAAAGGCTGAGGGAGCTGGGGCTGTTCAGCCTGGAGAGGAGGCACAGCTGAGAGGGGCCCTCAGCCCTGGGTGTCCCTGTGTGCAGGGAGGGGCAGAGCAGGGCCCAGGCTCTGCTCCAGGGCCCAGCAATGGCACCAGAGCCACGGGCAGGGACTGATCCCAGCAAGTTCCACCTGGACAGGAGGCAGAACTTCCTTCCTGTGCAGTGACCAGGCACTGAACAGAGACCAGAGAGAGTGTGGAGTCTCCTCACTGGAGATATTCCAGAAATGTCTGGACACAACCCTGTGCTCTCGGATGGCCCTGCTTGAGCAAGGAGGAGGCACCAGATGAGCCACTGTGGTTCTTTCCATCCCTTTTTTTGATTCTGTGATGCTGCGTGCATTTAAGGGACATGTGACGAGTCGTTAGTTCACCTCAACTTTTGGAACCAACTAAAAGTTAGTTCTCAGCAATATATTCAGTGGGTAAAGAGGGGACCTACCCCAAAGATCTGCATTTGTTTGCAGCAAAGATCACGATCTACGGGCAGGTCAATCTGTGTAGCCTGTTGGAACTCTTGGTGTGCTACCCACCATCACAAAATGATATCTGAAAGGATCAATTACTTACTTATATTAGGTGAATGCCATCTTTTCCAACAATTTCTTCATTTTCTTTTCTAAGTCATGAATATTCACGCTTCATCTATTGTTTTTTCTATTTCCAAATAATCTTTTCACACCTAGAACAGAAACGTTTTCAAGGACTGGTTGATGTGCACCTTTGAGTTTTTCACAGAATCACAGAATAGTTTAGCTTGGAAAGGACCTTAAAAGTCATCTGGTTCCAATTTCCTGCCATGGGCAGCAACACCTTCCACTAAACGAGTGTACAAATGCTCCCAAATATTTTGGATTGCTCTCATGACAGGATACCTGATGTTCTGCTTGCTCACCTTGGTATAGGACAATTCATACATGAGATTAAGTCTGGACATTTCAAGTTGACTTGTAGCTATACAGAGTTAAACAGTGACAAACTCACAAAACTAAGTCACATTTTGCAAGGTACATTCAAAAATTTTGGATAGACTGAGGAGCAGGAAAGGCCTGAGGTGAGCAGTGTCTTTTAAAGAGTCGTCAAAGTACTCCGGGCCTGCTTATGGCCATGTTTGGCTGGAAAGCACTAATTAGATTAGATATACTTGGCTAGAAGGCAGAAAGCTTAAAACATTAACTTTTTAAACATGTGCATACATTTGGACTATAACATATTCTGCTTTTTGGAGGTATGCTCTGAGTAAATATCTTGCCAGCATGATGTTATCCCTTAATTTCCTAAATAGAAATATTCTGTTTCAGAGTGCACACACACAATTCTTTTGTACAGTGTCGAGAGAAGAACATGGATCCAAAAATGGTACAATATCTTCTTTTTTTAATTAGGAAATACATAGAAATGCTACACATTTGCTGGCATTATGAATTTTGATTTTTATTTTTCTTTTTATATTTTTTAGAACATTTGTTTGTTTATGACTATAGAGGAGAGAGCTATATAAATATCTTTTTTTTCAATAGGGATTACTCAAAGCTTTTAAACAGTATGAAAAACCTTAAATTTTGTTGTCTTAGCACAAACTAATGGAGAAATACATGATCCCATGGCAATCTGCCTTCTGTGGTTTCCCTCTCCTCTACTTCCCTCTTTGCTGGGGTACACAGGACCCGTACATAAACATGCAGTGTTACAAAAACAGCACAGTCTAAATAACTTCACTTTGGGAATTGTGTAATTCTAAAGCTGCTATTCTCACCAAAAATTCCCACTGGGAAGTACTGAGAACAATATTGGGTCAAACAAGAGTGTGAAGTGGTAATTTGAGCACTGGGGAGTTTAAATGGATGACTATTTGTGGGATTATTTTTTTGTACATCCACCAGGTGATCAGGAAGAACTTTTTTGTTTACCTTTGTTTTTGAAGCTATTTAATAGATAGGGTGAGAAATAAGAGGCTTGTCCAGCAGATTTTGTTCACCTTTATGTTCTATGTCCATCCAAAGCAATTGCTGGGTTGTTTTTTATTGTTTTTGTTTGTTTGCTTGTCTGGTTTCTAAGGCAGGATCCTACAAACACATAGGAACATGAGGGATTTTTTAATTGGGGAATATGGTCCATAATGTAATGTTCATTCAGTGTAATATTCATTCAATACTTATTCTGGAATTTAGGAGGCCTTAGAAGTTCCTTTTCTGAGACTTCAGTTAAAGACTTTAATCTTCTGAACATTTATAATGGCACCTTGGGAGATCTGCATTTGAGATTCAGCATTGTATTCTACATATCTTGCATCCAAAATCTAGAATTACTTCATTAGACTTTTGTTCAGAACACCTCTGAAAGTACAATTCACAAATAAACTCAGATTTTGTAGAGTCACTGTTGCTTTGTGATCATGGGCTTCAATCTTTTCTAGAGGTGTCTGTCTAAATCTCATCTCTTTTCTTTCAGGAAATTTCTATTACATGCAATTTGAACCTCCCAAATAATCTCCTAACTGAAAAATTTAAAACTTTTTTTTTACCTGTTTCATTTCACAGATATTGGGTGTGATCCTTTTGTGCCCTTTCAGGAATTTTCTATAGTATTAAATGAATGAAAGTATTGAAGGAAATTTTTCCATTGTCTGTGAGGAGAAGATAAGATGTGTGGTTAATGTTGAGTCAGGTAACTCCTACCCCACTTAATTAGGACAAACAGTAAAATTAGTAGAATTGACTGTTTTGTAAATCTTAATTGGGTTTATATGTGCCCCTAGGTTCATCCCATCTAACTGAACTGTCTCAGACCGGGATGAAATAGTCCCAGGGTCCCTCTGTAGTCAGTGGGGACTGATCTACTCATCTGTATCATATTTCATATTTGGAACTTAGGTGAGACTCCTTGCACCCTGGGAAACTCATTTCTCTGCACCTTGAACAGAAGGCATTGAGAAGACTTGGCAAAGAGAGATTTGGTATGGGACTCATTCACCTTCAGTTTTTCCCAAAATTAGGTTGCAGGCCAAAAGTCTTTAATCCCTTGGCAGTGACAAAGTTTGCTTATTTTTTAGGACTGCCTAATCCTAAATTTAATACTTAAATTTCAGTTCTATTGAAACTTTAAGTGCTGCTTTCACTACATCAATTAAGGGAAGTGTGAAGTGCTCCAGGACTTGTCTCCAGGACTATGTTGGTTTCCTGATCCCTAAAGGCCTTATGTAACAAACTCATGCATCTGCAGGATTTTTTTCAGAATTGTGACCCCTTCTCATCTGAACACCCTAACTACCAGCCTGAGTTAGCATTCCTCTAATCTTTTCCCTATATACTCAGTGGATTTTGTGTTCTCTCCTCCCCAAGTACCCAAGAGAAGGTATTGAATAGCCTGGCAACCAAAATACTCAGTGACTGAAAGATATGAGTTTAATCCACATCAGGGTGCTTAGCACCAGGAATTTTGATCTCACACTTCATCCTTACAGAAACAGGAAGTAATAATATTTACATCCCTTCAAGGGGACAAATTGCATCCTAAAACATCGGGTGTTCTATACTGAGTCCGTACACTCCTGGTAGAAGAAAGTCAGGTTAGACTGTCCCGTAAATGTGCCTGGGTCAGTAAGAGTAGGAAAGCATTAAGCAGGCCAAATTTTTTTAGAAATAGTACAGAGAATTTTAGAGGTTATTTAAAACATGCTGAACCATCAATTTCCAGGTGCTGAAAATATCAGTATCCAAGTTTGAACCTTAAACCAGGTGACAGGATTTCATCTTTTGATGTTTAAGGGCTTAAATTTCAGCAAAGCAATAATCAGAAGAGTTGTAGTGAAGTCTGCTCCAGCCCTTAGTTAATCTATTCCTCAGTTCCAATTTTTAAAATGGGAGTATTGGCACAGGGGCTGTGAGATTGTATCTGTTCAGGATAATGAAGGGTCCATATGCTGTGGTGATGGTTATCACTGAAAGACTCAGGAGAGGAGTGGCCTCGGTAAATTGCTGAACAAACTTACTCCTGACAGGGTTGTGAGATCAAGCCCTTAAGCCAGGATATCACAGAAGTCTTGGCAAACAAATCAGATATGTTATGTCTCAGAAACAATGCTGTTCTGCAATGGATAGGGCTTCTCCTCCTTGCAGCACTGGAAATCCTCTGTGATTGGAATAGGGACATCTTGGGGTTCCCCAAATCCTTTCCCCAACAGATACAATCTCACAGCCTCTGCTTCAACACTCACATTTTAAAAATGGGAGCTTGGGGAAAAAGATTAGCTAAGGGCTGGAGCAGACTTCACCATAACTCCTCTGGTTGTTTCTTTGCTGAAATTTAAGCCTTTAAATTTCAAAACCTTTTGGTTTAGGTCCAAACTTCAATACTGATGTTCTCAGCACTCAGACTATGATGGTTCAGCGTGCCTTAAATAACCACCTAAATCAGGCCAAGGATATGAGGGCAGAAAGAAGTACTTTTTTATCTCTACCAGGTCTGGGCTGTGGTTTCTTTACTTTCCCTTGTACGTTAAGTTTACCAAAGCAATATGCATCAAGCTAAGAGACCAAGACACAATTCTGGCTCACCAAGAAGGAATTTAGACAAAAAAAAAGAATATAGGCTTAGGAATGTTCTTGAGGAAAAGTTGCTCCCTTACTCTTAAAACGATACATAACCCTGAACTGCCACAGTTTGCATAATGCTGTGTACAGGCTTTGGATGAGAGCTGAAGCCAGAAGGCTTTCCTATTATTTTTGCCTAGCTGGCATTACCTTTCTGTGGTTCCAGGTGAAGTGGTGGTACAATGCCCACAATTCCTTCAGCTCCCCGACCCACTGCAGCTCCAGCTATAGTAGCTGACAATGTAATATTCATTCAGCAGCTGATTATAATTAAAAATATCAGAATAATTAAAGTCCTCAGCTTGACAAGCAGAGCCATAACTTTGCCTTCAGACATTCCTCTCTAATTAGTTAATTAATCCTAATGCAAATTATAAGCAATAATTAGTCAGCCAAGCTTGACATAAAAGTCTGCTGACTTACAGCTAAAAGGCTTTTCTGGTTGTTGGTTTGTAGGTTCTTAAGGTGTCTTTTGTCCACTCAGGTTTTCTGTGTCTTGGGTCCTGTAAAGTTGCTCCTGATGTATGGACATGAAATTAGTTTGCAGAGTGAGAAAACACAGCTATAAAAATTCGCACTACCATAGGCACTATTTTATTTGCTTAATAAACTGGATAGTCAGAATGTGTATAGAATATAAATGCATCACATATGCATCCTAATGTAATATAAGCAAGTTTTTATACAATTTCATACATTTAAGGTCTTTTACATTCCCAGATTTAGGATGTATCTGCCTGCAGATGGTCTGAGATGTTCTGGTCAATGACATAATGTAAACTTCAATATGGTTCTAAGACTAAGCAAGATTCTGATCTCCTGTATGACAGATGAAATCAAATTATTCTGTACCAGGATAACCGGTATTTGATTCACGTTTTTGCATAGGTTTTTAACTGTTAAAGTGAGACAATTTGAGTTATCATCAGATAAATCAGAAGTGTGAATATTGCTTTTTCACATGGCAATGCAGCTAATATCAGTGAGCTGCATTCCACAAAGTCCCAGCGCTGTCATATCTCTGAAATACTCATGATTGATTTGGAACACTCATGGATGTTTATGTGTGTATTCTTCTAAAGCATTTTTTCTGAAAGTGTTCCTATTGATATTAAAAAAAAAAAAAAAGTTGCAGGGCTTAAAAAAGTAGAAGGCAAAAATGGAAAAATTATTCAGGATGTAGAAATATTTTGTAGTGAGAATACTTTTTCTAACAGAGACATAATCAGAACATATTTTTATACTATGCTATCTTGCTTTCAGTCTAATTTCTCATGTTGTTTAAGGTAAGTGGAATCACAGGACTGTAAGACACAAGACACCTGCCTACATTTATTGCACTCCTCTGAGAAACCTGGTTTAGTGGAAAGTGTCCCTGCCCATGGCAGGGGATTGGAACAAGATGGTTTTTGATGTATTTTCCAACTCAAACCATTCTATGTTGTTGTGTTTCTCCTCACATGATTTTTTGTGATGGTTTAATCATGTTAAATATTATGGCTATGAAGAATGAAACCCAGCAGCCTATGTTTAACCTGCACTTTTCTTAGCCAATGCAGCTACATTCCCTGTGGTAAAGAATAAAGAGAATAGGAATAAAAAAAAGCTAGTGTCAGAATAAAACCAGATTAATTTATCTGAGTTCCCTTGAATTTGTAACATTTTGACTTATTGTAAACCCTTAAGTGTCTTAATGAGACTTAAGGAAAACTATAGTCAAGACACATTTTTATTTGTTAATCCTCTTGCTATTCATCTCACCTTACCTTAACTGTCTGAGCTCTGGAGAATAAGACTCAAATAGACATTTTCTAGAGTTAGAGAAGCAAAGAGATTCCTACTGCAATCTGGCCAGGATTACCCCTGGGGACATTGAGTTTTTTCCATGTGTGCAGAGGAAAGATAATGTGATGATAGCCTTGAATTAAGCCTCTCAGTTAAGTGCCTAAAGTTGGGTGAGAAAAATCTAAACCTTGTTAAAGAGCTTGGGTGTTCCAAAATGTGGGATGACATTATCCATTTATAGTGTTGCCCTACTGTCTCTCTGTTCGCTTGATGAAAGGAATGAAATAGAACCAGGGCTATTATTCAGGAAATGACACAATGGATTTCAAAAAAAGCTCTTTCAGGCATTTTTCATCTTTGAATTGGCAGGCTGCACAGAGAAACCCAAATGATTCAAGAATGAGCAGATAAATTGTCATGGAATACTTGAGCATTTCTTGAGGCCATCAAGGAATGTAGATTGAAGTATCCAACAAACAGATGGGAATTTTTTTCTAGCTTTCCTCTGGCAGAATGAGGATACTGGAGTATGTTGAACTTTGAACAATAGAATCACACAATTAATTGGGTTGAAGAGACATTCCAGCTCACCTGGCTTCAACACCCTGTCATGGGCAGGGACCACTTCCACTATCCCAGGTTGCTCAGGGCCCCATCCAGCCTGGCCTTCAATACTTCAACAATTTAAAGAATTATCTCAATAAAAATATCCCAGGTTGCTCAGAGCCCCATCCAACCTGGCCTTTGACACTTCCAGGGATGGGACATCCACAACTTCTCTGGGCAACCTGTGCCAGAGCCTCAGCTCCTTCTGAGTGGGGTACAGGGTAATCCCAGTTGGTGAAGTGCCTAGAAGAAGATGAGATGAATGAGATGAATCATGACAATTACTGCTCCAGACCCTTCCCTGCACTTGCCTCACTCCTTTCAGAAGGTGTCAGAAATTTTCAGGAATTAATGCTGGAAGTTTCTGACCCTCAAGGGATCTGAAGTGTGATCATGTACATTTAACTATTGCACGTGTTCTGGATCTTAGCAAGGTTGCTTTCCCCACCACCACCCCTGAACTTGGATTTCATTATGCAGCACTTTATATGTGTGAATTATTTTTCCGCTAATGAGAAGTGCAGGGATTTGGGGTGCTAATGAAAAGTAGTAGGAAATTAATGAAAGATGGGAAGCAGGTTAGATCTTTTTCTTTTATTTTCCAGTATGCTTGTGTATGAATGGGAGTTATTCTGTTGTGTCAAGGGGAGAATAGATTAAGCATTTTGGAATGCACAACCCAAGAGGGATGGTTAATCCTGTTTTTGACAATCACAAATGTAATACGTACAAATGAGGGGAAGCATTATGCATGATTTTCCTCATTTTACATACAGCACAATACATTATTTTCCACCTCTTAATTCATGTCTTCATTAAGTAAAACTGCTCTAAGTCTAACTGGAGCATAGTGTAGATTTGGCAAAGAACTATGATCTCAACAATGATACATTAAGTTTTCTTTTCTTTTTAAAATGTTTTAGGATATGATCTTTTCATTAGCAGATTAAAATATTAGATAAATAAATGTGTTAATCAGACTTAGTTTGCTTGGCTGCTATTGACTGTCCAGGCCAACAGCTGTAGCTGTTGATGCCATGCCCAGACAGTGTGGGCATCTGCTCTTTTTCAGGAAATTTGGGATTGAAGAAGACATTTATGCTTCTAACACATGTATCAAGGCTGAAATCCTAGTGCTGCATGGTTTATCTCCCTCATCTGTCAATCCTTCATGCCTCTGCGGGCATCCCACATAACCCAGATTTCTTTCACAAGAAGACTGGACTCGACCCATGGCTGTGGCCAGCAACTCTCCTGTATGACATCCCTCAGGAACAGCTCCAGCCCTTCTTGGAGCCTTTGATTTGCAGAGAGTCAAATGAAACACCTCCGTCTGATTTATGCTTGTTGCTCCTTCAGAGCTGCTCTAAATCTTTGTGGGAGATCAGTTTGTGTCCCAGCCAAACCCAGCGTGTTGTAACCTCACCCACGAGTGCTGACTCCTCACAGGGGAAGATGCCCTCAGGCTCCAAAGAAGGGAAAAAAATAGTGTCTTTTTTTTTTTTTTTTTCATTTAGGAGTGTAATGATTTTAACTCTTTAGCCTTTATTTAATAGGCAAATTCAAACTGTCAAAGTAAACATGTTTCTATATTAAAAGACTGCAGTTGTTTTGGGTTAATTATTGTCAAGACTGGTACAAGATAAAGCAAGGCAGTTATTAAACATAAGCTGGGGAGATGCTTAACAGTGGGGTTCTCCAATTTAAAGAAATAAATACTGTTTTCTTTTTTTAAATTACTAAATACAAAATGCATCCTTATAAGCCACTGGCTAAAAGGTAACACCATTGTATTATTGTTACTGAACACTGGAATACAATGAAGAGCAAATTGTATTTCTTTTCAGGAGTAAACACAGGACAATTTTTTTTGCTATATGTAGCTGTAATAGCCAAAAATAACCTGATTTGAATTAGATATTGCTATTGGGATTCATTATGCTTATTTTTAGTTTTCCGTTAATTAACATCTGGCCTAAGTCAGTTCTCAAAATCTCCTCTACAGAGAGTTTTGGGGATAATCTGCTCTTTAAAGATGGCAGTCTTACACTCTTTAGGAGCATGAAAGCTGAATTCCCATACTGATTTCCCATATTCCTATAATCATTGTTCTACACCAGGCAAGAGAACTGCTGAAATCAAGGAACTGCTTTCAAAGGCTACAGCAAAGCAGCATAAGAATATGTGGTCTAGATAAAACAAGAGTGAACAGAAAACTCCTTTTCCAAAGGTTGGAACCTATGGCCTGCCCTTGTGGTAAGTAAATAAGATCTTACCATATATCTTATTTATGGTAAGTAAATAAGATCTTCCCTGCACTTAAAGATCCCTTACTTGTCACCAAGGTAGAGAGCTCAGTAGCAAAGCTGATAATTCTAGGAAGAATAGGAAAAGACTTCTAGATGCTGTCAGGGAGGTGGCAATGTAAGTGAGCTATTTTATGTTCACTATTTACACTAAAATCACAGTCAGCTGTTACTTATGTGACAATTGTCTTGAACACATTATATTTGGGCTTGAGAAGAATGAGTTAAGACAAAAACCAACTTTGCAATGTTCGACATTCTCATGCAGCAGTTCCAGTAAGAGATGAGATTAATGGTTCAGACTTGCATTTATGTTATAAATACTCCATATGTTGTACTGAGATGACATTCCACTCCCAAATAAACAAGCACAGCTAAAATCAAGTGTAGATTTAGATTGGACATAAGATAGACCTTTTTTTTTTTTACAATAAGGTTGATGAGACACTCTCACTATTTGCCTAGAGAAGTTGTGGATGACATCCCTGGAAGTGATTCAAGTGTTCCAGGATAGATGAAGAGAAGCCCAGTCTAGCTGCAGATGTGTCTTGCACAGGGCTTTGCCTTTAGGATGATCTTTAAGGTCCCTTCCAACCCAAATCATTCTATGATTCAAACTGAGAAATGTCACATTTTCAGAAAAAAGCTCGAATTTTCCTAAAGTTTAAGTTATTAGCATAACTTTAGAAAGTCTTTAACCATCACACTTTCTACAACTTGGATAGAATTTCAAGATTCCATACTGTTCCATGGAATTCTTTGAATTCAGACAAAAGGAAAAGCTGATACATCACACTTTTTTGATCTCAGCTCATGCCATCAACCCTTTGAGGGAAGCAGTCAGATTTCTGTTTGATAAACAGCCTTTCTACCAAGAAGAAAAAAAAAAAGGAGGGACCAAGAGTGTATGAATGAGTGATGAATTCCTGATAGAGAGTGAAATGCCTGACTGTGCACTGTCTGCCTTTGAACAGTTGGGTTTCCTGAGTAGAAATTCACCTTTCTGGAATGTACATCAGGCCAAGCTTTCCCCCTTCTTGCTAAATAAAGTGGTTGAGCACTTGTTTAGTATTGGACCAAGCAAGTAGCTGTTGCAAGACCTAGCCTGGAGATCTGCATTCCTCCAAGAACAAACCTGAAAGTGTTGCAAAAGAGCGGTTTCACAACTCCAGTGATGGTTGAGGTAATGGGAAGATATTACATCTCTTCATTATTTCTTTTCCTGTGAAGCACAGAAGCTAAAGACCCAAATACCTTCACCATGTGATCATCAGAGCCCACCTGTAGTGAAAAAAAACCTGCTGTTTCTTGAGATTGCATAATCAGGAATGGAACACAGCTGGCTCATATTGGAACTGGCTGTTCAACCTTTCTTCATGATGAATAAGGGGAAAATTGAAATATTTAGAAAAAAAATTCATTATCAGTCCAATGAATTCTGAATTCATTCTGTCCAATGAATGCTCCCTTATCCATCTCAGCAAATTTTGCCTCCCTGCCTACCATAAAAGAAACTGAGGTCACTGTCACAGATAGAACATTTACAGTGTCAGTCTGGTTAAGCATCTGAAGTTAAATGACATTAAACCTCCCTGGAGACACTGCTGGGATTAACTCTACCCAAATTTAGTTCACTGTGGTGGCTGAAACTTTGCAGTTCACCAGGAGTGCAACAAGGTGTTCTAGTACTCTCCCTTCTTAGCAGAACAAAGAGAGAAAATGAAATGGAAAAGCTGATAGGTTAAATAAAGGGCAATCATAGCTGATGTGCAAGCCAAACTCATCCTGGAGGGAAAATTAATTTAAATTTTGGCAATTAACAACAGAGTAGGACAGTGAGAAGTAAAAGCAAAACTGAAAAAAAACCAGCTCTCTCCCACTTCCCCACATATTGCTGGGCTCTTCATTCCTGAGTCTTCTGCAGCACAGAGGGGATGGGGAATGGGGACTGTCCGTGACACTTACACCTCTGCCATGCCCTCCCTCTCAGACTGTTCCCCTGCTCCAGAGTCAGGTCCCTCCCAAGGGATGCTGCAGGCAGGATATTGCCTTTTGCAAACTTCTCCAGTGTATACCCTTCCCAAAATCTGCAGGTTTGCAGGAATTACTCCAGTGTGAGTCCTTTTCCATGCCATCCAGCCCTTCAGGATCAGACAGGCTTTCAGGATCAGACCACTCCTGTTTAGTTCCTTCACAGGTCCCAGCTCCTGACAGAAATGCTCCTGCATGGATTCCTCTCCATGAGCTGCAGCTTCCCTCAGTCTGTGTGGTTTATCTCCCTCATCTTCCTATCCTTTGTGCCTGCTGCAACTTGAGGCTTTTTTCTGACATCATGTTGACGCTGTGATGGTCAGCTTATCCTGAAAAGGAACAGTTATCAATTATTTTTGGGAATATTATTACTTTTTGTTGGAGGAACCAATGCAATAAGTTCTGTGTTATGACTAAGATTTTCATCACTGTGTAAGGAACCTTGAAACCAACCCAGTTTCAGTATTTGCATTCTTTGTGTGGCTCTGAAGAGTTTCTATTTTTAGACTGAAATTGGAACTTACTCCTATGCTGCATTAATATACTCAGTCAGATACTCTTGGTTCTCCTACTAGAAAACTTCCACCCATTCTGGTGGGTGTTCAGACTTTGGAAGGAAATAGATTTTAAATTTTCTTCAAATTAAAAAAAAAATAAAAGGAACAATTTTTATGACAGGTAAATGGACTCATATAGAGGAAAATGGGTTTTTTTTTTAGTAACCCTGAACAGCTGTAGTTAAACTTAGAACAAACTTCTATTTAACTCCAGTTTTTAAAAATAGAAAACCAAAGTCTCTCAAAAAAGCTTGAAATTGAGTATTTTGAGTTTACCAGGATGTTCCATTCTTTATTTGTGTGTTTTGGATGGACAAGAATGAATTGAAATAAGAATATTTCCGCCACACATTCTATGCTCAATTGCTCAGCATTTTCAGATGGAAAAAATATTTGCACTGGAAATTTTCCAGGCAGCTTTCCTTTGATTTTTCCAAGCTGATTCTCTCATTCCTTAGGCTTCTGGATAGAAATTCTCAGCATGGAGTCATGATCCAAACTGCTTATGAACCTCCAATTCCAAACAGTGTAATTTCAGAAAATTTCCTGATCTAGCACTAAACCTGTGCTCGTGTGGTGTGTACCTGTGGCTTTTTTCCAATGAGCTTGTTTGCTTCCACTAAGGTGGAAAAGCCCAGGAGCAGTTTGGGAAGCTGCAAGCATTGCAATGTCCCTGATTCCTCAGCCCTGTCGGCTGCCTGGAGTCCAGTGCTCAGGTGGGAGCAGGAGTCTGAGGAGTGTTACATGCCATGGGACCCCTGATGTGTTGTAATTAAACATCTGTGTTAAATAACTCTTTGCTGTGAAAATCTGTGGGGTGCTCGGCAGTCCTGAACATTTTCCATCTCTCACTTGGACAGGTGGTCTCAGGTTTGAGCTCTGCTGCTCAAATAACACCAAGGGCAGAGATGTGAAGTCAAGATCTCTTCAAGGCCTTTATTTTGGTTTTGTTTCTGGTGTTATTTTTAATGTTCTGTGGTAATCCTGAATTTCCATACACAGCAGAACAGAGATATTTGTATTCTGTGTATTTACAGTTATGTGTACAGCTGGCAAAATGTTACAGATTATTACTTGGCTTAGGAGTCTAGAACAGTTACATACCACAAAATAAGTTCATACTAGCAAAGGGAAATTACTTAAATGCATCTGTGGGGGAAAAAAAGGCTAATCATAGATTTTCTTGTAGTCTTAGACTCTGTCTCTAGAGTATTTTTGTAAACATGGAGTTCTTCAAGACCTCATAACTCTCTACTGGGAACAAAGGCTGTGTCTACAGCCACAAATAAATTAAAGCCAGAGCCTTTTCTCACCCTCCACCCCCCAGTTATCCAGAATATGAAATAATTCACATGCTTCCTGTATGGTTTTGGCTTGCACTGGCTAACATTCTCCTGGAGTTTGCCTGGGCATGGTCCAGGGGATTTGCACGTGCTATGGACTGCTCTGAGCAGGAAGTTTGGACACTGTCTGGAGGGAAGGAGAAGTCAGACATGTGTCTGTAGGTCAGGCTCCTTACCTGCCGGTTGGGACTGACCTGTAACTGAGCCATGACTTGCTTTATTTAAATACAGAATCACAGAACCACAGAATCATCAAGGTTGGAAGAGACCTTCAAGATCATCTGGTCCAACCGTCAACCCACCACCTCCTAAACCTCATCATCAAGTGCTGCATCCAGATGCCTCTTAAACCCTTTCCAGAGCTGGTGACTCCATCACCTCCCTGGGCAATTTATTCCAATGCTCAAAAGCCCAACCAGACATTTCACCTTCAGTTAAAAATTTATTTCTAACATTTAATCTGAAATTCCCCTGGTAGAACTTAAGGTCATTTCCTCTCACCTTTTTGCTTGGGAGATGCAGAAAAGGCTGACTTCTACTTCTCTACATCCTTCTTTCAGGGCGTTATAGAGAGCAGTGAGGCCCCCTAACCTGAGACTCCTGTTGTCCAGAAAATCATATACATAAATCCAAAAGTTCAAAACCAAACCTCTTGTTAAAACTGGGCTAATGGGCTTGGACCAGACTCCTTCTGCTGGGATGTTCCTCATACAACGAGATGACCCTGAACTGGTTCATGAAGGTTTAAAGCAGAAAGGCAAGCAGACCTTCTGCCTGGTCAAACTCTTCCTTCTTGCAGTCATAAGGACCATAACAAAGGACAAAATAGCTGTTAATTTTAATATCACCAACTCTTAAAATTCATTCAGCTAAGACCACACTGACCCAGGCATCCTGTGTTTAAAGAAATCACCATCCATGTTTTGTTTAATCCTAAATGTTTGTTCTGGAGAGGTCTTCAGACCTATTCTAAAAAAGACCAACCCAAGGAAATTTTTGCTTGAGAGCAGTGTGGATTCAAAGTGTATGTGAGGTATCTTATTAGCTTTGAGTTTATTCTCAATTCAGTCACAGGAAATATCCATTTTCCTGAAGAAGCAGCAGTTGTCATATTTTGCTGCTGTAGTGTGTGTAATATCAATCTCATGTTTATTTATGCATGTAAAGATTTTATTATTTACATTTAAATATTTATAACATTTCTGCATAAGTAGCCAAAAAAGTTCATCTCTGCCCTTTAGGAACTAAGCAATTTCATTTTACTAGGTAGACTTTTTTTCTATATAAATAATTGACACATTGATTTCTCCCTCTGTCTTGATGCTATTTATATTATTTCTTAAATGCAAGAGGGTTATAGAACTAACAGACTGACTGGTCTGTTTTTATTGTCTATCAAATCCAAACAGACTAATATATCACATGAAGGATCTGGAATAGGGAGTGGTGATAAACACTAAAAAATAGGAATGAATTCATTAGAATTCAGATATGGAAGCCTATGCTAATTAC
Organism: Arremon brunneinucha; assembly: GCA_035583215.1. Taxonomy (NCBI): domain Eukaryota; kingdom Metazoa; phylum Chordata; class Aves; order Passeriformes; family Passerellidae; genus Arremon; species Arremon brunneinucha. The sequence continues at coordinate 108,749,334 of JAWWEX010000182.1, read as the reverse complement.
ATTGCTACATTGAAAAAGTGTTTGTTTCTTCCTGGAAATAACTTTATGTAAATTTTTTTTTCCCTGAGATTAGCAGTACTGTCTGGCTGCATCGCAATAGATATAATTGTGGTCTTTCTTTCAGTGGTACAATCTTAATATGATTTTTGTAAAAGACAAAGTATTTTGGCAGGATCCAATGAAGTCATGATGATTAAATGGGAGCCTGCACTCAGAACAGGTTTTCCACTGTCCAGTGGACAGTCACATATTCTTGTGAGGGTGAGAAGAACATCTTTTTTATTCTCCCCTTCCTCCTTCACCGCCTACTCGGGACAAGTTAAAACTGTCTTTAAAATTTTGTCTTCATGACTTCTGCTGATAAAAAAACCTTCTCACTGCTGTCATAACAATGACAGTAACAAAATCAGTACCCAGTAAGAATTTGAAAAATAGAAGATGAAAGCACATGCACCATTTGTGGAAAAATAAAAAAGCAGGTAAAAATTCTTCCCTCATTTTATACTGTCTCAACACAATGATGCAATGACCAATGGAGTTAATTTTTTTTTCTTTTTTTAAAATTTCATTTAAGTCTGCAATTCCAGTCAAGGGGAAAGCAAATTAATTTTCAAGAGTTCAGTTCTGTCACCAAACGGAGTCAACCGAATGGAATTATAGGTATGTCAGGCATTTTCACCAGTTGTATCATTGTGCAAGGCTGTGGTCAAAGACGCAGAAAGAGAAAATCTCATCTTCATCCATTGTGTTTACAACCCAAGCAATCAACACAATGGAAAAAAAAAAATCAGGAAAACCAAGTGACTTATCCAAGGTGTCAGGTAAATTGGAAACCCAAGAGTAATGTCCAGGCTCTGTGCTCTAAATCAATTAGCTACTCTCAAGTCCGTCCTGTTTCACAAAAGGAAAACACAGTGCTATTTCTTTTAATGAGTGATCATGGTTTGTCTTCCTTTGGCTGCTCCCCATACTTTTTCAAATTGTATATTTTTCCCACAAGGCAGCAAACTGAGAGATTGTTCTTGCTTCTGAGCAGTCCTTAAAATCACACCCAACTCACCACATAATTTGCTACATAAATTTTCTTTACAGGTGTTCAGGAACCACAGCCTGGGGGTAAGTTTCCATTGTTTCTCCTGGATCTATTAAAACAATCTCATACTATTTCAGTTTGCTATTTTAATTTTTAGGGTTTCATTATGTTTCCTTTTCAGATTTAGAGATGAATGTTCTTTCTTTGCTTGATTACAAAAGCCCAAGTTTATATGGAATGTAGAAATCTGCTCCGATGTGTGTCACCATCTTTGCAACCTGCTCAAATAACTCAAGGGAAAAGAAGGAAGGGAGAGCAAGAAAAGGTAAAGGAAAAATCATAGCTGATAATTTTAACTGTACCTCAGAAAAAAGTTATACCTCAGAAAAAAATCTCATATTGGAGCAGATTTCTACGTTCCATATAAACATCTTCATTGAGATTTAAAGTCAAGAATGAAAACTAGATAATTTCTACCAAAATGTTTCTATTGTTTTTTTTCCTAGATCCTGAGTCACAAAAAGACATTGTTTTAAATTTATAACTTTAATTTTGAAATTCAGAGTCAACTCTGTCCATTATTATTGGGATTTATTTATGTAATTTTAGCAAAGTTAGACACCTTCATGCAGAGTAGTCAGACCAGGCTCCTTTTACACACAGAGGAGAGCAAGAGCTGTTTTCAGAGAACTGTTCATCTCCTCCTGGAATCTAAAAGTTAGGAAAAGAGTCTGACATGGTAGGCATGTATTTTTTTGCATCAACAATTAAAGGAAGTTACTGCACCACTCAGTTCTGGATGCAGAGCTTCCAGAGCTTAGATGGCAGGTTAGATAAATCATGTTTTCTGTGATCTGTCTGTATTACAAGTATTGCACAAAACGAGGGGATGGTTTCTCCTGAATGTGGAGAAGCCATAGTTTTACAGATTACAGATAGTTCCAGGTTTTTACATTTCTGTTTTTCAGAGTAGAAGGTTTATAAGGCTTCCGATATTGCCTTTTCAGGCTGTTTCTTTTAATTTTGGCTCTAGTATAAGGTCCAAATACATGAACTAACTAGACCATAAACTTCTACAAAAACTCTGAAAGTTCTGGATGTATGGCTATACCTAGAGAAGCTCTAGCTGCCCCATCCCTGGAAGTGTTTGGATGGCCTTGGAGCAACCTGGTCTGGTGGAAGGTGTCCCTGCCTATGCCAGAGGGTTGGAACAGGGTGATCTTTAAGGTCCCTTCAAAGCAAAAGCTTGCTCTGATTCTGATTGCCAGCATCATCACAAGATCTTTCCCCTGTAGAATAAATTTCACCTACGAAAGTACATCTTCTGGTGGAGAGTGAAGGATTGCATTGATTCAAATTTTCAAAATTAAAAAACCTACAAACAGGGAAGGTTTGGAAATACCAAGGACAGATTATTTTGGGAATTTAAGTAGCTTAAGCCCATTGAAAAAACTAAAGTTTAAGTGTTTTCCTTAAAAACAAACTGTTCTGTAGATCATGAAATCTTAGAATCATTGAGGTTGGAAAAGACCTCTAAGACCGTTGAGTCCAAGCACTCCTGCTACTGATGCCAACATCCAGAATGCTGATAACCCCAAGGAAATGTCCTCACTAAGTAGGGTCACTTGCAATAACTGAGGGACTGCTATTGTAAGTGGCTTGCATGAAAACTGTGGCTAGAACCTGCATATAAAGAGAAAAATCCTTCATAAGTTAGGAAATAGATTTGTTTCTTTTTAATCTTTTTTATCTTTTACTACTGCTCTGCTACTGCTTTTGGTCTATATAATCAGCTAATGAGATTTCCAGTTCTTCAGGCAATGAGTCAAGTTGTGCTGGAAGAAAAGTTGTGCCTGGATTCATTGCAATGCATTCATATACTATTAAGAAATATTTTACAGAGCAGCGCTTTTAAACAAATATTAAATTCACACAATTGTTAATCGGTGTGCCATCTGGAAACATTTGAAAGTTTAGACTCTTAATTGCCTGAATCTCATAAATGTTCAAAATTGTTGCATACTACAGGCTATATTGCATTTAGGACTTTTTTTATACTGTATAAATACATGTAATTAAAACGTGAGATAGGGACACTTTGCAGCAGCTGTTGTGAGAGCTGTAACCATCTTCCCTATTAATCTTCAGGGATTTGAAATATGTGTTGCTGAGCACCAGGGTCAATGACATGCTGCTACATTTGAATCCCACCATTTGACAAAGCATTGCATTCTGTTTCTAAATTCTTTCATGCGACTGACAGCTACATCCATTTCTACCCCAGGCCACTCTTTAAATTCCTTTGTACTTGTAGAAGCAAGTTTGCTGGCTCAAGAATTTTGTCTTAACTCTGCCTCTAAGACTTGTCAATGGTAAATTAGGACAAGAAATTCTAATTTATGTTTCGAAGACACCTATGGTAGTAAGAGAAACTATTTTTATTTACAATTTTTTCCCTCAAAAGTGTCAAATCAAAGACTCTATAATTACTATATATTTTCAGGAGATGTCATCTTATATTGACTTCAGGGGGCAAGTGGTGGATAGGGTTAATCTGAGAAAAGTCAGTGAAATGCACAAAGATTTCTGTTCATGGCAAATGTTACTTGGAGAATTAACTATCTCAGTAAAAAACCAGAAATATTTGGGCTTCCAAATATTGAGCTGCTCTCCTCCAAGACACTTGAGCACAGAGGCAGGAGATACTGCAGAGGGAGGGCAAATTCTTCTTGTCCGAAGTCAGTGGAAGAGTTTCTCTTGTCCTATGCCCTGAATGGTTTTGACCAAGTCAGTGAAAAGGAATTCAATGTTGGAGCATCTACTGGTTTTCAGCAGACAGTTCAACCATCTGAATGAGCTTTAACAACATTGCTGTCTTGCTTTCTCATTAAATTCTCCAAGTGTTTTTTTTTTCCTGTATTCCCTTGTTCTCCACCACAATTCATAGATGTTCTTTTGACTTTCTTTATCCTTATCAACTCTCAAGTTACGACCATCAACTACTGAGATCTTTTGCAGCCAAAAAAAACTGCTGGTGACATATGTGGTACAGACACCTTTGTCTTGTTTCCAGATACAAAAGAATATTTTATTAAAGTGGATGGGTTTTTTCTGACTTAATTTACAGATATGAAATAACTGTGATTATTACCCTAAGGAAGACGTGTAGTTAGGAAGAGAAAGTGACTCATGATGGCCCGTGTTGGTGAATTTGGAAGGAATTTTTGATCTGCTCCTGTGCAGGGCCAGGAGTTGCACTTCCATGATCTTTACAGATATTCTATAGAAATTCTCTGGATGTAACTCAGGGTATTCTATGAGTCTGTGATTCTGAGTTGGTAGCTGATGGGAAGGATTCCCTCTCCAAACATCAAGTAGAAAATTTTGGTGTGTAGAGTTGCCAGAGGATACAAGAAATAATGACTGGATTTCCTTGCTCTTAATCCCATTTCTAAGAGGATATCCATTAGAGGAAAGGAAAAACATGTTTGGACACAAGAAACCCTACATGTTGGGGAGGCACAGAACTAGCAAAGCATTACTATGCTATGAGAAAGGTATAATTTTATTTCTTTCTTTTAGATAAGAATAAGTATGAAATGAAATAATTCTTCCTTTTTTTTTTTTTTTGTTTTCCTTTATATCCCTGGTACAAGAAATTAAGCATAAACTGGACCAAATAAGATTTCTCTTGCTGTCTGCATTTTATTTCCAAAATGTCCTTTCCTTTTATTTTTCAGTGGTAGACCTGTGTGGGATCAGACACCTCCAGGAAAAACCCTTTGTCCAATGAGCACATGGAGAACTCAGTCAGACGGGGCAATAGTGGACTTGCAAAATCAGCTGCTTGTCCTGCCCTTTCATCCTGACAACTCTGATAAGACAACTCCTCTTAATCCCTTTTCTGCCCTCCTGCAGGTGTGAGGGATGGAGCAATGACCTCTGTTTCAAGAAAAGAGAAAGCAAATACTGCTTTTTCAGATTGTGACCCCACAGAACCACTGAAAACTGAGAGCTGCAGCATTTCTTCTTTATTATCACAATCTTTTTTTTTTCCTTGAGCTTATCTGCTCTTGAAGGAACACATAATATCTTGAGGAGAGATTTTTAGACATAGAAGGGCACCTGTAGCAGTTCTTATACAGACATTATTGAAAACATGCAGAAGAGGAAAAAACTAGAGCTTTAAATCTGTATTTTTGTAACACAGCTGACAGAGCATAATGCAAGTAGGGCTTCCATACCTTTGGGTTATGAAATGAGAGATACAGGACCTGAGTTATTAGTGTTAAAGAAAAAGAAAATGCTGGTTTAGCAGAAATGAAAAATCCCCACCAATTGACTCATGCAGTATTTCTATGAGTACAAAACCAGATCCACAAATACAGGATAAAGAAGCAGATAATTTTAAATAGATGGTGAGGGGGGAACTGTTCTTTAGACACAGTTATATCACAGTTATAATTCTGTAGGGCACTGACATTCAGAATTCCCAAGTCTTCTATTTCAAGTCATCAGCCTAAAATCAGATTTCTTTGTACTTAATATTAGGGACCTGGTTTTGTCCTTTTGTTTGGAGAGATTCCTCTGTCCCAAATTCAAGGTCTGACTTATAGTCCAATGTAATTTCTTTCTGCTGCTCTAGCATTTGATGGAAAGGGTGATTTCAACTCTCTTATCTTGGGTTAGAGAGAAAAAATATTTCTTTTTACCAATCCCTACTGCTGCTTTCCTATGTGACACTGGGCAAATCATTCCACCTTTTTTTTAGTATTCCTCTCTTTCAATCTGACAATTCTAATCTAAAAGTATTAATTCCTTTGGTGTATTTCAACTCTTATCATTTCAGTTCTTTTATTTGTCTATAAGACAAATGAACACAAATAATTCTACTGAAATCAAAGAATCATACAATATCCTGAGATGAAAGGGGCTAACTAGGAAGTCCAACTCCTGTTCTGACAAAGGAAGACATAGAATAAATCAATGGGGCATGAGAAAAATTCCTCAAGACATGCCTCAAAAAATGCAACAAAATCAGTTCTTTTTAATCAATGGGACAAGTGAAGCCATGCTAGAAATGGGTTTGTGTTTTCTACTGGTTCCTCTCATGTCCAAGAAGGTGCAAGCTCCAATTCAGGCTTGTGAATGGTTGTAAAATTCAGAGATTCTCTTTATTTCAGTGATTATCTGGTATCAATAGTGACTCAGATTACATTGAGTCTACTCTGCAGACAGGTCACACAATTTTACAAAACTCCAAGTCTGTAACATCCTTGCAATCTGTACCCATCTGTCAGATTTTGGCTGAAATGGGCTGACAGATGTTTTGCAATGCTGCTGCTTCTCTCCAGTTCCACCACATTCCTGCCCCAGCATACCTTTGACACACACTATGACATGCAGAAAAGATTGCAAAGCAAGGCGGTTAAATTCCCCTTCATGCCTTATAATAAATCCAAATCAACCTCTGGAGCAACCTGGTCTAGTGGAAGGTGTCCCTGCTCATGGCAGTGTAGCTGGGAGATGATCCTTAAAGGCCCAAATCATGCTGTGATCTGTGATTGTCTGATTGGACAAGCTTGATGTTGATTGGCCTGATATTCACTATTTATCCTATTGTTTCTTACTGCTTCCCTTAGCATTTTTTTAAAATAAATGAAATATATGGACTACCAATCCACTTCTCCTAAAACTTTCTCACATACAACCCACAGAATTTCTGGGTTTAGGCAATGCAAGAACAAGTTAAATCTTTCTTCTTTACCAACCAGGCTGAAGAAAGGGTTAAGGATATTTTCTGCACCTGGAAATTTTTTCAGCAGTAGCAGAGATGAGCAGTCAGACAGCAGCCTTTGATCTTTCCATGCTGTGTCACAGCTTGTGCACAAAGGTATTTCATGTGTGGTTTGGGAGCATTTGCCATCGGACTGGGAAGGATGGGGAGTGCCTTGATAAAGAGCACTAAGGAGAGACACTGAGGCCATGTTCTGAGGCCATGTTTCCTCACACAAAGCTGTCAATATCCCTTTCCTTCTATAGCACCATCACAGCTGGATGGTGACACAGCTGAAGGCAATCCTTGAAAAGTCCATCCTGCAAAGTCTTCCCTGCCTCAAGTGTAGCTGGACATAGAGGTGGAATTATGTTTCACAGTGTCATCAAGACAGTGCCCTGTGGATCTGAATCTCATTCCTTCCACAGGAATCAAGGCCCAGATTTTTCCTGTATGACCTAAGGTGCCTGAGCTGGTGTAGAATTGCTATCCAGCAGGGGAAGAAAGAGAGAGAGAGGCATCTCAGGAGACTCAGTCATCCTACCTGACATCTAAGCCATGCCATGAGTACACTTATCCCTTTCTTTGTATTGACTCCAGAAGCAGTCCCTGTGGCCACAGAGATCTTGAATGAGTGCTTCAAGCTGAGTGAGGTGAATCTGTGGACTGTGTAAACCATGATGGGAAAACAACCAGCTCAATGACATCTTGCAAAGGAAGGTGCCACTTCAGAGTTCATCAGGCTGAATCTGAATGACTTCTGATCTTAGTATTCTTTCCATAAAATTATATTATTTGACTGGAATCATAGTTTCAGACTGTTTTCCCTTGCATGTAATGCCAGTGATTTGGTTTTCTTTTATGACAGATATGAGGTATAAATTATGGTGGTTGAACACAGTTTATTAAGACACAATTTTTACAAGGCCTATTTTTACTACATATGGTGAGAGACCACATTGTCACAACATTTTTCTTCAAGGTGTTTTTCAGACTGTATTAGACAAACCAGGAGAGGCAAATCCTTGATAAAGTACGAAATTACAGTGAAAATCAAATTCAATATTCTATCTCCCCCACCATTTTATCTGTAGGAGTGGAATCATTAAGAAGTTAAGCTGAACAGGACTGCATGAAATCCTCTACTTTGCTCCTTAACAGGGGACTAAGATGCAAGATTAGCTAAATCCAAACCCTTTTGAAAGCTACTTATCTAATCTGAATTCAAAAATCACCAATGATGGATATTCTACCCATTCTCCCAGTTCTCAGAAAATATAATCCAGTACTTCACCTCCTATCGCATTCCTTCTAGATGTTAGAAATATGCCATGTGAATAGCTAAGGAAAAGTAAACAAAGAAATAGAAAACCAAAAGTTAATCAGGATTAATTTTTGTAATGCATTTCCTCCAATGTCCTTGCACTGGAAACACACGGCATGATTGCTTCTTTGTACTGGGTAGCGAGGACAGAAGAAGAAAAACTGGGCCAAGGACAGATTTTTGCAGCATAAAAATAGCCCAACTTTTAAATTTAATAGACTGGATTCTTCATAGATTAGAAGCAAGTGCAAAGGATCTCTGAAAAAAAGAAAAAAACCAACCCTGTGACTCTCCCCTTTCTTCCCCTGCAGGGCTGAGGGATAATTGATTGTAAAGATTTTGGCATGTTTAGGACTGTTTCAGGACTCAATTTTGCTTTCCAAGGGCTTGCACAGAGGAGGAAATCCACATAGAAAAGGGAGAAGAGATTTTTATATGGGTAGAATATTTCTTAATAAGTAATAAATAGTAAGAAGTAGTACAGGAATTTGGTGACCTGGAGTAAATCCATGAAGGCCGAGAAGAGGAAAGCTTTATAGGGCTGGTTAGAAAGAAGTGGTGAGAGGTACAGGAATGATGATAATAACTTCTTATTTATAATGTTTTGTCACCATCTAAACACCCCCCATATTTATACCCATAGTATATGTAACCTGACATTTAATTATGCAGATTCACAGGAAATGAAGGGTGGGCACAGATATCAGCATGTGTGTATGTGTATAAACACATGAGTTTATATTTTAATATGTTTTCTGTACATATTAATATGTTATATTAATATGTACAGAAAACATATACTAACATATGTTATTATATTATTATAATGTAATGTCCTCCCCAGCACAGGAAGGACATGGACCTATTGGAGAGAGTCCAGAGGAAGCCACAAAGCTGGTTTAGAGGGATAGAAAATCTCTGTCCTGAGGAAAGGCAGAAAGAATTGGGATTGCTCAGCCTGGAGAAGAGAAGGCTTTGGTGTGACACAATTGTGGCCTTCCTGTACCTGAAGGGAGCCTACAGAAAAAGTGGAAAGAGATTCTTCACAAGGGCCTGGAGTGCCAGGACAAGGGGCTATGGCTCACACTGAAAGAAAGTAGGTTTAGATTGATTATTAGGAAAAAATTCTTGGCTGTGAGTGTGGGAAGCCTTGGCACAGGTTGCCCAGAGAAGCTGTGGCTGCCCCATCCCTGGATGAAGGAATGGTTCAAGGCCAGAGTGGATGGGGCTCTGTGACAATGGAAAGTGTCCCTGCCCATGGAGGGGGATGGAATATGATCTTTCAGGTCCCTTCCAACCTAAACCATTTTATGATTCTAATATTATGTTGTGGTTTTATTTCTTCCCTTTCGGGCTTCACATAATTAATAAGCACTGAAATAATCAACATTTATATTTGTAGGGCAGGATCTCAATGGAACACAGATATAGAGTGTGGTTTAAGCAGCTCTCTGGTTGTTCCTGTGCCACAGGGTTAGAGGTTTTTGCAGCGTTAATGAACTCAGTTTCCTTCATCTTATCTCTTGGCCTTGGTCTGATTGAAATCCATGAATAATTATTGCTCTCTCTAGATCTGGGTGGTTTGAGTCTTGTCAAAGAAGTAGGAGCAATTTCAACATCAATAATTCTTGCCATCAAGACCTTTTGCCAAAGAATAATGGATATAAACTGGTCAATATATCCAAATTCTTATAATACAAATCTGATACAATCAAAGGTGAAACAAGAGGTTCTCCTAGATTTTTTACAGCCACTCTTGTTTCCATTTTTGAGGAAATTAGAGCAGGAATCCTGACAACCATTAATTTTTGCTTTCCCTTCAGACCCTTCATAGTTAATAAACACTTAGCATTTTCAAAATTAATTGCAGCACAATTTTCTGCACTATTTAGAGAGCCTTGAAAAAAGGAGTTGTCAAACAGACCCAATATGTCTCCAGCTCGACAACCATATGACTTAGCCTTGTGTTTTAGCCATACGGATGAGGAAGGCAACTGTGATTACTCCTCGTGGAAAGGGGGGGGAGTGAGACAAGATTGCTAATGTCAGCCTGGCTTGTCAAGTGTAACCAAGACTGTGGAATTGCTGAGCTGTGTACCCAAGAGTGTGTCAAGGCTGGATAACTTCCATGGAATAGGACAGGCCGTCACGAGGCGCTTTGAGCCAGCTGAAGAGTTTGTGTGCCTACAACAGATGTGCCGCGTTAAAGATAGTACCCAAAAATGGTCAGGTGCCAGCAGGACGAGTTTGTGAGCAGATCCTCCCAGCAGGAGCCAATTTCAGTGAAACAAGCTGGCAAGGCAGCACGCTTGTCGTGGATGCAAATGCCAGGTTTGGCATCTGCAGGTTTGTGGCACGGGGGAGAGGGGGGTAAGGTCCCAGTTTCCACCACCAACTGGTGCCAGGACGTCAAAGGAGAAATCTCTCAGATGTTTGGTCTGTGAAAAACATTGACTTGATTGCCTAAATCTCATTTAAATAAAAGCAAGAAGGAAAAACAACAACGCCAAGCAGAATCCCATGCAGTAGCTAGTTTACAACCAGGTGATCTCCTTTACACAGTTGTTAAAAAATTAACTTAGTGTCCTGGTTTCTCTAAAGTCAAATTCTCATCATGGCATCTGTTCATACTTGTGCAAAACTATTCACAGCCCAGACAGAATTTGTTGCATTAGAATTGTTATAATATGAGGGCCCATAAGGGGCAGTTTGTAGCCTTTTCACTCTATCAAAGATAACTGAAATTTGTTCCAATAAACACAGAAACCCACGGCTACCAAGCTTTTTTCTCACTAAGACTCTTCCATGGGAGTTTAAACAATGAAGTCTGACAATTGTGACAGGGAATGATGGACAAATTTGTGTTGAGAATTTTCTGATTTGCCAAATGCAGGTGTCATGTGGGAACAGAAAGCAGAGTGACACGTGCTTCAGGACACAAGGTAACTGCTTAAGGAGGAATTTTCAGGATTGTCTCCTCCCTTAAAATTTAAAATATCTGTGACAGTAAAATATACAATTTCTATTCTGTACATTCTACAACTATGGTTGTCCCATCTCTAGAAGTTCTCAAGGCCAGGTTGGACTGGGCTTGGAGCAGCCTGGACTGGTGAAAGGTGTCCCTGACCTCGGCAGGGGGATGAAATTAAATGAGCTTTAAGGTCCTTTCAAATCCAAACCATTCTGGAATTCTGTGATTCTATGACTGAAGAAAACTTGCACCCAGATAGAACACGTATCTCAATGACTGATGAAATGACTAATGGCTCCTATCACTAAAGAGATGTTTTCAGAGTCACCCCAGACACAGATGGTTTGCAGTTTCGCTTAGACGTTCATGGATGGTGAGTGCAAACAACTTGCAGAACAGGCTTGCCAATATTACAAAAGCAATGCCAAACCAGCTGAGTTTTTTTCCATTTGCTGGAACCAGAAAATTCTGGTTTTCCTAATTTCAGGACTGTGAATGGTGCCTTCATTTCCAGGACAATATATCCATTTATTACAGTCAGTTTGTTTTCAAGGCAGCAGACAGTGATAGCTTTTTCTAATACTTCAAATGGTAAAAAAATGTTCATTGAAGACTTTCTCTTCTCTTCTCTTCAGCTGAAAGACTTCTTTTCTCAGGAAACAAATTGCCCAGGATTGGGTTGGTAAGGAGTTGGGTCTTCTACACAGGGTATTCCAGATCTGGTTTTATATTTATCCTATAGTTTGAATCTATGTTGAAGAACAAGAATCACTTTTATGAAAGTGGTATAAAAACAGGTCATACGTGAATTTGAAACTCAGATGAGAAAAAAAGAGGGAAGGAGATTATATGGAGTTATACTGACTGACTTTAACCACACAATTTTAAGTATTGGACAATATGCTGGCAGACATGGCACAGGAATTACAGCTGGTTTAGAAGAATTTTTGCCTGCAAGGGTGGTGAGGCCCTGGCAGAGGTTTCCCAGAGAAGCTGTGGCTCCCCCATCTCTGGAAGGGTCCAAGACCTTGGTTGGATGGGGCTTGGAGCAGCCTGGGATAGTGGAAGGTGTCCCTGCCCATGGCAGGGGGTGGATTGAGATGAGCTTTAAGGTCTCTTCCAACCCAAACCATTCTATAATTCTTTGATTGATTCAATGATTCTCTTATTGCTTCATATTCACAAGGGGGAAAATAATGAGATGTCTTGTGAAATAGCCAAAACCCCAGGAAGTTGGAGGCCAATCCCCAGGAGGAGGGAGGTTCCCTTTCCACCTGCCTTGCCAGACAAGCTCCAACTCCACACTGCCCAGGTTCTCTTGCACACACAGTGTGAGTTTGGCTCCACACAGACAAACCCATGGGGCAGGGGACAACACTTCACAGCCTGTTCTCAGCCTTGGCTGGGGCAGGAGAGGGCTCCAGGGCTCTTGCACAAAGGAATATCCCTTTTCCTGCCTTTTAATTCCTTGCCTCTTCTCTGTGCCTGGGAGCTGGCTGATGACAGAAATGACAGCATTTCAGGGGTTGTGTCACCTGTCCTGGCAGCACTGAGAATAGAGCAGCTCTGTTTCTCTGCTGCTGCTGAATCCCCCTGAGTGTGTGACATAACCAGAGGAACTCCATCTTCTGCCTTGCCTTGATGCTGTGAGCTTTTGTGCCACCAAAGAGGTTCTGTATCCCCTCCTGGGATAGTGGAAGGTGTCCCTGCCCATGGCAGGGGGTGGAATGAGATAAATTTTAAGGTCCCTTCCAACTCAAACCATTCTGTGATTTTATGATTTGAATTGTGGCAGCACCTGCCTTTAGCATAATTAAAATGGCATGACTGTATTGGCAAACTTTTTTAAAAGAGACATATCCTATATTAATGAAAAAATTCTTTATCTAATATAAATTGAACCATCCCATCTCCACAAGGAGTAGCTGTGTTAGGTAAATGATTTTTTATTCTATTTTATTTTGACACTTTATGCACAAGTTTTTCTGCTACAGCTGTTTCAGTTACTTTTTAGCTTGTCATGGTAAACAGCATGGTAACAGTGGAAAAATTTCTTAAAGCAAAGCCAAGTTGCCCAGAATTGGAACTTGTGGAATATCTCTCCTTAGAGATATTACAAAGCTATCTGCACATAGTCTATGGTAACTTGCTCTGAGTGGCTCTGAGCATGAGGCTTAGACCAGATGATCTTCAAAAAGGACTTCCAATCTGTGAGTCTGTGAAATTTCCATTGATTTAAGCATTTTTTTCATAAGAATATTTCATGACATCATTGATACCATTTAAAAAACAAAGGTATTTAAAAACATATGTAATAATAATAATAATAATAGTAATAATAATAATGTATCCATTTAAAATTATCTAGTTGCAGCTTAAACAAAATAAATGTCAGGAGGTTTTTTCCCACTAGATTTCAATCAAATTTCCCTTAAAATTTCACAACTATACGTAAAATATCACACAGAAAAAAGCAGTAGATGATTTTGTAAATGTGATCTACTGCACTTTGAAATCTATTTTCTATTCAATTTCCTTCCTGCACTTATTGCGCTCAATTATGGCAGACCTTGGAGACACACAGTTGTGTCATGGTGCCAGGTGATATAAAAGAATAAGTTAGTTTCATGTGTTACTGAATTGCTGTTAATTTTATAGGCATTCATTGACATTGGGTCAAAGTGTTGATTAAAAAGCTTATCCTTAATTTTAATAAAACTCTTCTAATAACCACAGGATTCCTTTGTAATGAAAAAAATTGTTTTCATGTTCAGACTTTTAAGGCTTCTGATTTTGTGCAATATCTGCCAAAATTTTCCAATTTCTTCTACTTTTTATATTTCTATTCAATATAGATTATTTACCAAATGAAAAGCAGAAACTCACAGTAAGCTATTCTTTTTGGTTGAACTTCAAGGGGAACTCTGCTGGAAAAGAAAAAATATGTGGTTTTATCACCCTGTGTGCTTCAAGAAATGGAGGTCTGGGAAAGGCAGACCTTTCCACATACAACAAAACTTTTCTGATATAAAAGCTACAAAAAATTATTTATACCTGTCATGAGCGTATGACATTTCCCACATATGCACTTTAGAGCAATCCCTCTGAATACCTGTAGAAAATTATTGTTGGGAATATGTCCCACGATATTTCTGGAACACAAATTCTGAGGCTTTGCAAGAGTCTTGTGTGTTTACAGAGTTTTTTTATGGTCTGCAAGGAAAAGAAACTGATTTATGCCTACTCTGTTCTATCCCACATGCACATGCATAAGTGCCCATCCAGGCTTGAACACAAACATTAAATGAGCATTAGAAAAGCCACTGGAGTGAAGCATTGCAAAGCTAAGACATGCAGGACTTTGCCACCTGTGCAGATACACCTTCTTCCCTTGTCATGCACGTTGCCTCCTGGAAGTTTTAATTCCCTGACTGCCCATTCTTCTTCCAAAGATTCCATGCTTTAAGGACAGATGCTGCTCACTAAGCTAAACATTAATCAATATTTTATTTTACCTCAATTATTCAAAATGGAGTGCAAAGTCTGTTCTGCATTGAAAAATTGCATATAGGCAATTAATATCTAATATTTGTGTGTGTGCTGAGTGGATACAGATATTGAATTTTTGCTGTTCATCTTTAGCTTCCCTGCAAAGAGAGAGATTTACACCTGAATGAAAGTTTGACAGAACACATCTTTGTGCCATTTCAGGCTCCTTTTGGTGCTCTAAGGAGTGCACAAGACTTTCTCATCCTGCCAGAGAAATACCAGCAATCCTGAAGGTAGATTTACTGTACATTTCAACCATTTTTGAACCACTTTGCTGCATGCTATGAATAGGTGGCTAAATATCAACTCCCAGATTATCTCCTTGCTCTGAACAGCCAGAACACCTTTTTCCAGGTACACCTATTCCTTAAGGAAAGTTCCAGCACTAAAGAACATCTTGGATTATCTCAGCCATTCAGCAAAATTTTGCTGAATACTAACTACATGAAGAGAGAAAGTGAGGAAAAGCAGAGCCCAGAATCCATCATTGCCCCTTCCTGGCACAGGCTCCCACCCAATAAACCACGATATGTGTCTCTTCAGGTCTGCCTTACTTGTGGCTCTGCATGTGATTACCCACGGCCTGTGTTGCACAGAAAAGGGAGAGATTCCCTCTCTCCACCCTGTATGGTTTAGATATATCTGGTCAAAGCCTGCTGCAGGGCTATGGGAAGAGCAGATTTAAACTTTTCTCAGGCTGGAACTGCCCTGCTACTCCAATTCTGAGATTCCCAGGACAATGTTTTAACCACGGGACCATTATGTAAAAGATGAGTGTTGGCAGCACAAACCCAAAAGTTTGACTGAGAGACCTATGCCCAAAAGAAAGCTTCTTGCCTTGGATGCACCTTTCTCTGAATTCCCTAAAACCAAGGCACAGAGAGTTTTTCATGCCAGCCACTTCCCTCAGCTGGTTCAGATCTTTTACCACTAAGTGGGTACCTGCCCACTGTTTGCTGGTTTTTTTGTTGGTTTGCTGTTCCAAACTTTTCCCAGGTTTTCTGAAGTCAAGCAGAATTAACTGTTGCTGCACAGGAAATGTAGGCACCTCAATCTGCAAGATGACTTCTGGAGAAACTGATTTAAAGATGCATGGATGATAAGAATGTCAGCTCCAAATCCATTTTAGGATCTGGGGAATGCAGCCCATTCAAAGCTGCTTATAGTCAAAAGAAAGATAAAGGTCTTCCTTGCATGAAACAAGTTTGGCCACAGACACCCGACAAGTATCTTTCTCTTTTTTATGAAGGAGGAGACCTAAATGTGAACTCATGTTTCCTGAGAGCAACACAGATAAATTAAAAATTCAAGCAAGATTATCCAGGTAGACATCCAGAGCGTGAATCAATCTACCCACCACATTTCACCTCATTTTTTCTGTGCATTGAAACTGGGAGGGACAGAGGAAGGGACATGGCTGTCATTGATCCATCCATGGAGAGGAAGTGATGGTCCTCTAAAAATCAAGAGAGAGTCAGTGGAGAATTTAATTTCTCTGTGTCTCTGTGTATACAAAGAAGCACTCCCAACCACTCACCACATAATTTACCAGCACAGCTTTTCTACCAGAGGTGATTCTTCACACAAAATATAATTAAGTAGTGAATACTTTAGTTTTGCTGCGGAGAGCTTTGGGTCCTAAAAGCCTACAGGCATTGACTGAAGAAGTTCCTGGAAGAGAAATTCATGGATAGCTATTAAAAATAAAGTTACAAACCTGGTTCAGCCCAAATCCAGAACTCACTGGAGGCTGGAGGGGCATTTTGTGCTCTCTGTATGCACCCAATTGCTGTGTTTTCCTAGAGATATTTACCCCCAATTGTGGTCAGAGGTGACCAGCTGGGGCTCAGTAAATGAACCTGCATTTCCAACTAGCAAATATATATGAATTTGATGATCTTTAAGAAACTAAAATGCATTAAAATAGTGTCATCCTTGCCTTCAATCATGCTGTCATACCAAAAAATACAGCAAAGAGGATCTGGAGATTCTACCAGTGACTGAAACTTATCCATTGCTCAGACAAAGGTTTCACAAAGGTAGAATAATTCTTTTGAATTCCTTAAATTCAACTCCAGAAGGAGGAAATTAGCAGAAGTTTTTGTAAAGTCTTTCCTTGGTTTGCTGTTCCAAAATGCAGAAATGCACCTCATCTGCTGTCAAGGCAAGAGTATCTTTCACAGCCATGTGTTTTAAATAGTTTAGTTTATAGTTTCAGTGTCCATGAAATGTTTTGAAAACAAAACAATCAAAACTGCTGTAAATTATCTTAGAACCACAGAATGGTTTGGATTGCAAGGGACCTAAAAGTTCTTCATTCCAACACCCCTCTGCCATGGGCTGGGACACCTTCCTCTATCCCAGGTTGCTTCAAGCCCTTTTGAATCTGGCCTTGGACACTTCAAGAGATGAGGAAGCAACCTCTGCTAGGGTTTCACCACCATTTTCTCCTTCATTATTTTGATGTTTTGAGGAACAGATATATTAAAAAAAATCACTATTTGCTTTATTATGATGACATTATTTTTTCCTACCAGTTATCCCACTTAACAGCAGCTACCTAAAGACTGGGCTATCTCTGATGCGCAGCAGTGTTGTTAGGTGGTGAAGAAATGTTATAAAGATACTTGTGCACAAAGAAACCTGTTCTCATTCACTTTTAAGAAAAAGGAAAAGCAAAAGAGAATAGTCAGACTGAGTTCAAAGACTTCAATTTTATACTCTGAGCCTTCATTGCCAGAGAAGAAGCAGCCAGGGCTTCATCTGAAATGGCTGATGCTGCCAGCCACTACAGCCAGTCAAAGAAGCAACCTCATTCAAAGACAGGGCTAAGCAAGAGATATCACTCACAAAGGGCTTTTTCCTGTCAAAAAAGTAAAGAAAGAAGAAGAAAGGATTGTGTCATAAAGAGGTTCAACACTTCCTTTTGTGCAGTCAATGGAAAAGCTCTCACTTGTAGCCTTGATCTGAAAAACAACACAGTATGACAAGTCTGATTGATAGATTAGTATCAGAGATCCTGAATACACCTAAATTTATACAGAATAACAATAGTACATAATTCTAAAAGAAGGGAAAGTACCAAAGAGTTTTAAGGATCTTGTTTGACTTCAAGGGAATTTATCATGAAGTAGAAAGTGCTTTACTTTAGGTTTCTGGCTTAAATCTGTCCCAGAATATAGAATCATAGAATGATTGGGGGTGGAAGGGACCTTAAAGCTCATCTCATTCCAGCCCCCTGCCATGGCCACTTTCCAGATACCAGGTTGTTCCAAGTCCTGTCCAGCCTGGCCTTGAAGATACTTCCAGGGATGGGTAAGAAGCTGAACAGTTTTCACCGTAGCACTGTTATATTTGCTGTCCTAAGCTACACAAAATGACATGCTAGCCTCAAATCCAAGCAGATAAAAGGCACATCACTCAGCTGGTGCAGACTGGCACTCCTGGTGACAGTGCTCATAGAGTGCACAGGAAAGATGGATGAATATTTTGTGTGTGGACTTTTCCAGTCTATGGACAGTTCCTCCAGGTCAGGACTGGGAGGCAATTTCACACATTTCATTTTTTTTCTGCCCTCTTCTGCTCATGTGTCACACACAATCCCAACTCTGCCTACCAAGAAAACAGAGGACTCTTCCTCCCTAAACAGGCACACCAAAGCAATGGGGACGTCATTGGAAGAAATTTAAAAACAGTAAAGAATGGGATTGTGTCACAAGAAGGGTCTGTATTTTCCTTTTGTGTAGTCAGTGGAAAAGTTCCTACATCTCCAGTTAAACCAAAAGACAAAGTACTAAACTGCAGTATCTGGAATCCAACATAAGAGCCAGAGGCATCTGAAACTCAGCTATTTCCAACTGCACAAACCTGTGCAAACATAGCTTTCATTTTTCTTCCTCTTAAAATTCCCTAGTAGTTATCAGCTTCTAATTTCCTCCTAAAAATTCCCAGTAAAATTTAAAGAAAGAAAGCACCACTTGACTGTGTGCTGTAAGAAGAGCTTTTACATAGTTCTAATGTAAAATTTCACTGCTCAAGAGTCTGGAAATCTTTTCAATTACCTGTTTTGATGTCCAGTCATTTATAATGGAGCTTATTAATTTTTCTCTTTTTTTGCTATTAGAATGGCCCGTGACTTGTATTGTATTTAGCCCAAGGCATTCCTCACTGTCCCAAAGAAATCCTTGCTGTTATCCAGAAACTTCCTTATAACACTGTAAGAGGCAGTTTGGGTGCATTCTCTCCTTTTTAGACAGTTAAAAAGATTTAGTTATGAGTGGCTGGATCATGGAAAGTGGCATCAGAACCAGGGAAAACATCCTGGCCCTGTTTCACCTGCAAGCACAGGAAAACTGAGGAACAACCCCACAGTTCCTGCCTTCTCCATGTCCATAGAAGGAAGTTCAATAAATAATTTTAGAATGCATATCAAACTTGAAGATAGCCAGACCGAAATTATGTCCCTGAGATTGCAGAGGGAGTCTAGGAAGGAGCCATTGGAGTTACAATGCAATACCTCAACACAAGATAATCTCTCTTTTCAAAACTTTATTTATGTCTAAGGAGCAGTGGTCTTGAGTATTCATGTTTTTGGAAACTAAGGTTGTAGATAAGACCTCAGAGAACTCTCATGTGATCATGTCCAGTTCCAATTGCCATCAATCCTTTCCTTCAGTGAACCAAAGAGGAAAAGCTGCTGACTAAAGCTCTTCCAAATGCCAGTGACTGAGCTGACTGCACCAGCTCCACCACATGGAGTGGAATTCCACCAATGGAATTCCAGCATCATAATGAGTGTTCTCCCAATGAAGGGAACACATATGGTGATAGTTTTGTGAGGGTGGTATGGATTTGCCTGGGCTGGTTTTGTAGTATCTCAAAATAAAGTATTCAATGGCATTTGGGTACATTAAATTTTGCAATCAGATGACTCAACTCTTGTTAGTTCATCGTTAAGACTGAAGGTAAAATCTCAGTTATTCTAACCCCACTAAACTTTTTTCCCCTCCTTTTGTTTTTGGTTGGTTTGTTTGTTTGTGTGATGGGAGTTCATACATTGTCCATTATCCAATGTCATTTTCCTTTGAGTCCCATGGGGATAAATTAGCTGTACTCCTCCCACCAGATGGTTGCTCTGAAAAGTGGAATGAAAGTCTGTGCTGAGCATCCCTACACACTTGAAATTAAATATGGATTCATAGATTTCTGTTTTCTGTCCTTCCTGACCTTTTCTGTCTCCTCCCTAGAACTGTGAAACAGCTGCATGAGTCAGATCCAACATGAGGTGGAGAGAACGTGTAGGAAAAGCACATTCAGCCATTCCAGGAACAAAATCCAGGGCTTCAGGACTACCTGGGAAGCCGGTGTTTTCATAACTATCTTCCAGATCTTAAGATTGTTTTGGATTGCTTGGGATTTGTGTTGTTTGGGATAGTTTTGGGTTGCTTGGGGTGGTTGGGAGGAACCCCTCCCCATTTTCATTCCCTCTGGCCATTTTCCAGGTTTACAGTCAGGTTCCTGCTCTGTGCCAACAGGCTGGGTGTAATCCCTCAGCTGCCTTGTGCAACTGCAATTCTTCCCAAAGAACCAGGAAAACACAGCTGAGTCCTCTGGAACTGGCAGTGAATGAAAGTCAAGCTGAGCCTGCTTTGCTCAAAAGTTTTTTCAGAACATGTGATGTCCATACATGTGCTCTTGCTGTCCCACATGTCAGAGGTTCCAGAGGCTACACTGTACCTACCCTGGGCAAAATAACATGGAAATCATCATGACTTCAGCTAACCAGCCTGGATTCAGCCCAAGGTTCCTATAAAATTTGATTTTTTTCTGATGTGATGTTGTAATACGATATCAAAACCAGAATGCTCTTGGCTTTGTTGCTCTTTTAATCTCAATTCAGCCAGTCTACTGAATACACCTACCAGAACTGAAAGCATTATTTGCATAGTGGGAAAATATTTAAGGTGTTTGGATGACTAGATTTCCCTAAATTTCTAGCTCTGCTCAAAACCAAACTATGGAAAAAATTCAAATTTACTACTCTGTTTAAACATATAAGGATAATTTTTATAGAGATCTACTTATTAATAGTTAACTTCTGTTGACTTTCTATTCTATAGACAGTATATGTAATATATATTGTAAATGTAGCATTTAATGATACTGAATTCTTGTTGATTTTAAAAGATGTGGGGAGACAGCTGGACAGTACGTCAGATACATTTGTAGTCCAAATTAAAAGATGATTTTTTTTAATAGTTAGGTCATGTATTTTGATGCTAAATTAAGAGCCTTTGCAAAATAATCTTTGATCTAATGAAAACAGGAAATTTCTGCTTAACATCCTTTTTCCACTGAAGTAGGAACAGGTTGGAAAGGATCTCTACAAGCCCAGTGGGTTTAGTGGGTGAAGATCTTTTTACATGAGGTTTGTCCAGGTGTGAGCGCTGGGTTGGGGTGAGGAAACTTTGCAGGATGATTACAGTGGAAATGTCACAACTGTCAACATTTGCTTGATTAGAAACACTTATTAACATCTTACAACCTTCCAGTGCCTAAACAGGCTACAAGAGGGCTGGAGGGAAACTTTGGGTGAGGGCCTTCAGTGACAGAACAAGAGAGAATGGCTTTAAATTGGAAAAGAATGAACTTAGATATTAGAAATAACTTCTTCACTCAGAAAATGGTGAGGCACAGGTTGCCCAGTTTCACCTTCCTCATCTCTGGAAGTGTTCAAGGCTGGGCTGGACTGAGCTTGGAGCAACTTGGTCTATTGGAAGGTGTCTCTGGGGTTGGAACAAGATTTTTAAGGTCCCTTCCAATCCAAACAATTCTGTTTTTCTGTGATCCTTTGCACTAATACAGCTTTATCTACTGAAACCTGCTCTGATCTGTAATCCATCAGTCAGCAGAAAAGCCCCCAATAAAGATGAGGAACCCATCTTCAGACCCCTTTACAGACACAGTTGTACATTATTGCTCTGCTCTACAGTTGTGGAAACTGACTTGTGGCCAGAGCAAATTGAAGGTCATGGACTTGTCATCAGCAATCAGAACCAAAAAATCTTTGAGTTCTGACTCTATCTCATAATCAAAAATATCATTGCCTTTATTCACTAAATGATCCATTAATCAATTGAAATCAAGAAAATAAAGAAATTAGAAATATAAGAATATGAAGGGAAAGAGATTTTGATTCTAGAAAATGATATCTGTATATGTGGAATCAAAATATCTTCAAATAGCATAGGAAATGCACCCATGCCTGTCACCCAGCTAAGCAACCCACTAGGGACAGCAAATCCCCCTGTAGCTGAATCCCAGAGCTCGTGGGCACGATATGTCTCCTGTGGGCTGCTGCAGTCAGCTCTGTCAAATCCAAAATCTTCCCTCTCTGACTCTCTCCCAGTTGCATTTCCTTCCTCCACCAATTGCTGGACAAAAAAAAAAAAGGAAAAGAAAAAAAAGAAGAAGATAATTTCTATAGAGCTGTATCAGAGATGCCAATCTAATTATTTTTTCCTCTCTTTTTATCTTTTCTGGTTTTGGACATGCATCTCTGGAGGAGGGAGGGGGAGGACAGGGAGTTGCAGAGGCGGGGGCAGCCGAAGAGGGAGAGGAGGGGGGAAGATGAGAAAATATTTCCTTTGGCGATTCTGTTTCTCTTTTGAAAAGGGACTACTTCCCTCACTCCTTATCCCTCCTGACAAGTACAAGCACTTTGGGCCCTAACTGGATGTGAACATTGTCAGAAGAAATTTGGGCTAAAGGGAGGCATCTGCAGTTCTGTTCCGATTGCGCTCGGCGCTGGAGCCACTTTTGCGAATGTGGCAGGGTGGCTGGTGGGCAGACACCAGTACAGATGGGAACTTCACATACTGTATGCATCATGACCAACTATAAAAACAGTCACAACGCATCACTTCTTACCCGGCCGGTCTCCCTGGAACCTTCACTTCCAATTTCCATCTCACTGACATTCACAGCTTACAGTGAGCTTTTATGTTTAAGCATCAGTACAGTATTAATGCAGGAGAAAAGGGGTGGCTGGGCTGCTGCAGCAAGGAATTAAACCTCTGATCTCGGCCAGACGTTGGAAGGGAGGAGCGATTCAAGGGGAATTGTGTAACCAGACTCCATGGAAAAGGTGGGGGGAAAGCAGGGGATGAGAGTCAGGAATATTTTTTGGCTCCGTGAACACACAGCAAGTGAGGGGTGCTCTGAAAAAGAAACATAGCAAGCAGGCACTCTCCCAAATTGTAATTTAATGCTTGGAATAATCCTATTGTGTCAGCTACTCACCGCCAAAGAACTGAGGATAAATATAACTTTAAAAAAAAAAATTAAGGGGATGGCAATTTGAACAGCTTAATGTTTCTTCAAAGGCTAAGTGATGGAAAGCAGTGCTGAAGTAAATTGACAACTCGGAATTAACTGGGTGCTGGCACAGCTCAGGTAAAGGTTTGACGGTAACATGAGCTTTCCAAAGTGTTTCCAAACTGAAGTATTATGAAAAGGTAAATTATGTTTTGTATTCATGACTGAAAGCATTTTATTTTAAAGCGCTGCCGATGCTGTCAAGGTGGAGATTCGAGCTTTATGTACAGTGCCTCTAGCCCTGTGATGTGAGTGAGGCAACATGACAGCTTGTAATAAGTAATTTTTATACAGTTGCATTTATCACTCAAGTAGGCTTGGCAATATTAAACACAGACCTTAAAATGTTGCAGAAGAGGGAGGACAGGGGCTGGAGGCCATGTGTTCCCTGTGTGTGTGTGTGTGTGTGTGTGTGTGTGTGTGCTCTTGCATGTGTGTGTGTGTGTTTGCAACTTCTTTCTTTTTTTTCTTTCTCCATGCCCATTCCTGTTAATGTGGCACTTTTTAAGACATGCACCGAAATGCTTCCAAATTGTTAATACGTCACTAAAAGGTTACAAATGAAATGACCCTGTTTAGCCCAAAGGATGTTATTTTAGGCTTTAATGAATTAGACATTGCAACCATTTTCAGGCAAAAATCAATTGCCTCAATTAACAAATTTGCACGAGTCCAAATATTTACAAAATAAAGGCCCAGAAACCACATTCTTTGTTTGCCTTTCTCACTCCCTACCCTGTTTCCTCATTAACATCTTCATTTCCATGAAAGTGTGAAGTATCAGCTCTTTCTCTGGGCTTGTGAAGGCAAAAGTGTTGACAATTTTCTTGTTCTTTAGAGCCTGCTCTTTTCTGTTTTAACAGGTTTTCTTGTTTTCTTCCTTTGTCATGAATATTTCAGGACAAGCTCAAAAGAAGTGGAGGATACCCCTTCCTTCTCATGGAAATAAAAATATAGTCAAATCTATCATTTGTGGAAGAAAATTTTACAAAAAGAGGAGGCAATTTATTTTATGAGCTTGGAATGAGAAGGGAATTTTCTTCTGTTCATAGGATTTATAGGAAGTGCTGCTTGAGTCTGAACCAAGGGGAACCAAGAACCTCTGAGGCAAATGGCAGCTCTTACACCTGCTGCAGCTGAGCCCTGGGCTATGGTTTGGTTTGCAAGGAGTTACAAATTTCAGTGGATTCCAGTGAATTCAGCCATTTAATGCTGAAATAATGTCAGATTGAAAGCAACAAAAAAAAAAAAAGGAAAAAAAAAAGGAAAAAAGGACCTGTCTCTATTATTATTCATATGACCCAGATGAGAAAATTATGCATTTGCAGTGGGAGGTGTGTCTAACACGGGCACAGTGGCTGCCTCGGGACATCGGCTGGATGGGGAGAGGAGGACTTGCAGCTCAGAGGATCTGGGTGTCTTCTCTATCAGAGAGATGAAAGAAGGAGCTGATTGTTGTGTGTATCCCATGCTTATTCCAAGGTAAGAGAGAGTGACAAATACACAGAGATGGCATCTGCCCCATTCCTGGAAACATTCAAGGCCAAGTTGGACCAAGATTGGAGCAGCCTGGGGTAGTGGAAGGTGTCCCTGCCCCTGGCAGGGTGTTGAAACTGAGTGATCTTTTAGGTCCCTTCCAACCCAAACCATTCTGTGATTCCATTATTTACCTTTGCAGCAGTGTTGATTCATGGGTATCAACTGAATATAAACAGAACACAGAAACAGTAAATAAATGTCAGAAATGAATGTATGTTAGAGATTTTGAAAATGAGTTCATTAATCCACAAAAGAAACTAGATCTTCCATATGAGTCTCCACAGCCAGTTTGATTATGAGTTTGAAGGTTTATTTTGTATTTTTTGGCTATATTAATTAGAAGATTAAAATGAAGACTATTTTCCCCCAGGAAAGTATAGTTAATATAGGTCTGTTGTGGAGTTTTGCTGCTTTTTCTTTTCCTCTGACAATTGCTACCAAAAAAAGAACTGCTTTTGAGTAAAAAAATACTTTCATTTTCCGCTTTGTGTTATGAACATGAGA
This sequence comes from Arremon brunneinucha, assembly GCA_035583215.1. NCBI lineage: Eukaryota > Metazoa > Chordata > Aves > Passeriformes > Passerellidae > Arremon > Arremon brunneinucha. Next base: position 108,724,262 of record JAWWEX010000182.1, on the reverse strand, counting down.
TTAAGCACTAAAGCTCAATTGTGGCTAGATGTTAAAAAAATCTTTTAGCAAAACCTGAAAAGGATAAGTGACCTCATCCGGTAGTCCATGGTCTGAGATTGCCTTTCAGGGGAGGAGGGTTTCAAAATCTCTAGACATTTTTGGAAAATTAAGCTACTTGTGATATAATTTTGACAAAATTGAAGAGACCTTAAGGTTGAAGCTTATTTTACTAATCTTAAGATATCTGCAATACACGCAGTCACATCTAATGTAGTTATTGGGATCCCTTAATAGAAAACAGAGAAAAACACAATTTCAAAGTACAAATGTCTGACCTACTGAAATGTTTACCTTTGGCCAGGTACACCTAATCCTGGTCACGTAACAGATGTCATTAATGCAGTCATGCAGATGTTAAAATCATAGAATGACTGGGTTGGAAAGGAGCTGAAATACCATCTCATTCCAGCCCCCTGCCATGGGCAGGGACACCTTCCACTATCCCAGTTTGTTCCAAGCCCCATCCAGCCTGGCCTTGAACATTTCCAGGGATGGGGCAGCCGCAGCTTCTCTGGGCAGTCTGTGCCTGGGCCTCACCACCCTCACAGGGAAGAAGTTCTTCCTAATATCCCATCTAAAACCTACTCTCTGTCAGTTTGAAGCCATTCTCCCTCATCCCATCACTCCAGGCCCTTTGTAAAATGTCTTCCCCAAATTTCTTGTAGGCCCCCTTCAGGTACTGGAAGACAGCAATTAGGTGACCCCAAGCCTTGTCTTTTTCAGGCTGAACACTCCCAATTGTCACAGCATTTTTCCAAAACAGAGTTGCTTCACCCACTGATCATCTCAGTGGCCTCAACAGCTCCATGTCCTTCCTGTGCTGGCAATCCCAGAACTGGAGACGGGACTCCAGGCATGGTCTAGCTCAGAATAAGTTGACAAAGAGCAGGAATGGAGTTTAAAGTGGTCATAAATGTGGGGAGGTTGGATGCTAAGAACACAGGAGATGCAAGTGGAGTATGTACTTTTGTGATGAAGCTTTTATGCCTATGCCACCCTTGGACGCTTCCTGGAGAGATGCCTGGTGCTGCTGTGGCTCTGACATCTGTGTGGCATCTTCTCCTGGCTCATGTCTCTTACAGCCTGACAATTAAGACCTAAAGAGCAATAAAAGTGATAAATAGATCTTGCACATTCGAATCAAATCTGATCAAATTGTTATCTCAGACCCTCCAAGCCCCAAGTTGGGTGCCAAGGAGGGCTGTTGGGGTTTGTCTCAAGCAATGAATATCTCATGTGGGTTGTTGGATTATGTGGATTTATTGCACAACTTATGAACAAACTGTGATTGTTTTTGATCTAACCCTTTTGGTTGTACATCAGCATTTACACCACAAACACAAAATATACCCTTTTGCTTTGATTCCATGCACTGTATCCACAATTTGAGCTCCATTCCTATTGATTGTGTATAGTCATGTTGTACCTTTTTGTTCAACCAATATATCCAATGATGTAAATATTGCTTAAAGTCTATGTAGTTTGTATTCCAGGTGAATTCATGCATCTATCCTTTTAGAAAAGCTTGCACACCTGGAAGTTAACATACGTCTAACCAGAAAATTCATTTCTTTTGGTTAACAAGACCCTGTCATTGTAATAAATGAATTATGAAAAATGTGTGTTGTTAATCATGTGTAGAAAAACCTGCAAGAGATTCTCAGCCATGGAGGATGGGAGCAGTGTTCAGCTGTCCATGCCATAGATCTCTGCAGTGAAAATATCTCCAAATCAGCCAGCATGAAGAATTTTCTATTTTTAAGAAAAGATGTCACATTTAGGGCAGTTTACTTGATAAGAATTTAAGGATTATGTGTACTGAACCCAGATACCATCTCTTTTCTCCTTTAATTTCCTAGGGAACTAAAGACAGTCAGAGTGTCTGTAGCTCTGCAGTACAGACCTCTGCACCATGAATCCATCCTATTTCAGAGCTCTGTTAAATTGCACAAAGATGTGGCTTATGCAGAACTAATCAAGGTAAAAGAAATCACAGGGTTTAAAATTACTTTCCTGAAGGTAACAACAGGAGGAGGACCTGAAGATCACAAGGTTGGTTTGACCAGTAGTCCTTTTGCTGAAACCACCAGTCACATGGCAGTACATCTACTTCTAGTAGTGCCTCTGTGTAAAAGGAACTTATAACTGTTCCAGAAAGAGAAACTTGGTATATTTCACATGTGACATGGAGCAATCTATGTTTAATATAGGAAAACTTAATTGTGCTTAATTTCAAAATGGGTATAATACTCCTACCAAAAGATTCCTCATCACCTCTCCAAAAAGATTTTTTTCAGGGTATTTTCAAGAATAGAATATGAAATGTCCATGGTAGGGGGGTGGAACGAGATTTGTTTAAAGATCTTTAAGGTCTTGAAGTCCCTTTCAACTCAAACCATTCCACAATTCTATGAAATTAACTCATGGTGAAAAACTAAAAGGTATTTTGTTACTGCAGAGGTGCATGAACAATGAGCAAGAATAAAATAAAATCTTTTATACATTAAAACAAAAATTTCAGGAAATGGCCTGTGTAAGGCACGTGTGGGACTCATACATTCATGTGCAAGTAGTTTTACTGAGAGAACAAAGGATGTTCCTGGACATTCCCATTACATTACAAAGCTGGTGTTCCAAGAATAATATGCCTGAGAATAAAACAATAATTATAAAGCCACAAATGAAATCAAAGCAGTGCTGCTGAGAGCCTTAAGCACCACAGGTTTACGAGGCATGAAAATATAGCAGCTTGGATGAAGATGTAAACCTTTACACTGCACCCTTTAAAATCTCACACTTCAGAAGCCAGTGGAAATACATTGGACTGAAAGTGTGGGCAGATAATCACTGGATCTCTGCTAAGAAATGCTGTTCATTTTCTTTTAAAGCTGTGTGAATACATGCAAGCTCAAATTAAGGAGAGCAGATAACCAACTGCACGCTAGCGATGAGCAGGCTGCTTAAAGCGACCGCATAATCGGTGAAGCTTTAAAAAAGGAAGAAAACAGCTTGAGGCCTTTTCTCCTTCTTCCTCTAGAATGTGACATCATTGTATATGACACAACACCTTGGAAGGAACCATATGGGGAAATGCAGACATGTTGCTAACTAAATGTGAGCTCCTTCATGATGAAAAAATCTTGTTGCTGGCCAAAGCCTGGATGGTCGCAGAAAAAACACAGTTTATACAGCGGAACTGACAGTTCTACTTCAAGGACATTTTTCATGTCTAATGCCCTTTCTGTGCAGGATTTAGAAAGGCATACCAGGAATATAATACTGGGTTTTGTCCAGATTTGATCAAAAATAATTTATTCAACTCAGCACCTTAAAATACGTGAGATGAACTGATGTGGGGTTTTGTTTGACTGCTTACAGAACTGAATTTTAGATCTCTAAACTCACTATTTGTTGTTAGTTATTCCACTGATTTAAGGAATATATATACCCTACCTCTACCTTGTAAAGCTGATCTTTGTATGGCTTTTTTTTCATTAATTCTTAATTTCTCTAAATCATAAAATTACAGTATGGTTTGTGTTGTAAGAGACATTAAAGCTCATCTCATTCCACACCCTGCCATGGGCAGGGACACTTTGCACTATTCCAGGTTGCTCCAACTCCTCTCCAACCTGATCCTGAACAATTCCAGGGATGGGGCAGCCACAGCTTCTCTGGCCAACCTGCCAGTGCCTGTTGACCTTATGAATTAGAATTTATATCTAAAAGCTTAATTTTTTAAATTTTCCATTATAATCACTGTCTGCAGTAGCAGTAAGAGCACTAGTCACAGCAGTAGCAGCACTAGTACTAATCATAGTAACAGTGAATTTAACTGAATACAATGTAAACTGACAATAATTCTTTTTCAAAGCTGCTCAGATTGTTTAATGATTGTTTCTGAGGATATGAATAAAACCTCTCAGCTTTAACACTGAGCTTTCACCACGAATATCCACATTCACTGGCACAGTAACTGGTTCCAAAGTTGTCTTTCGTGACTTCAGCAGAACAGGTGATTCAGACAGCTTTAGATTGAGAATGTTAATAGATGAGAAAAGGATAAAATTGAAATGAGGAAGCCGCCTGAACAAGTATTTCTTTGTGTGCCTTAAAAATTACAAGTACTGCATTTTGAAGTTAAAAGAATTTCCCATGAAAGACAATATTTGCATTTCTGTGAGCCCATCCAGCTAATGGGATGGGAATAAAGAATTTCTCAGAGCTCCTCTATGAGATATCGCACCTCATCTTTAGTCCCTAAATTGAAAAATACAATGGACCCCAATTCAGAAAATTCACATTCATCTTGGCTGAAATACCACAGAAACTCATGTGTATAATTGGAACTACTTAGATAAAATTAGGCATTTTGTTTTTTCTCTTCATTAGAGACTGAAATCTATACTTGATTTTAATGATCCATCTCATGAAAATGACTCATGAAAGCACCGCTTGATTTTTATTGAAGTCTGTGATTAAATTCCATAGAAGTTAGTAAAGTTTAAGCTTGCCTTTAGGATTTACAATGAGCTTAGTTGCATTCTTGGTCAGCTACCTTCTCCTGAATGATTTTTGGTAGGTTTTAATGTTTTGGGATTGAGACAGAAGACATTATTCTTTCATTTCATAATTTGATCCTGAGCCAGAACACTCAAAAAAGAAAAAAAAATAAAGGAAAAAAAAAAAAAAGAAATCAACCAGAATATTTTTTTCTTTTATTTAGGCTTTTATATGCATAACTACTTGTATTTTCACTCTCCCGTGTAAGCCTGATGTATTCAGACTAACACAGCTTCAGCAACTGCAGGCCAACTCCATCTCTGGGGTAGATGCATGGCCTGGAGGGTTATAATTGATTCATAATGGCTACACTGAATTATAGTGAGTGCTGGAGTGTTATTTATGTTATATCTGAAAGTTCATTGAAATTATTTAGATCCAGATCCCTCAAAGGATAGAAGTACAACACAGGTTAGATTTATGTGGCCAAGTCCAGGTGAGTGATCCGCAAGCTCTGCCTCAAAGCAAAGGTCCCTCCCCTTGCACCAGCAATTTTCTGAGAGTGTTCAAAGGCCTTGTCTGGAGCCAGAACGGGGAATTTACTCTAAAAAACCATTTCCCATTGACTGGAATTAACTGGGATTTCCCATTAACTTGGATTAACATCTAAACTTAGTTGAGATTTACAAACTGGGTAATAGCAGATCTAGATCCCAGATTTTTTGTACAAGATATTTGCTAACCACTTAGAACCCTTCACCTGGGAATGGAGAACCTGGCCTGATCAAAACTAATTCCTTATATTTCCTAATTCCATTTCCTAGAAGTGTGGCTTCATCCGTGAGCACTCCCAGTCTCTCATTCTGTGAGCTAAGGGCACAGGAAGGACCTGGAAGTTGAGAAGAAAGGAGGAGAAAGAATTTTAAGAAATCAGGGGCTTTCCATTCTTTTTTTATCTCGAGCTATTCTGCAGAAGGAGGTGCAAAATCTCTGGGGCCAGGGAAAAAAAGAAACATTATATGTATCATGATTCAGGAGTTAACCCACACGGAAAAATCTCATCTTCCATTGAGGTACATACAATATAATCTAGGAGAAAACAGTGACTAAATGAAATAAAAATCATTGTGAAATACAGTGAATAACAGATTTTAGAGTTAGAAAACTCTCTTTCAGTTAAAGGTGTTACTAAAGAAAATTATCTTGGAAATCGTAATGTTTTTCTTCATAAAATTCAGAAGCAGAATTTTAAAATTTTTACTTATATTGTATTTCATTTTATGCTTCTTTCATTTCCTTATGTATTGTCTTCCTAATTTGCATTTATATCTTTTATATTATATGTTTTCCTTCTAAATTTATATCACAATTAAAAGCTTTTAACTTGAAATTGGAAATGAAGTTTTAGAAGCAATTGACTCTCATTCTTCCTTCCCTGTCGTGTCTCCTATGGACAAGTGGGATGATCCACTGTGATATCTTTCAACCTAATGCATTCTCTGAAAAACTCCTAAAAGTATTATTTTATCATCTTAATGTGAAGACTTTCTGAATTGTTAAAATATTAAATTTTCCACTGGAATGTCCCCATGCAAGATAATTTCTGAAATATTAATTTATCCACCATTAGGGCCATCATTGCCATTAGAAGGTAAAGTTATATGTGCAATCAGAAACTGGGATTGCACTGGGCTTAATGTTTGCCAGTCATTATCTGGGAGAGTTCAGAAATGAAAAGAGAAAAGTGTTAGAATGAAAATTAGGGTACAGAGCAGGTGAATCACTCACAGCCTGATATTGCTTCATTCTGAATGTGCCAGGCACAGTACATTTGCAAATAATACAGCAGCAAATATTCACCCTGTATCTTCAGATAAGGGGTCTGTGAAGAGGGAGATTCTCCAAAATGAAAGCTGAAACTGGGATTCCTGCATCTGAGCTGTGGCATTTTTTTAAAATAGTCTGAATTTCATAGGAGCAAAATCTGAAAGAGATCCTGTACTCAGATCAACAGCTGTAACCTCCTGCTCTGCCAGTGAATTATAATACCTGACACCTTTTCTAAAGAGATCTTGCACTTAAATATATGATTATCTGCCTTTTTTGAGCTTATTTAGTGGAAGCTGTTCCAAATTTCATTTCTAGCTAGAAACCTGATAAGGAATCCCAGCACATCTGTATTCCTATGGTTAAGAATTAAGCCTGTATTTTTCATATTTAAGTCCAAAAAAGGATGTTGAAAGACTATTTTTAGGAGGAAAAAAGATCACATTTAGACATAAGAACTTGAAGCCCCCGGGGTGTATTTTCAATTGGTTAAATGCAAACCTCTGCTGAAGGGAGATGTGACAAGGTGAAGGAAAGGGACTGGGATTGTGGGGACTTAGGAGCTCAAATCTGCTTTAACTTGGGAATTTCTCTTTTGTGCTCTGCTGGATAATGCACATACACTTCAGCACATTTCCAGATGTGTGAAATACATCTGGAACACGTGGATACCTACACACTGTCATTGTCCACACTCTGCTCAGAAGTGTGGAAGACAAGGCCAACATAAAAGATGTTTGATTTATAGAAGTGTGATTGTGCCTTTGTTAATACACCTCCCTTGATACAAGAGTTGCTATGGGTCTACTCTTTGGGCAAGAGGATGAGAAGTTTACTCTGTGTTTCCAGAGAATCCAGTCACTGTGAGCCACATGCATAGCAAATAATTATTTTAATGTAATATAAATATCATATTGAAGCATAAGATACATCAATATTATATATAACATGATGTTTCAAAACATACATTAGACTCTTAATTCATTTAAGTTAACTGGAAAATGTTTACTGCAAGCCATGAATTTTGAAAAATTCTCATTACCTGAGCTTCTAACTTTGACTTCCCACCTCTTCCACGCAAACAGCTGCCAAGCAAAATATTAGGATGTGTTACACCCCATCCTCTTGTCTTTGAGAGGGTTAATGCCACTTTCTTTCTCCTTCCTTGCTTTTACCCTCTGCCGGCTAAAAAGAACACCCAGGTTCAATGAGTGGCAAATCATTACAGAGCGTACAGTGTAATTAAAAAGCACAGCCATTGATCAGCTATGAGCTAAACCTGAGACAAAAAAGTGAGAGACCCAGAATAGCTGGCAAAACTTCTCATTGAATCTGTCTGAAATGGAAGATGTTCTCCCTGGAGGCATGGAGCGTGGCCCATTGTGCATTTCCATTAGAGATACACACTGACTCCGAGCATGCCATTGATGTTGGCCTATTTATGAAAGGCTGTTGAAAGAGGTTTCAGAGTTAATTGAAAAGAGCTGTTTCTGAAGTAAGGTAACTTCAAACAACACAGCTCTGAAATGTGTTTTAATGGACTGGAAATCAGTGAATTTTCCATAGTGCGCATGAAATAAAAATGGATGGCATCAACTGAAAGCTGTGTTGCCATTTGGTGGGATTTCTTTCGTTATAATTATTGTTGTTGCTGTTATTGCTATCACTATGACTCACTGTCACTCTCACTATTAACACCTTTTTTAACTATGATTGCTCAATTGCCAGTGATAAAACAGCTTTGGTCTTGATTGACTACGGGATCATTTTCTAGAATCTGCCAAAATATTCATTACAAGTCCTTTCTCCCCACATTTGTAACACAGGTTGCCTGCAGAATCTGCCAGGCTTGAGCCATGGAAAACAGAAGGAAACACACTTTCAGTAGTCAGGTAGAAGTAGGTTCCAAAGCCCTCCTTTACCAAGGTATGCCATGTTTAAAATGTGTTTATTCTTAATGATATTTCCATTTTAAAATTAAAGCATATGCCCAAATTCAGACATGCATTTACTCAGGCATTTGTTTAGACTCTGCCTTGAGCTGAGGTCTTGCACATAAGTTTGTATTTAAGTTCATGCTTAAATAAAGCCCTTTTCAGCAAAACATGCACCTGAATTTCATAAAGAGTAACTGAGTATATATTTAAATCTCAGTTTGTGTTTAAATATTTTTCTCAGCTGAAAACTACATACTTTGAAATTATTTTTTTAAAGCTTGGCAATGTGTAATAAAAATAGGGATAACTGAGCTAAATTTATGCCTTTCCTTCAATTTTATTTGCCAGGAATTTAGAGTGAGCAAGAGGGAAAGTAATTCCTTGCCCTTGGATGAAGTGAGTTTGGACAACTCAATGGTATTCAGGCAGAAAGGAACAAGACATATTTTGAAAAGTTTCCTCAGACTGATTGATACCCAGTACCTTGAAAAAACTCATAAACTCCTGTGAATTTCAGGGGAAAGATGAGAGCAAAGTAACTCAGTATAACACAAGTAATAATCAAACAACTTCTGACGCTGAGTTGGAATGATAATGAGTATTTTACACCTCCATTCTACTCTTAATCCTCAAAGTAATTCACAAGTTCTGTTGAAAACCTCCCATGTTCCATTAAAAGAGATGACCTCACAGACATTAATTAACTTAATCTCACAAACTCATTTAAAGTACGGAAGAGCTGTTGTCCTCATTTTTAAATAAGGAGTGAAAAACCAGGATAGTAATGACTTCATAAAAAACCTACCAAAATCAGCAGAAATATTTAAATCACAGCCTTCCACAGTGTTACCTTTGCTCATTATTTTAAGTTTTAAGGCTGCTGGGTAAAGAAAAAAAATGTAAAAACTCTGAAACACCCTCAGGGCACAAAAAAGAACAGTACAAGGAAAAACCAGAAGAATTACTCCAGTTTTAAATAACTAGAAATCTCATTTTCTAGGGCTGTCATGACACTTTGGCATCTGCAGTGATTTTTGAAAATTTGTGGCTGATAATCATGGATTAACATGTGCTCAACTTATCTTTGAAGCTGCTGTGGGTACTTACATACATAGATTAAGAATGTGCTACTTGTTCTGCAGAACAGGCCATCAAAAAAAAAGGACAGGAATGAAGGCTGGGGTTGGAATCTGAGTTTGAGGACAATGTAACTCCTTACTTCAGTAGATAAACAGTCTGGATTTTCTGAGGCATTAAATATTGAGCAGAGAGATTTATTTTTTCTGTCACTCCAATGTCTATACCTGGAGTATAAAGATTCTCTCTGGGATAGAGAATTAGGCACTGAAACTGGGAGGATTAATGGCCAACATGGTTACATAATGCAGAGGAAAGAGGAGATACTGGAAGAAAAATGGAAAATCAGAAGGGAAATCATGAATTTCAGTGTCCAAGTCATATATTTTAAAATTAGGATTAAATCTTGCCAGGAAAACAGGATTCAGAGCCTGAGAATTGAGCTGAGAGCAGATTTGAGTTGTCAGAAGTATTCATTTGAGGAAAGGGACATTTGGGTCATTCAGATATGAATCTTGAACTTTAATTTCCCCTCTTCAGGAAGTGTTCTAACCACTAAAAAAATGTGGGATTGTTTCCTGGTGTTCCAGTCAAAGCCAAATTTTGAGTATACAGAATTTCACAGCTGTGAGTCTAGAGGGTGAGGAATGAAAGAACTTAACTAGAACATCTGGAAGAGAGCGCATCCTTATTCTACTTATTTCTTCTGGAATATTTTGGGTTGGATTAATCTGGCCAAACACACAGTCTTAGTTTAATTGTCACGTAGAAATGAGTTTTTCCCCTCTATTGATTATAGAGGGAGATGAGGATGACAACTGCAGGTGTACAGAATTTTAGTGTAGGCTCTCAGGGTTCGGTTCAGCTGCCCAAAAATGGGTACTTGCTGTCATTCCAGATGATAAATGAGGATCCTCCATGCTCTGATGATGCTGAATATGTGATATTCAACTTCCACAGAGTTATGGAGAAGAAATTGTGATTAAGTTCCTCTGAAAAGTAACTCTTCACCTTAAAAAATTTTCTGTCATAGCTGTAACTTTTCCAGGTTTTTTTAGTTTGCATGGAATTTTGATTTCATCATTCTTTTTCGATTCTTTAATCTTGTTGAGATATGATGCCTGTGCTATAAGAAAGAAGAAGAAAAGAAAAATTAAATGGTGACCTTGGAATTATATGATAATATGTGCTGTATAAACTCAGCAGCAACTTTTGCAAGCAGGACAATTGATTTCTTTTGGAACTAATTAATTATAAGCAGCCCAGACACAATCCACATAAACATACAAGACTCATCCTCTTTGGATAACACCTGTCACACATTTAGTAAATAAGAGGATGACAGAATGCAGTTTTGAGATCATGGAATCATGGAATGGTTTGGGTTGGAGGTGAACTTAAAGGACATCCAATTCCAAGTGCCTCCCATGGGCAGGGACACCCTCCACTATCCCAGATTGCTCCAAGTTCTGTCCAACCTGGCTCTGAACATTTCCAGGGACCCAGGAGCAGCCACAACTTCTCTGGGCAATCTGGGATGTCACCCTCCAACCTCCCAAGGAGCAGTTCATGGCAATGACAATCTCAAGGTTGGAAACCTGCATGTCCAGCTTTATAAAGTTCTCATTAAAGTACTGGAGCATAGTTCAGGAGGTAGATGGCTGCAATCTGAGATGAACTGTGCTTTCTCAGAGTTTAATTTCAGGTAAAAATTCAAACTGAATGTCACCTAGTCATTTAATTGAATCAGAAATTAAATCCCTAGGGTCAGCTGAGATCGAAACATAAACCTGACTATAATCAGCATAACAATGTTAGCTAAAATTATGCCTGTGAATGATAGCACCTAATAGCACTGTAGGGCAAAGTTTCCCTAAAGAGGTATTAGAAAAATGTGCTGCCTTTGTCTATAGCCTTTGATATTGGGCCAGCTGTTGTTTGCATATTTCAAAGTGAACTCTAAGACCATCTGATTTTCATACAACTACCTGTCTATAACCTTCAGATTTCATTATCCTTCTTGAGCAAACAAAAAAAATTGACAAAAAAAGGATTTTAAAAATATAAATGGATGGGGTTTTTAGGAACCTGGTCTAGTGGAAGGTGTCCCTGTTCATGGCAGAGGGGCTAGAACCAGATTGTCTTCAAGGTCCCTTCCAACCCAACCCAAACCCTGCCATGATTCTATGATTCTGTAAGGACAGAATCAAGTTTTCCCTTTTGTCCCATGTTTTTTGGAAATGTATGACATTAGGTTTGTCTTCAAAAATAGTTTATTAAAAGACAGCCCAGAGAGGCTGGACTATAACATTTCTATAATCATTATCAGGTTTTTCCACCTTCCTTTGGAACTTCTTCCATGGCCCAATGCAGAGCACAAGCCAGCAGACTGCTGCTCTCTCAAAGCAGACTGAACTGGTCAAAAAAAGCAATTTTTAATGGATAAGTAATAACGGACAGTGGAAAAACTCTCAAAAACACCAGTATTTCAAAAATGACACTTCACTGAGTTCAGATTTAAAACATCTCAGATTTTACAACTTTCAAAAAATCCACAACATATATCTGAAGAAACTCTATTTCCATTCCCCTTTACCTGTTCTGTGAATTTTGAGACTGGAAGAGTTGACAGATAAATCTTTTGGATCTACCACATCTTGTGAGTATTCACCTTTTGACCAGACCTATGAAACAGTACATGTGTCCCAACCCACCCAGAAACTCAGCCAGTCTGTGGAGTTCTACCTCATAAAGTGGTACCCGCTGGAGATTTATTGCAGTGTAACTCCTGCTGAACTGACCAGCTTGATTCAGCTGCCTAACCTTTGATGCTTGGAGTTTAAGATACCACAGAGCACCCACAGCTTCCACGCTGCTGTCATGGTAAAGTGGGGAAGACCCATTTGGGAGACAGTGGTGTACCTTAAGGCATCTTAGATAGCATTTGAACCTACATTTAGGAAACATTACAAAGCAATTGAATATTTGATGAAGTGTCTTAATCTGAAAGTGAAATCCCACCTTTCTTTCCTCTTTTTTTTTTTTTTTTGTAAAAATATAAAGGAATATATTACTACACAATAACTACCTTTCAGTACATGAGGGAGCCTACAAAAAACAAGGAGAGAGACTTTCAACAAGGGCATGGACTGACAGAGAAAGGAGGAATGGCTTTAAACTGACAGAGAGAAGATTTAGGTTGTATATTGGGAAGAAATTATTCTCTCTAAGGGTGGGGAGACCCTGGCACAGGTTTCCCAGAGAAGCTGTGGCTGCCCCTGGATCCCTGGCAGTGTCCAAGGCCAGGCTGGATGGGGCTTGGATCAACCTGGGATAGTGGAAGGTGTCCCTGCCCTGGGGGTTGGAACTGGATGAGCTTTAATGTTCCATTCCAACCCAGGCCATTCTGTGATTCTGCGATGTGTAATGCACCTTAGTGTTTTGCTAAATAATTCTGATCAGATATTTGAGCTGACTGCGCTCATGGAGTCAGGCAAATTCTCATCAGTAGTCAAATTGCTTGATTTTATTTTTCCCACAGCATTTAGGAAAAAAAAAATAATTTGACATTTAATTTCAAGCATCTTGGGAAAGGTAACTACAGAGTTTTGTCTTGATCATGGTTAAATTGCAAACTTTGAGGTACAGGTTTTAAAGTCTGTACTAGCAGCTAGCAACCAGCAACAGTTCTTGGATGAGTTTGGTTTTGCAGCTCATACTGACTCATTGCAAACAGAGTAACGATAAATAAATAAAATAATGAAAACACTTATCATTAGGTTATTTTCTTACTTATACATAAATTGTAAGTATATCTAATTCTATGTTTTAAACATCCTAATAAATGAATATAGCAATTAATAGCAAACATGGTTAATGCAAGAAAGCTGGTTTTTCTTTCATCTTTAAATAAAGATCTTAAAATTTGCCTTAAGTAAGATTTATGATATGTACATGTAAAAACGTGTACTTAGCATCTGTAGATGTTATGTTTGGGCATAAACTCATTTTTTTAGCACCATATCTTTTTCCATCTGTTTTCTGAAGAAAGAAAAGACCATATGCAAAGCACAAATTTCTGTTGGTGAAAATACAGCTAAAGCCTTATTTGCACATTTCTCAGTCAAATATTTCTTTAGCGTGTCTCTGTTGAATGATCCATTTCCAAAAGGCTCAGGGATGTTCCATGCAGGGAGCTGTGCTCCTCAAAGGAACACCTGAGTCTGGCTCACTACTGGTATTACAGAGTTCCCTTTCCTTTGAGATCTGAGGCTGTCAGGAGTCTCAGTTGTGACCTTTCTACACCAGACATTTCTAATTCTGATGGTATTTTCGATGTTTCACTTGAGATAAACCCTCCTCTGTTATCTCTGTTATCTTATCTACTAGCAACGAAGATGGCCACGGGGATTCAGGGCTCTGGGCAACCTGGACTGGTGGAAGGTGTTCCTGCCTGTGGTAGCAGGATGGAACATGTTGAGATTTAAGGTCCTTTCCCATCCCAAACTATTCCTTGATTCTGTGAATAATCTGAATTTTGAAAAAATGATTGTCCACTTAGAAACCAGGAATGCTGTAAACTGAGAAATGAAGTAGGGAAGGGAACAGATGTAAATAAATACTACAGATTAAACAATGTAAAACAAAACAAAAGCTCTTCTGTTATTGCAGAAAAATTACTGATAGCTGTCGCAGAGTTCAGGGGAGAAAGTGCAATACTTTGAAGTATCTTAACACCAGCGAAGGGCAAAATATATAAAAATCAGCTTCATAAATAATGCTTGCTTTTCGATTGTGTGTAAGCCTTTATGTTTCAATTCACTGGTGCACATTCTGTTATACAAATAGAAATACTAATGAGAGTGTTTGCCTCTGAGTAACTGCAATTTTCCTTCAGCTGTTGAATTTCTGTGAAATTATCCATTTCTTTATCCTCTAGCTCAAAGTATTAATCAAAATTCCTTTCAGAACCACTGCCAAGTTTATCAGTGCTCCTGTTTCAGAGCAGTAGGTTCACAATAAATTACTCCCCTTTTCCATCCATCAAGCCTGCTCATTTTGAAGTCAGGGTGGGAAAGTTTGCTGAATTAAATAAGAGCAATATGTTAAATGTGGCTTCCCTCCCTACAAGCTGAATCTCAGAAACACATCCTAACTACTGCTTTCCTTAATCTTTAAGTAAGATACAAACAAGGCAGGAGTTCAGACACAGCTAACTACAGATGTCCTTCCCTTCCCTTCCCTTCCCTTCCCTTCCCTTCCCTTCCCTTCCCTTCCCTTCCCTTCCCTTCCCTTCCCT